>CM052900.1:64889276-64977281 GCA_028534135.1 Potos flavus | reverse complement strand
TCTCTCTCTATTATTTAGTAAAAAGAGGAAGAAAATTTTTACAGATAGCAAATTTTTGAAATATCCCGCCCACTTTTGAATAAATTATTCTCATGTGTGATTTTTCTCTTGGGAGATTCTTCTCTCTTCTTGGAAGGCAGTCAGGGAATCCTGCTAGGGATGCGGTAGGTATCTGTCTTTTTTAAAAAAAAATCAAAATTAAGGGGCGCCCAGCTGGCTCTGTCAGTGGAGTGTGCAACTCTTGATCTTGAGGTTGTGAGTTTGAGCCCCACATTGACTGGGTGTAGAGATTACTTAAAAAATAAAATCTTTAAAGAAATTAAAAAATCAAAATTGAGACTCTTAGAAAACTTTCCTGTAAATGGAGCTACAAGTTATGAAATTAGTATGTTTTTAAAAATGTAGCGATGGGGGTGTCTGGGTGGCTCAGTCAGTTAAGCGTCTGCCTTTGGCTCAGGTCATGACCTCAGGGTCCTGGGGTTGAACCCCACATGGGGCTCCCTGGTGAGCGGGGGCCTGCTTCTCCCTCTCCCTCTGCCCCTCCGCCTGCTCATGGGCTCTCGCTCTCTCTCAAATAAATAAATAAAGTCTTTAAAATAATGTAGTTCTGGATTCACACACATAGAAGAGAGGTAAATAGGTGAAGGGTAAGGCAGAGTGAGAGAACTGGACATCTCAATGCTTGGATGACAGACCCTGGTCACTCGGGTCTGTTGCCCACTCCTATAGCCCCTTCCTCCTTGGTGTCTCTAGGCTTTTCCCCTTAGTGAATTAAAATGTTCCTCGAAGGCTTCTTCTAGTTTGTATTTTTTTATATGCAAACTGTTTCATACCACTTTCGGAGTCTCCTTTGGGAGGTTCATTAAAAACACCCTCTCCTGGAGGGGAGACCTTCTCCGGAGGGTTATGTCCCTATGTCTATCATGTCATCCTCACCTGGACACCGGATCAATATTTTAAAATACAGCTAACAAAGCCCTTTGCCTCAGGTGATTTATTTTGTTTTGTGTTTGACCAGTAACAAAGTTTGTGAAACAAAAGACGTATTAGTTATTTCAGTAAACAAACAACATCCCCTATTATCTCTTGATTTTTAATTTTTGTTAGAGTTAGTGTTAGATTACAATAATAACTAATAACTCTCATTGACATTTTGAATACCTTCTGTCTCTTCACTTTAAAGGAGAAGCAGAGGGGCTCCTGGGTGGCTCAGTGGGTTAAAGCCTCTGCCTTTGGCTCAGGTCATGATCTCAGGGTCCTGGGATTGAGCCCTGCGTTGGGCTCTCTGCCCGGTGGGGAGCCTGCTTCCCCTTATCTCTCTGCCTGCCTCTCTGCCTACTTGTGATCTCTCTCTGTCAAATAAATAAATAAAATCTTAAAAAAATATATATAAAAAAATAAAGGAGAGGCAGAGATGTTTAAGTTGGCCTGGGGGTAGACTCTGATGGGACTGACAACTTGCTCTCAAGTCTTCTATTTATTTATTTTTTCTTCTGGATAATAGGGATGTTAATTCACTTGGTTTTTGTTTTGTTTTTGTTTGGTATTGTCTAGCATTGCTTGACTTTTTAAAAACGAATTTTCTTTTTTTAAATTTTTAAAATTTTTTCAAATTTTATTTATTTATTTATTTGTCAGAGAGAGAGAGAGCACAAGAAGGCAGAGTGGCAGGCAGAGGCAGAGGGAGAAGCAGGCTCCCTGCCGAGCAAGGAGCCTGATGTGGGACTTGATCCCAGGACCTTGGGATCATGACCTGAGCCGAAGGCAGCTGCTTAACCAACTGAACCAACCAGGCATCCTGAATTTTCTTTTTTTTGAACTGTTTTCGATTTCCAGAAAAATTGTGGCAATAGTAGCGTTCCCACATACCCTGCATCCTGTTTCCCCTGGGATCGACAGCTCATGTTGGCATGGCCCATTTGTTATAATTAATGAACCAATACATTAGTATTAACTAAAGCTCATACGTTATACAGGTTTCCTTAGTTTTTCCACAATGTCCTTTTTCAGTTCCAGGATCCCATTCAGGACATCACCGTACATTTGATGATCATGTCTCCTTAGGCTCCTCTTAGCTGTAACAGTTTCTTAGACTTTCCTTGTTTTTGATGACCTCCATAGTTTTGAGAAGTACTAGTCAGGTATTTTGTAAAATACTCTTCAGTTGTTTTTTTTTTTCCTGCTGTTTCTCTCATGATTAGTTTAGCATGGGATTATGGGTTTACAGGAAGACCACGGAGGGAAAGTGCTATTTTCATCACATTGTATCAAGGCTGTATAGTATCAACATGACATCACTGTGATTATTGACCTTGATCACCTGGCTCAGGTACTGTTTGTCAGGTTTCTCCACTGCAAGATTACTTTCCCGCACTTTCCACATGGTAGTCTTTGGAATTAAGTTACTGTGCGCAGTGAACACTTCAGGAATGGAAAGTGCATTACCATGCATTACCTCTCTAAAGGTGTAGTATCCACATAATTATTTGGAATTCTTCTGCATAGGAAATTGGCCTCTTCTCCCTCATTCACTTATTTATTCAATCATTTATTTTTATCAGTATGGACTCATGGATATTTGTTTTATAAATGGAGTCATAACTTAATACTAATTTATTTACTTTGTAGCTCAAATTGTTCTAACTTTTGCTATGAAGAGCTCTATCATCAGCTCCCTTGCCATATTCCCATCAATGTGGGGTTTTGTTTTGATCGTTTCCTTATTTCCTGTTACTACAAAATGCTCTAGGCTTATCTCGTATATTCCCTGCCCCAGTCCTAGAACTAGCCATTTCTCCAAGAAGCTCTGGTTCCTTTTACTGGTGGAAGATATTAGAAACCAAGATCGTAGGGCACCTGGGTGTCTCAGCCTGTTAAGGGGCTGACTCCTGGTAGGGGCTCAGGTCATGATCTCATCGTTCATAAGGCGGAGGCTGCTTCGGGCTCTGGGATCAGCAGAGAATCTACCTGAAGATTCTTTCCCTCTGCCCCTCCCCCCCACTCATACACGCAGGCAGGCACGGACACGGGCTTTCTCTTTTTCTGTCAAATACATAAATAAATCTTTATTTTTTTATTTTTTTAATAAATAAATCTTTTTAAAAAAGAAAAAAGAAACCAAGATCTGGTTGCTAGGTGTGCTTGTTGCTACTGAGGTGTCATTGTTTCCAGGCCCTTTTAGCACACAGGGAAGGAAATATATATATGTGTGTATACTAGCCTGTGCAAACACACGTCTATAAGTATTTCCACATGTGGCCATCCGTACCTGTAATTAAATTAAACATAAGTCCATGCTGAAGCCTCCAACTGCACACATTACCCCATGGATCACACACGTCATCCTTTTACTTCTCCTTCAGCTCCTCCTCCCACAGGGAGAAATATGACTCCCGTCATCGGGGATCCATTTGCTTAGTTGTTCCATTCCAGCGCACATGGACAGTGGGACCAAAATTGTTAATATTAACCCTACGGGAAACACCTTACTAATTACAGGACAGTGGCTCAGGTACAGTTTTATTTGCCTTTAATCTTACAGACTTCACTCATTTCCAAGGTTACTTAGTCCAGTACCTCTCTCCTGACACTTTCAGTAAGGGTGTTTCATAGATTTGTAGTACAGTTAGAGTCTCTTGTCAGAGTCTGAATTCCACTCTGGGATACCCAGCCTCCTAAGCGATTTTTAAAAAATTTTGCATATATTAAGGATCACTCTACACTGTAAAGTTCTGTGGGTTTCAACAAATGCACAGTGTTGTATATACACAACCATGGTATCATATAGAATAGTTTCACCACCCTAAAGCAAATCTCCTGTGTTTCACCTATTCAAAACCTCACCCCCACCCTTGTAAGCACTCATTTTTACCATTGTTATAGTTTTGCCTTTTCCAGAGGGTCATATACCTGGAAGCATACAGTAAGTAACATTTTCAGACTGTATTCTTTCAGTTAGTAATATGGGTTAAGATTCATTCATGTCTTTTTGTGACTTGAGAGTTCATTTCTTTTTGTCTCTGAATAATATTCCATTGTGTGGATGTACCAATTTGTTTACTCATTCACCTATTGAAGCATATTTTTTGGATGCTTCCAGTATTTGGCAGTTATAAATAAAGGTGTTACGACCTTTCACATGCAAGAATCTATTGTACACATAAATTTTCAAATAAGTTGAATAAGTACTTAGGAACATGATTATAGAATCATATGATAAAATTGTGTCTTCTCAATTGCTGTAGTATTTTGCATTCCCTCCAGCAGTCAGTGAGTGGTTTGCTTCCTGCCCTGACCAGCAATTGGTGTTGTCAGTTTTGGGGCTTTTAGCCATTCTCATAAGTATGTTGTGGTATCTCATTATCGTGGATCTTCTACTTTAATTTTTCCTTGAGCGGATAACTAAATTACTTCACTGAGTGAGTTGAATGCTGATACATATCTGCCCTTTTGTTAGAATTTTTGAAGTGTTATGTTGGCTGTGTTCTAAAATGAAAATTTAACTGTTATGTCAGCACATATGCTTTGGTAAGTCAAATGTTTATACTATAAGTTTATTTAGTTGGTGCATAGTTTCCTTGTGATCTGAAAAGTCTAAAGAATTCAAGATGCAACTGCAGTGATGGAATTCCTATTTACTGGATACTTTCTGTGGCAATAGAAAGAAATATCACACAAACTCTTGTCATCCAAGTTTGTAATCTAATAGGTGTATGTATCACTTTCACTGTAAGTGGAAAGAACCTTGAAATAATGATTTTAGATAAAGGTGATTGCGAAGATTCATTCTTTTTAGAAATTTAGGTCTTATTTAACCATGTGGTAGCTTTTTTTAATTTAACCGTGTATTACCTTTTCGAAAATGTAATTGGCTTAAAAGGAGACCGATTTTTATATTCCATTTTATAGCCTTAAAATAACAGAATATTGAATTCAACGAAAACCATCTTTCAGTGGGACATTTTGGATGGCTCTGAACTCCTGCGCTCTTTGCCTTTTATCATTGCTTGAATTTTTGCGGTGAGTCCAGGTTAATCTTTTGCTGTTCCTGCAAAGAGCCCAGAGAACTCATCTATCTTTGTACAAGTAGGTAATTCCTTAGTCCTCCCTGGGATTTGGGTTGGGTAAGAATGATTTATGCTAGTAGGTAATTTTATTCACATTTCTTCATTGTTTTACAAGGCTGAAGTTGAGTAATGATGTAACCTTTAACATCAGAAGGCCTATTTAACCCTGCATTTGGTTTATTTAAGTTAATACCATCCGGTAGTTGCCTATTTTGATTTTCCCGAAACTTTGAACTTTGCCCTCTCTTTATTCTTGATAACCTGGGGTCTGCCCTTACCATCCTGCTTGGGCTCTTGGGATTTGCAAATTACAGATCTGATTTGGTTTAGAAAAGACATTCCTGGGCATTTTTAAACCTCCACCCAAGTAGTTCCTGATATAATCACGGAACGGACTTGAAATCACCAGTTCAGTTACAGGATAAAGGAAGGATAAATCAGTGGGGGTTGTGTCTCCCTGTCATGAAGTCTAGTCTTTGGCTCGGAGAGATAGAAAGCCTGACGGTCGCCTACTGCTTTTTACTTGGTCTTTAATTCCTGGTCTTGGGTGTCAGCGCCCCATCAGTCCGTTTGAGTGACCAGTCGCCTGGTCTAGAACATTACCACAGGAATGCTGTGCTTCCAGGCATTCATGTTAGTGTGTGTGTGTGTGTGTGTGTGTGTGTGTGTATGTGTGTGTGTATGTGTGTGTGAAGAACTGGACACGTTCCCGAAGTTTTCTTAGTGTTCCATGACCACCTTGGAATCTGACTTAGGCAGGGCTGCCATGCAGTGAGGCTTGAGCTGTGGATTTGAGGCAAATATTCATCAGTTATCAGAAGTCAAGTTGTAGGGGTGCCTGGATGTCTCACTGGGTTGAGCCTCTGCCTTTGGCTCAGGTCACGATCTCAGGGTTCTGGGATCAAGCCCCATGTCAGGCTCTCTGCTTGGCGGGGAGTCTGCTTCCCCTGCCCCCTGCCTGCCTCTCTGCCTACTTGTGATCTCTGTCAAATAAATAAATAAAATCTTAAAAAAAAAAAGTCAAGTGTCATTTCTGTCTGTCAGAAGCCAACATACCCTCAGAGCATGTTTAACTTTAAATCCTCAGGAGAGAGAAACGTGAGCTCATTTATGCTGCATCAATCCACAATAATAACGTTTTTTTACAACAGAAACAGCCCACGATCATTGTAGAAAATTAGAAAGTAGAGCAAAAATAAAAATGAAATTCCTATCACATTCCCTTTGCCTAAACCCGCTGTGGTCACACTTGTGCATATCCTTCTGGTTATATTTTTATATGTACATTTATGTCCATTATTATCAAAATGATATCATACTGTACACACTGTTTTGTGACCTGTTTTGTCAGACAACCATTTCCATTTTGATAAATTTTCTTCTCATGTACTATCTAACCCATGATCGTGTTCAGATTTTCCCCAAGTATCTTTGTTAAAGCAAAGAAGGCTCACCATTCCGACGAACCACACCAGTGGAAAGCCCAACCAGACCTTACGCACTGGCTCCAGCTCCGCCTTGGACGAGACCCCACCGACTGATGGACTTCCGTTAACCGTGGTCACTGGCTTGTTGGCGAGACATCCCTCACCTCAGGAGTTGGGACTTTACACTGCTGCCCCCGTCTGACCGGACTTTCTCCCAGAAACTTGTTATTACTTATTGCGGCAGCCTTAGGGACCTTAAGATGGATTGCTAAATTCATAGAAAAATCTATTACCAGGCAAACTGCTGCTCAGATACTAGCCTTGCAAGGCTATCAGCACATAGTAGATGATAATGATGCCCTATAAACCAGGTGTTTAGAGGGGCATCAAAGGGGGGAATGATAGGGGAAAAACTGTGCTTTAAGCTGACTGACCAAACTGGCAAGGGAACTCCAGTCCTTGTCTCAGAGCCCTTCCGGTTCTTCTCTCCTACCCTGTTCCTCTCACCCGCCAGAATGCCAAGAACGCGCGAGTAGGAGGATATAAATTACCTCCCTGCTTGTGCTCGGGGCTCAGATCTTTGGAGAAGGGTCTCCTCTGAGTCTCACCAGTGAATAATCTCTCCCTTCTTAGTCTCTGAGTGCCGCTTGGTTTTTCAGCCAGGATCCAGTCCAGGTTCTGCTACATCTTTACTGCTGGTTTTGCAAATAAGTATCCAATTGGATGTCATGCATTATATGTGGTTGTTATGTATAAGGAAAAATTTCCATTTCTATCAATTTGTCTAGGAGATACCAAAATCGAAGATTGTGTTTCATCAGAACTGATTCCAACTGACTGATACTGATAAAACACGATAGATTTTGAGGGGCCCTTGTACGTCAGACCCTACTTAGGCCTCACTGAAGAACTTTCTTGAGCAGCAGACAATGGAACTTGTTTTAACCAGTTTTTAACTGTGGACTCTGCCCTAATCAGAGTGCTAGTTTTCATTCCTTACACCACACCCATACCCCACCACTTTTAGTCCTCTAATCTCCCCCTGAGTGAACTACTCAGTGAATTTCTTATTGGTGCGTGTTTCTTTCCCAGTCAGGAAATAATTACTTTATATTTTCATTTTCCTTGATTTCTTGGGATCTTTGCTTTATTTGTTGAAACCACAATAGTTAAGAGATTACCTAGTAAACTGTTGATGGCAGTATTGTAAATATTAGGCATGATGAGTTGATCACCACAAAGGTATATTAAGTTGGACTGTTTGGAGACTTGACCTGGAGAGGACGGCTCAGACTATGTGCTGGCTTCCTCATTCCAGGACTCACCTGTTGCTGGTTACTTGTTGACTCCTTCCCCAAGGATACATGTTTCTAGTGGTCTATTTTATCACACTTGGCAATTTGGAGATTCTAAATCTGTTTGCCTTTGTGTTTCTTTGAGGTTGGACAGAGTTGTCTTAGGAACAATTCCTCTGAAGTTTGTTTATTTCCCCAGTCTGCAGGTTTGCCCAGATTTCTTAGACAAATAACTGGATTTTTGACTCATCAACCACAATGAGTAGAATTTACAAGGCTTCTTTGGCTGGGCCACATATGATGTATAATTCATCAAACTCTAGGGTCTCAAATTTTGTCTTTCAAGCACTACATTTTAGTTTGATGAAATGTTATTTAGCTTTGAAGTTTTTTTTCTGAGATTTTATTTATTTATTTGACAGAGGAAGAGCGAGTGACCATGAGCAGGGGGGAGCAGCAGAGGGAAAGGGAGAAGCAGACTCCCCGCTGAGCAGGAAACCCAGTGTGGGACTTGATCCCAGGACCCTGAGATCATAATCTGAACTGAAGGCAGATGCTTAACCGACTGAGCCACCCAGGTGCCCTATTTAGCTTTGAAGTTAAAAAAAGAAATTTAGGGGCACCTGGGTGACTCAGTGGGTTAAGCTTCTGCCTTTGGCTCGGGTCATGATCCTGGGGTCCTGGGATCGAGCCCCGCATCGGGCTCTCTGCTCAGTGGGGAGCCTGTTTCCCCCTCTCTCTCTGCCTGCCTCTCTGCCTACTTGTGATCTCTCTCTCTGCCAAATAAATAAATAAAATCTTTAAAAAAATTATTTCTAATTTTTGAGGTGCATATTACAAATAAGTAAAATGGCAAGTGAGGGGGATTGGGTGTTCCCTATTTCCTTGTGGGACATGCTATATCCCACTGGACAAAGTGTTTATCTGTTCTGAAGTTTAGTTTTCTCACTGTAAAATGGAGATAACACTGTAAAAATGGAGAAATTATTCCTGAGATTAAAAAACAGAACTTCTTAGAAGCATTTATCTATACGCATTGAATAAATGTTGTATGGACTGAAAATAAAGTATTATTTTCACTTGCATTTTCTGTTATCTTTAAAAGTGAGTTATTATAAATGATCCCGAGAAATACTTGGCGTGGCTCCAGATGTCAGGGGGATGAAGGTTCATGTAGAACTTGCTCTAGTTCAGGCCCTTTTGTTCAAGGTTCAGGGCTTGGAATAAATCTTAGAGTCTGCCCTCTGACAAAGCAATCAATTTTCCGTTGAGAAAGGTAAAAGTGCCAGAGAGAGCCATCTGTTGAGATTACTTTTCATTACACCGGGAAAATTTTGTATTTAAAATAGCAAAACTAGGGGTGCCTGACTGGCTCAGCCAGTGGAGCCTGTGACTTTTGATCTTGGGGTCATGAATTTGAGCCCCACATTAGGGGTAGAGATTGTTTAAAAATAAAATCTTAGGGATGCCTGGGTGGCTCAGTCAGTTAAGCATCTGCCTTCGGCTCAGGTCATGATCCCAGGGTCCTGGGATCGAATCCCACATCAGGCTCTTTGCTCAGCCTGCAGCCTGCTTCTCCCTCTGCCTGCCGCTCTCCCTGCTTCTGCTCTCTCTCCTTCCCTCTCTCTCTCTCAATCTTTGACAAATAAATAAATAAAATCTTATAAAAAAGATAGCAAAACTGTAGGATAAAACATGTTGGTAGGAGATAATAATAACAAGGATTATGATGGTAATGGCTATTTGTGTGTGTGTGCTAACTTTAGTATCAGACACTGTTCCAGGGACTTTATATACATTTAATTCTTCACTTGATCTTAGCCAAAAGGCCAAGAAGTGATTTATATACATTTAATTCTTAATTCTTACACTGACTTCATTAAGACAACACTATTATAGTCATCTTGGCTGGTGCTTCTTTTTTCTTTATCTTTTTTATGTGGTAAAATATGCATAACATAAAGTTGGCCATTTTAACTGTTTTAAAAAAATATTTTATTTATTTATTTGACAGAGAGAGAGAGAGAGCACAAGTAGGGGGAGCAGCAGGCAGAGGGAGAGAGAGAAGCAGGCTCCCCGCTGAGCAGGGAGCCCATTGCGGGACTCAATCCCAGGACCTTGAGATCACGACATAAGCTGAAGGCAGATGCTTAACTTATGAGCCACCCACGTGCCCAATTTTAACCATTTTTAAGTGTATAGTTCAGTAGCATTAAGCATATTTACATTGTTGTGCCACCATCATCACCATCGATGACCAGAACTGTTTCATATCCCCAAACTGAAACTCTGTCCCCACTGAACACTAACTCCTCATTCCCCCTCCCCCAGCTCCTGGCAGCCACCATTCTACCCTCCCCATTTCTATGAATCTCACTAGTCCAGGCACCTCATGTAAGAGGACTCTTATAGTATTTGTCCTTTTGTGTCTGGCTTGTTTTACCCAGCATAATGTCCTCAAGGTTCATCTGTGTTGTGTAGCCTGTGACAGAACTTTATTCCTTTCTAGGCTGAATAAAATTTCACTGTATCTACATTTTGTTTATCCATTGATCTGTCTAGACACTTGGGTTTTTTATTTTTTACCTTCTGGCTATTGTGTATGATGCCTGTACAAATATCTCTTTGAGTTCTTGCTTTCAATTCTCTGGGGTACACTCTCAGGAGTGGAGTTTCTGTTATATGGTAATGCTATGTTTAACTTTTTGAGGAATCACTGTTCTGTTTTCCATATCAGCTGCACCATTTTACGTTCCTGTCGGCAACATACAGGGTTCCAATGTTTCCACACCCTTTTTTTTTTTTTTATGTCTCCACATCCTTATCAACACTTGTTATCTTCTAGGTTGGTAATTCTTTTTGTTTTGTTTTGTTTTTTAAAGATTTTATTTCTTTATTTGAGAGAGAGAGAGAAAGAGAATGGGCAAAGGGGTAGAGGCAGAGGGAGAGGGAGAAGCAGGTTTCCTACTGAGCAGGGAGCCCAAGGTAGGGCTCAATCCAGGACCCTGGAATCATGACCTGAGCCAAAGGCAGATGCTTAACTGACTGAGCCACCTAGGAGTCCTTAGGTTGGTAATTCTTGATAAATTACTTAAAGCTTGATAGAAATGGAACAGAATTGAAATGATTTACAATATTCACAAATACAAATCCTTGTAGTATTATATGTTGGCAATGCATAACTTCAATTGCCAATTCTTATGAAAATTTTTCATTTCTTTAAGAATTTGACTATTGCTATGAACATCATTTTTAATTAGTTAAAAAAAGCCTTTCAGTATGCTTGGGAAAAATGCATGCGGTTTTTGTGCTAGAAACGACTTAGATTAATTTTAATTAGTACTCCTACATAGGACTGAAGAGAGCTCTATCACCTCAGGCAGGAAGCTGATCTCATTCATGTGAGAAACTAACTGTTTTGAAGTCAGAGCTGAACATGGTTTTACAAAATGAAAATAAAAAAAAAGACATTAAAAGGTTTGAAAAAAGATCCAAAAGGCTTTCCGGACATCAAATAACTCTTGCAAGTCAGTTGACCTAGATAAAATAGCCATACAGGCTACATTAATTTGAATTATTCATGGATTCCGTAGTCAAGAGAAGGCAGAGTGGGACTTTATCAGCAGAGAGACCCTGTTAGTAATATTTGCTCACCTGGACATTCTATAATTGTAAAGCTTCTGATTTTACTTTAGCTATGGTGTTGAATCTCTTCGAAGATGGAGAGCTCTATTACGAATTATTTTAAATCATTCTGCAATGTAAAATTCTTTTTCATAACAACAACCTTTTCTTTTTCAAGGAAGAAGGTGAAGAACATGAGCAGTGCCTTAAATTGGGCCAGTAAAAGTTAAGCATGAGGATTTTCAATGAACTTCCCTTTCTATGATTGGGACAGTGATCATCCTTTCTTTACCACTCACAGTGGCCCATGCCCTTGGCTGGTCAGCTGGTTCAGTTTGTTTCATCTTGTTCAGAACACAGGCATGTATTTGTTCTTCACCTGTGCCAATTAAATCTACCAAGAAAGAGCTACAAAGGTTTTCATCTCCCTTTCTGTTGCCTGTGCTGCCAAGAGTCATTTTTTTGAGCATTATAGATCAGTGGTGACAAAGCATCAAAATACCAAAAAGAAGTGCAGAAGTTTTGGCATAAAAATCATACGTGAGTCAAGAGTAACCCTAATTTGAGAGTGAAGAGAACATAAAAGAGTATTAAAATGTGATGACTGAGGTTTAGACTTGAAAATTTCATCCCTACTTTGGAAATTAAAAGAGAAAATAGATAGAAAATGAGCACTTACTGTAAAACTACTGAGTGTGCGCTTTCTTAGCCTGGATCTTTGTATTATCACCTTTAATGAGAACAAAGGTCCAGCAAAGCAGGCGGTGAAATCTGTATCTCATGTATTAAGAAATCTAGCTCATTTAGAGAATTTAGGTAATTCTCCAGAGGTTAAAAAGATGACAGTATCTCTATGTACCAAACACTTAGAGTGCTTTTCTTTCAAGCTTCATTTTCAATGTTTATATCTCAGCAAAACCATTATCTTCTTTGGTTTGATCCCCTTGGTCATTGTTCTGTGAGTCCTTAGCTCAAAACATTTTTGTAATTTAATATTTGAGATTTGTCTTAGGAGCCAGTTGATCATAGAAAAATAAGTTTCTCTACGCTATTGACAGTTTTGTTGTTATTTGTATCTTTGCTCATTTTTCCATTTTACTGCTGTTCTTTCTATTATATAAATTCAAAAATGTCTTTTTCTATGTTTATCACTTATCTTCTTTCATTTTATCTTATTCTTAAGTTTTTGCCATGCAGAATTTTTAAAAATCACATGATCTTTCTTTCACCCATTAAAAAAAAATGTGGTTAAATACATATAGCATAAAATTAACCATTTTAACCATTCTTAAGTGTACAGTTTAGTGATATTAAATACATTTATGATGTTGTACAACTATCACCACCACCCATCTCTGGAATTTTTTTTAATTTTAATTTTTTTAAAGATTATTTATTTATTAATTTGAGATAGAGAGAGACCATGAGCAATGGGAGGGTAGAGAGAGAAGCAGACTCCTCACTGAGCAGGGAGCCCATTGTGGGACTCAATCTCAAGACCCTGGGATCATGACCTGAGCCGAAAGCAGGCACTTAACTGACTGAGCCACCCAGGCACACAAGAACTCTTTTTTTTTAATTTAAATTTTATTTTTTATTTTAAAAATTATTTTATTTTAATTCCAGTATAGTTAACATGCAATGTTATATTAGTTTCAGGTGCACAATAGAGTGATTCAACAATTCCATATATCACTCATTGCTCATCAAGATAAGTGTACTGTTAATCCCCTTCACCTCTTTTACCCATCCCCCACCCACCTTCCCTCTGGTGACCATCTGTTCTCTACAGTTAAGAGTCTAGGGGCACCTGGGTGGCTCAGTGGGTTAAGCCTCTGCCTTCAGCTCAGGTCACAATCTCAGGGTCCTGGGATCGAACCCCACATTGGGCTCTTTGGTTGGCAGGGAGCCTGCTTCCCCCTCTCTCTCTGCCTTCCTCTCTGCCTGCTTGTGATCTCTCTTTCTGTCAAATAAATAAATAAAATTAAAAAAAAAAAAGAGTCTGTTTTTTTGGTTTTCTCTCTTTTTTTTTCTTTTGTTCATTTGTTTTGTTTCTTAAATTCTATATATGAGTGAAATCATATGGTATTTGTTTTTCTCTGACTTATTTCACTTAGCATAATACTCTCTAGATCCATCCATGTTGTTGCAAATGGGAAGATTTCATTCTTTTTTATGGCTGAATAATATTCCTCTGTGTGTGTGTGTGTGTGTCTGTGTGTGTGTGTGTGTGTCTGTGTATGCCACATCTTCATCTATTCATCAATCAATGGACATTTGTACTGCTTCCATATATTGGCTATTGTAAATAATGCTGCAATAAACACAGGGCTGCATATATCCTTTCAAATTAAAGTTTTTGTATTCTTTGGTTGAACACCCACTAGTGCAATTACTGGATCATAGGGTATTTCTATTTTTAATTTTTTGAGGTGCCTCTATACTGTTTCCACAGTAGCTGCACCAGTTTGCATTCATACCAACAGTGAGTGCATCCATATTCCTTTTTCTTCACAACCTTGCCAACATTGGTTTCTTATGTTTTTGATTTTAGCCATTCTGACAGGTGTGAGAATGGTGGTTTTGATTTACATTTCCCTGATGAATCATGTTGAGCATCTTTTCATATGTTTGTTGGCCATCTGGCTGTCTTCTTTGGAGAAATGTCTGTTCATATCTTCTGCCCATTTTTTAATTGGATTATTTGCTTTCTTGGGTGTTGAGTTGTATTAGTTCTTTGTATGTTTTGTATACTAATCCTTTATTGAATATATCATTTGCAAATACCTTCTCCCATTTTGTAGGTTGCCTTTTAGTTTTGTTGACTGTTTCCTTTGCTGTGGAGAAGCTTTTTATTTTGATGTGGTACCAATAGTTTATTTTTGCTTTTGTTTTCCTTGCCTCAGGAGAGGCATCTAGAAAGATGTTATTATGACCAATGTCACAGAGATTACTGCCTGTATTTTCTAGAGTGTTTATGGTTTCAGGTCTCACCTTTAGGTCTTTAACCTATTTTGAGTTTATTTTTGTGTATGGTGTAAGAAAGTGGGCCAGTTTCTTTCTTTTGCATGTTGCTGTCCAGTATTTCCAACACTATTTGTTGACAAGACTGTCTTTTTCCCATTGCATATTGTTGCCTCCTTTGTCAGAGATTGACTATTTAATTGTGGGTTTATTTCTCGGCTTTCTATTCTGTTCATTGATTTATATATCTATTTTTGTGTCAGTCTCATACTATTTTGATTACTACAGCTTTGTAATATAACTTGAAATCTGAAATTGTGATACCTCCAGCTTTTTTTTTTTTTTCAAGATTGTTTTGGCTACTACGGGTCTTTTGTGGTTCCATACAAATTTCAGGATTGTTTGTTCTAATTCTGTGAAAAAAATGCTGTTGGTATTTTGGTAGAGATTGCATAAATATGTAGATTGCTTTGGAAGTATGGACATTTTAACAATATTTGTTCTTCTAATTCATGATCATGGAATATCCTTCCATTTTTTGTGTCATCTTCAATTTCTTTCATCAGTGTTTTATAGTGTTCAGAGTACAGGCCTTTTACCTCCTGGTTAAGTTTATTCCTTGGCATTTTATTATTTTTGGTACAGTTGTAAATGGGGTTGTTTTCTTAATTTCTCTTCCTGCTTATTCATTGTTAGTGTCAAGTGATCATTTTAACATGCTTCTGCTTGTTTTAATGGCTCTGGCTTTTGTGATAATTAAATTTAATTGAATTATTGTATTTAAAATGTTCATCCCCATTCTGGGATTTTTGAAAACAAACCATGTGCTCTTCTTATATTTTATAGTTTCCTTTCTCTTTCTTTAGAATTGTAATCTTTTTGGAACTTATTTTTGTGTATAAATTAGGGTAGAGACATTGTATGGGTGGAATTGTGTCCCCTTAAAATTCATATTGACATCCTAACCCCCAGAACATCAGAATCTGACCTTATTTGGAAATAACGTTGTTGTAGATGTAATTAGATGAGATACTGGGATAAAGTGGACTCCCAATCCAATATGACTACTGTCCTTATAATGAGGGGAAATATAGACACAGACACACACAAGGAGAATGTAAGGTGAAGATTGGAACTATGTGGCCACAAGCCAAGGAACTACCAGAAGCCAAGAGAGAGGGCTGGAACAGATCCTTCTCTTGTACCTTGAGAAGGAGCATGGCCCTGCCAACACTTTGATTTTGGACTTCTGGCCTCCACAACATAAAAAAAATCTTTTCTATGGTTTAAGCCACTCAGTTCGTGATATTTTATTATAGCAGCCCTAACAAACTAATACAGAATACAAATTAATTTCTTTTTCCATTTGGTTATTCAGTTATCCCAACGTCAACAACCACCACAGGCCATTGATTTGTAAAGCCACTTTTGCAATATACTAAATTTCTGTATATATACAACTTGACTTCTGTAATTTCTGGTCTGTGCCATTGTCTATCCAGACACAGGTAACTGTCTCAAGTACAGCTGTGTTATGAGGTGCTTTAACATTGATGTCCTACATCAAAATGTAGTACAACTACATACCCATGTCCGTATTTTTTAAAGTATGTTTTTGGCTTTTCATTGACAATTTTTCCATATGAATTTTAGAAAATTTAGAAAATTTCCTTTGATATTCTTAAATATCATTATAGTGTTTCTAGATCTGTGCTATTTTTTCCCTTTACATTTCCTTTTTGACAAATAATGGGTTCTTAATTGGATTGCTTAATTATTATTTTTCCCTCTCCATTTATATATTTTTTTCCTTTGGCCGTTCTTATTTTCTAGATTTTGGCACTTTGACATCTATCTATGCTAATTTTTAATTTCAAATGTATCTTCTCTTTCTCTATCCTTCCTTTTTTTTCCTCCTGAGAGAGCTCCCCAATTTGATCTTCAAATCCAGTTTAATCCTCTTTTGTATCCATTTTACTTTTCATTGAATCAAGTGTGTGTGTGTGTTTAAACACAAGTATTACATTTCTTATACCTAAAATGTTTTTGTTTTTCGAGAGAGAGCATGAGCGAAGGGGTGGATAGAGGGAGAGGGAGAGAACCTTAAGCAGGCTGCATGCGTAGCATAGAGCCCAACTCAGGGCTCGATCTCACAACTCTGAGATCATGACCTGAGCCAAAACCAAGAGTCAGATGCTCAAGCAACTGAACCATCCAGGCACCTCTTAAAATATTTTTAATGGGGGGGGTTGTGGGGGATGGGGAAGGGATATGAAACAAGATGGGATCAGGAAGGAGACAAACCATAAGAGACTCCTAAACTCACAAAACAAACTGAGGGTGGCTGAGGAGTAGAGGCAGGTAGGGATAGGGTGGCTGGGTTATGGACATTGGGGAGGGTATGTGCTATGGTAAGTGCTGTGAAATGTGTAAGCCTGATGATTCACAGACATGTACCCTGGGGCAAATAATACATTATGTGTTAAATAAAAAAAAAAAGAGAGAAAAAAAATTTAGAAAAGAAAAAAAATTAAATAATGCTTAGGTGTCACCATGCATTTATTTAAAAAGGCTAATTTAGTATGATAATAGTAAACAGATACAGACTTAAAAAAATATTTTTGATGAAGGACTGACATCAGGGGCACAGAATTGGATTAATCATAATTCTTGCTCATTGTACAGTCTCAAATTTTGCCCCAAGTATCACCTACTTATTTATGGATAGTGATATGTCAAGCCTCTATGAACCCACATTGCAGGAGCTAGGATTTTGAAAACAACTGACATCTGACAGTGGGTGCCACCATTCTATGCCTCTCTTCCCTCTGCCTTAGAAATCCTGAATCTTGAGTTCATCATTCCCTTATTTTTTTCATTGTATTCACATATTTCTAAAAATGTATCTTTTAATCTTATTTTTCATTAACTTTTAATGAAGGGTATCAAGCTTTATGTAACTCCTGGAAGCTTATTTTCTCTATGTATTATTATATTGCTAAGATTCTTCTCTGTTGATGTCTCCTGTTGTAGCTCATTTGTTTGGGCTTCTGTATAATACTCCTATGTGTGACTACATGTAGGAATATAGGAATATATTCTGTATAATATTCCTATGTGTGACTACACTACATTATTTTTCATGCATTCTCTCTGATGGACATTTGGGTGTGACTCAGTTGGTTAACTGCTCAACTCTTGGTTTTGGCTCAGGTCATGATCTCAGGGTTGTGACATGAAGCGCCAAGTCTGACTCCACGCTTAGCAGAAAGTCTGCTTCAGATTCATGCACTCTCTCTCCCTAAAATAAATAAATAAATCTTTATTTATTTATTTATTTATTTATTTATTTAATTTATTATTTAATTTAATTAATTTATTATTTATTATTTATATATAATTAATTTATTATTTATTATATTATTATTTATTTTATTATATATTATATATTATATATTATATATTATTATATATTATTATTTATTTATTATATAATTAATTTATTATTTAATTAATTAATTTTATTTATTTAATTTAATTATTTAATTATTAAATTATTTATTTATTTATTTATAAAAATTTAATTATTAAATTATTTAATTTAATTTATTTAATAAATTAAGATTTATTTATTTATTTTATTTAATTTTTGCTAAGCAAATGGATTTATAATGATGTATCATGGTCTTGATTTGTATTTCCTTTATCTCCATGATAGTGAGCATCTTTTCTTATGCTTGTTTGTCAAATATATTTTCTCTTCTGTGAAATACCTATTTCTGTCTCTTGTCCATTTATCTATCAGGTTATATCTATTTTTCTCATTGATAGGAATTATTAATGCACTACTGATATTAATTCTTTCTGGTGCATGTATCTTTTTATTCTAAGATACATTTTGATTAAAAATTTTGAATTTTAATGTAGTTAAATTTATTAATATTTTCTTATAAAGTTAGTTCTTTTTGTGTCTTAAGAAATCTGTAACAATCTTAAGGGCCAGAAGAATTCTCCTGTATATTCTATTAAGATTTTGAAGTTTCATTTTTATCTTTGCATTGTCTTAAAGGTTAATTTTGTTATTTTGAAAACTTTATGTTCATGGAATCACACATTACATGTTCTCGTGTGACTGAATTTTTTTCTTTCAATATTATGTTTTTTAGTTTATCCACATTTTTGCATATAGCCCTGCAACACTGATTCATTTTCATTGTTTTACAGTATTCCTTTGTATAGATATTCCACAGTTTATTTATCTATGCTATTAAATTTACATTTATTTCCAATTTTGACTATTGTGAATGGTACTTCTATAAACATTTTGCATATTTCTCGATGCATCTTTCTTGTATCAAGGTGCATTTGTTGAGTGAATACCTAGGAATGTACTAGCTGGATCAAAGGTTTTGTTCAAATTGGGTTGATTCGTGGTTCTCAAAGAGTGGCCCATAGATCCTGGGAACCCCTGACAGACTTTCAGGGAGTCTGTGATGTAAAAACTATTTTCATAATAATACTAAGACATTATTTGCTCTTTTGCATGGTGATGACATTTGCACTAATGTTACAAAAGTCATGGTTGGTAAAAGTACTAGTTACTTACCCTGGCTCAAGGCAATAGCACCAAATTTTAGTGGCAGTCATTGTCTACCACTTTACTGCTATACGCTAGGAGAAAAAAAATGTCAGTTTCACTTAAGAATGTCTGTGAGGGGGGACCTGGGTGGCTCAGTTGGTTTAGTGTCTGCCTTCGGCTGGGGTCATGTTCTCAGGGTCCTGGGATTGAGTCCTGCATGGGGCTCGAGCAGGGAGTCTGCTTCTCCCTCTACCCCCCGCTCCTGCTCATGTGTGCTCTCTCTCTCTCTCTCACATAAATAAATAATAATAATAAAAAAGAATGTCCGTGAGGAAGCAGTAAAAATTATTAATTTGATTAAATCTTAATCCTTGAGTACATGTCTTTTCAACGTTCTGTGTGATGCAATGAGCATTATAGAGAAAGCTGTATACCAAAGTATGGTGGTTCTTCTGAAGAAGAGTTTGTTAAAATTTTGGAAACTTATGTCCATCACTGTGAGTTTAGTCAGTTTCCAGTGATTAAAGACTTTTTTTTGGGTTGGATCTTGCAATGATTATAACAAGTGTGATTTTTTTATAACATAAGATAGGACGTGTTAAAATTTGGAAGATCTAAGCCAATATTTTCCTAGTGACCAATATATGGTATTATACAGTCATGTACAGTTAAACAATTCATCAAAGTGCAAACCAGAGGAGTGGATTTTAATGTAACAGAGTACAAATATTTTCATTACTGTGATTTCAGATTCCGTATTGCAACTGTAAAACTGAATAAAGGAAACCTCATTTAGAATAGAACTGGGAGAACAGAAGGGGGAGGTCTCATGCTCTACCACACATAGTCCATTGCAGACCCCAATAGGAAGAGATTCCCCTGCTTTCCCAAAAGGAAGAAGCCTATGGTTTACCTTCCCAGGCAGGAGAAAGAAGAATCTCTCCTCCTCCAAAAATTGCCCAGCCAATGAGAAGCTACTATAATTCCAACTCCCAGTTTACGATGGACTTTTTGTTTATAATCACCCCCAAATAACTCCCCCCAACCACTTTACTCTGTAAAAGAGCTTTCCTCTCCTTTGTTTTCTGGACCTGCTTGTGGTTTTTGCCATAGCTTGCTTGTCCTGACATCTACTTCTCTGTTATTCCTGAATAAACCCATTTTTGCTGGTAAAATAACTAGCAGCTTTATTTTTAAGGTTAACATTAATAACCTTTAATAAGCTACCACTTTCTGAGTTTTGGTGTAGTATCAAAGAATAATACCCCAATTATCGGAAAAAGCTAAGAAAATACTCTTAACTTGTTCAACAGCACATCCATGGTTGGATTGTTCTTCATTAACTTCGATCAAAAGAGTTTGCTGTTGAGGCATCTGGGTGGCTCAGTCATTAAGCATCTGCCTTCAGCTCGGGTTATGATCCCAGGGTCCTGGGATGGAGCCCCACATCAGGCTCCCTGCTTGGCGGGAAGCCTGCTTTTCCCTCTCCCTCTCCCACTCCCCCTGCTTGTATTCCTTCTCTCCCTGTCTCTTTTTGTCAAATAAATATTTAAAAGCAAAAAACAAAACAGTTTGGTGTTATATGTGGAGGACCGATGCCGAAAGTGGCCCCTGTGATCTTCCTCTCCTGGTATTCAAGCCCTTGTGTAATCCCTCACCTCAAGTGTGGGCAGGACCCATGGCTTGCTTTTAACCAATAGAATGTGGCAAGGTGAAGGGATGCACATGATTATATACCTGATTACACGTCTATATACATGATTACACTGAATGCCCAAGACTGTAGTGCTGTCTTGCTGAAATCTCTCTCCCCTAGTATTATTCCCATGTGGAGTAAGTGGCCATGTTGAGGAACTCCACATGGCTAGGAATTGTAGGCTTCTTCCAGCTGAGGATGGCCTCTGACCAACAGCCAGCAAAACTGAAGCTGAGTCTTATAACCTCACAAGAAACTTAATGTCAATAACAGCCACGTGAGCTTAGAAGAGATCCTTAATTAATAAATACTTAGAAACATCTCTGTTTTAATTTCTTATATGGCAAATAGTAATTGATCTAACCCACATGTTATGGGCTGAATTGTGTCCCCCTCAAAATGATTATGCTGAAGCCTTAACACCCACTATCTCAGGATCTGACTGTATTTGGAGACAGGACCTTTAAAGAGGTGATGAAGTTAAAATGAAGATTCATTAGACTGAATCCTAATTCAACATGACTGGTGCCCTTCTCAGAAGAAATTTGGACCCAAAGACACCAGGGGCACATGTGAAAAAAGGAAAGACATGTGAGGACACATTGAGAGGTGATCATCTGCAAGTCAAGGAGATGGGGTTCCAAAGAAACCAACCCTGGGGACACCTTGATCTTGGACTTCCAGCCTCCAGAACTGTAAGAAAACAAATTTCTGTTGTTTAAGCCCCCCAGTCTGTGATATTTTGTTATGGCAGCTGTAGCAAACTAATACACCACATAAAAAATATTCTTTTAAGTTGTTAAAAATTCTTAAGAGTGTAAAGGGGTCCCAAGAGCAAAACATTTGAGAACCACTGTGACACTGCTAAGTTGTTCTCTAAAATGTTGTGCCAATTTATACTCCCACCAATAGTATGTGAATATTCCCATCATCCTATATCTTCAACAGAAAATTGGTATTGTCAGTCTTTTTAATTTAAACTATTATCATTTTAATTTACATTTCCTTAATTACTTTGAGATTGAGTATATTTTCATCTTATTGGCTTTCTGATTCATAAGTGCCTATGGCATACCTTGCCTGTTTTCCTACTGAGTTATCTTTATTTTTCTTACTGAGTTGGAGTTCTTACATTCTATTGTTTATATATGTGATAAGTACTTTCTTCTACTCTCTTGCTTATATTTTCATTCACTGGTTGGTGTCTTTTGATAAGTAGAAATTCTCATTTTTTATTTTTATTTTTTCTTCAAAATTTTTATTTAAATTCTGGTTAGTTAACATACAGTCAATATTGGTTTCAGGAGTAGAATTCAGTGATTCATCACTTCCATACATTCCCCAGTGCTCATCACAACAAGTGCCTTCCTTAATACCCATCACCCATCCAGCCCATCCCCCACCCATGTCACTCCATCAATCCTCAGTTTGTTCTTTACTGTAAGAGTCTCTTATGTTTGTTTCCCTCTCTCCTTTTTTTTCTTTTCCCTCTTCCCATATGTTCATCTGTTTTCCTTCTTTTCTTTTTTTTTCTAAAGATTTTATTTACTTATTTGACAGAGAGAGAGATCACAAGTAGGCAGAAAGGCAGGCAGAGAGAGAGAAGCAGGCTCTCTGCTGAGCAGAGAGCCCGATGTGGGGCTCGATCTCAGGACCCTGAGATCATGACCTAAGCTGAAGGCAGAGGCTTTAACCCACTGAGCCACCCAGGCACCCCTATTTTCTTTCTTAAATTCCACATGAGTGAAATCATATGGTAGGTATTTGTCTTTCTCTGACTGACTTATTTCACTTACTATAGTACGCTCTAGCTCCATCCACATTGTTACGAAGGTAGTCCAAAATAAAAAAATCTTCCACTTAGCACAAAGTCCTCAAGGTTCAGCCATGTTGCAGCCCGTGTCAGAATTTCCTTCCTCTTAAAGGCTGAATAATATTCCATTGTGTGTATGCACATTTTGTTTATCCATTCATCCATCCACAGACATTTGGATTGCTTCCACCTTTGGTTATGGTGAATAATGCTGCCACGAACATAGGTTTATGAATATCTGATCGAGTCCCTGCTTTCAATTCTTTTGGGTATATATAAGTATTGTTGTTTGAGTTTAGAAAAAATTGTTTTCAGTTTAGTTCAACTCACGATTTAATTGAACATGTCAAGTCATGTGGAAAATACCAATGAAAAATGGAACAAATTCTGGCTTGTGGAGGGGTTACAACTTGGATGAAGGAGCATTATTCAAAATAAAAATACTATTTCGTATATATATCATACATATGATATATATATATATATATATATATATATATATATGGTCAGTAGTTTTAATTAATGACTTATAGCATATTATCTAGGGAAAGAGCCCAACAATATCATGCATTCTGAATTCTCATTTTTCTAAAGTAGTCAAAAAATAAAAATAGGAACTATATAGAGTTGGTACTGTTGAGAATGAATGTGGTTTTGTTATTTAATCACTGTGCTACCTGCAGCCATTTACTGACCTCTCCGTAGAAGGGGTCAATGGTAGTGTTTACGCCTTGTTGTGTCCCTGTGCGATCTGGAAAGGGCTTCTCACAGCGCCCTGCCCAGGTGACCTCAAAAGGAGCAGCTTGGTGGCCTCCACACACTAGCATGGAGGCTCCTGTGCTTCAGAATTCCCAACCCCTCCCTCATAGCCAGAGATGGGGACCCACTCCTGTCCGCAGCAGGGGCGGGCTTGGGGGTGGAGAGACCAGCCGTTTTCAGTATCAGCCCTCCACAAGAGTTGTTATTTTTCCTGTCATGTTTGTTGGGGTCCA
The DNA here is from genome assembly GCA_028534135.1 of Potos flavus. NCBI lineage: Eukaryota > Metazoa > Chordata > Mammalia > Carnivora > Procyonidae > Potos > Potos flavus. Next base: position 64,953,825 of record CM052900.1, on the reverse strand, counting down.
GCTCAAGTTTGTTTTTCTTGCAGAAAGGCAGGAAGGCCAATTTGGAACACACACAACTCACATGTCATCGACGATGACTTGGCCCAGCGCTTGGCATTGGCTCCCTGACAGTTAAAAGGCACAGGGTGGGCGAGCCCAGCGGCCAGCACTGAGGAACAAGGAAAAGGAGGGAGAATGCAAGATTCTTATCTGCTCAGGCCTCACAGGCCCCCCTCCATTCTTTCCCCCTGCTCACTCCTCCCTCCAGGGACTTCTGGCTTCAGCTCACAGAGTCTCCCGCCTGGAGGGGCCCCGCTGCTCAGTGGCCGCCTCCACTTTCTGTCCACCTCTTCCTCTTACTGAATGTATGAGGAAGCATCCCACCCAAAGGAGGGGAAAGTCTGCATCAGCAGAGATCCATGCAGCAGCCTTGGTGGGAGGCAAAGGCAGGAAGAGGGAGAAAGAGCATTTTCCATTTTGGACCCAAGACAATTGTGCAGTTATTTGAGAAAAGCTTGGTGTTTTTCCACCCAGACTTAAGTAGTGTTGGAAGTCACCATATAGGAGTTTCACTGGCTTTAAATATTAGGATGTTCGGTGGGATTATGTATTCTTGGGTGTATGTGTGGATGCCTGAGGAATGCTGTCCAGTCCTACTGTACAAAGATGTTGGGTGTTCTGGAGACCAAATCACAGCTTCACCTCTTAGTAAAGGAGCACACTCATCCAGGAAAGCTTGATTTAGTAAAACGGGAAATAAAAAATATATAAAATGTTTCTAAAATATGTTCTAAATATAAATATAAAAATGTTTCTAAAGAAAACATATATATATAAAATGTTTCTAAAATATGTTCTGATGTTCTATGTAACTAAGTCTTCCCCAGCCTGTTAACGACTATTTTGGAGAGTAAATGTTACCTTGAGAGAGTCTTTCCCAAAATGACAGCTATTTTTGTGATTCCTGTGTGCTCATCACTTCTTTTTAAAAAATTATGGTTGTCATAGTTAGAAAAGAAGTAGGAATCAGGGCTTTAAAGTTACCTTTGAAAAATTTTACTTTATTTAGTAGTATAAGGAAGCACATCAAAGACCTGAATGTGAGGCCTGAGACCATAAAATCCTAGAAGAAAACATAAGCAGTAATTTCTTGGACATCATCAGCCTTAGCAACATTTTTCTAGATATGTCTTCTCAGGCAAGAGAAACAAAAGCAAAAATAAACTACTGAGATTACATCAAAATACAAAGCTTTTGTACAGTGAAGGAAATCATCAACAAAACAAAAAGGCAACCTACTGAATGGGAGAAGATATTGCAAATGATATATCTGATAAGCAGTTAATATTCAAAATATGTAAAGAACTTACACAACTCAACACCAAAAAACCCAAACCAATTAAAAAATGGGCAGAAGATCTGAACAGACATTTTTCCAAAGAAGACATACAGATGGCCAACAGACACATGAAAAGATGCCCAACATCTTCCAGGGAAATGCAAATCAAAACCACAATGAGGGCTGCCTGACTGGCTCAGTCGGTAGAGCATGTGACTCTTGATCTCTTGATCTCAAGACCCACATTGGACATGGAGCCTACTTACACACACACACACACACACACACACACACACACTATGATATCACCTTATACCTGTCAGAATGGTCAGAATCAAAAAGACAAGAAATAGCAAGTGTTGGTGAGGATGTAGAGAAAAAGGAACACTTGTGCACTGTTGGTGGGAATATAAATTGGTACAACCACTGTAGAAAACCGTAGGAAGTTTCCTCAAGAAATTAAAACTAGAAATATCATATGATCCAGTAATTCTACTAGTGGTTATTTACCCAAAGACTAACTAGAAAAGGTATATAACCCCTATGATTATTGCAGAAGCAGCCCAAGTGTCCATTGATAAATGAATGGATAAAGAAAGTGTGGTTTGCACACACACACACACACTCAGTCATGAAAAAGGATGAGTTCCTACCATTTGTGACAACATGGATGGACCTAGAGGATATTATGCTAAGTGCATATAAGCTTCCACTTATGGAATAAATAATAAATCGTGGAGATAAAAGGCACAGCATAGGAAATGTAGTCAATGATATTGTAATAGTGTTGTATGGTGACAGAAGGTAGCTGCTCTTGTGAGCATAGCATAATGTACAGAGAAGTTGAATCACTATGTTTACACCTGAAACTAATGTAACTAATGTAACATTGTGTGTCAACTATATTTCAATTAAAAACATGATCACAGGAGTGCCTGGGTGGCTCAGTGGGTTAAAGCCTCTGCCTTCGGCTCAGGTCATGATCTCAGGGTCCTGGGATCGAGCCCCTGTCGGGTTCTCTGCTCAGTGGGGAGCCTGCTTCCCCTTCTCTTTCTGCCTGCCTCTCTGCCTACTTGTGATCTCTCTTTCTGTCAATAAATAATAAATTTAAATTTATTTAAATTTAATAAATAATTTAATAAATTTAATAATTTGTTAAATAATCTGTCGAATTTGATAAATAAAATCTTAAAAAAAACCATAACATTAAATGTTCAAAAAATGCTCACTGAATAAACTAATGCCTTTATATTTGTTCCTTTTATCTTATTTTATATCTTCTATAATTTGCTCATTTATCTTCTAACTACATAATAAGGCAGAAAACTTTCTTCCATTTCCTTGAGGTAAAAGACATCTTTCATGTAGGACTTTTGTTTTAGTGGTTTCTTTTTATTGGGATTGTACAGGAGCCTTGCCATCCTTTAGCATATTTCAGTAGCTGATCAAGCACTTCACAAATCCTATGCCAGATGTGGCATGTCACACGTCCAAAGAAAGTTGTAGCAGTATCTCCCAGCCCAGAGGCTCTTGTGCAATATAACCTTGTCCATCCCCATCAAGAGACGGTTTCTGTTTCTTATCACCTTGAGTCTGGGCTGGTCATGTGACTGCTTTGACCAACATATAACAGTGGAAGATGTGTTCTGGGACTGCAAGCCCAGGCATGAAGAAGGACTAGTGGTTTATATGTTGGAAGTTCTTGGAAGTTCTGAAGGAAGTCCAGTCTGGCTATTGGGGAGACCCTACATGGAAAGGGAGTGGTTCTCAAACTGTATAAAAAGAGAAGTTCAACTGTTCCATGGCCCAGCTGAGCCCAGACTCTAGACAACATGCTTGGCAAATGTATCCACATGGCACAGCCCTAGGCAGGTCTAGCAAAGAACCACTCGGCCCAGCTCAGGTCATGAGCAAATCATGAGCAAGTAAGTGGTTATTATTTTAAGCTACTAAGTTTTGGGGTGTTTTGTTATGCATAGCAGATAATTAAAACAGATAAACTGATATCAAATGGTGAAATTATTTTCAAATGTTTAGTGAGAATGGTGGGCAGTCATTTTTTTATTCATTGGACTTTAGTTTATAATTAAGATCTTGTGAAGATTGTATACTTGAAAATTTTCTAAGTATTGTGTTTTTCTAGATATACCAATTAGATCTCTCTTTCTTGTGTTTTAGTTCTCTAATCCTTTTTCCTGGTCATTTTACATTAGAATACAAGGTATTTTCAAAGTGTTGGTCCCCATCAATCCTAGTAAAGGTTGCCATTTTGAGAGTTTTTGATGATTGTTTCCTGTATTCAAATTATTTGGGATATTTAATACCTTTAAGATCGCTCAAAGTAGAAGATGAAGTTGTTTTGTAATTTTTCTGCAAAAGTTGGAAGTGAATTTGATCTTAGTAAGTGTTCCATTTTGACTTTTGATGAAAATATTCATATTAAAAAGAAAAATAAAGGTTAAAAAAAGCATATGAAAGAATATGAAAGTGATTTGAGCTCCTAATAAGCAAAATAAACATAAATGTAGCATAAAATAAAATAATTATTGTTTTCCTCTTTTTATTTTTGTAATTGTGGTAAAATAGACATACCTATAATTTACCATCTTAGCCATTTTTCAGTAGCATTAAGTACATTCACATTGTTATGCCACCATCAGCACCATCCATCTCCAGAACTTCTTCATCTGTCCCATATGAAACTCTACAGCCACTAAACAACAACTCCCCATTCCTCCTCCCCCAGCTCCTGGTAACTACCCTTCTGCTTTCTGCCTTTACGAATTCCATACTGTAGGTTCCTCATGTAAGTGCACTCATACAGTATTTGTCTTTTTCTAACTGGCCTATTTTATTTGGCATAATGTCCATAAAGCTTCATCCATGTTGTAGCCTGTATCACTTTCCTTCCTTTTGAAGGCTGAATGATATTCCTTTGTATGTATCTACCACATTTTATTTTATTTTTTTAAAAGATTTTATTTATTTATTTTAGAGAGAGGGAGAGAGAGCGAGTGGGGGAGGGGCAGTGGGAGAGGGAGAGAGAATCTCAAGCATGCCCCCCACTGAGAGTGGAGCCCAACTTGGGGCTCGATCCCAGGACCTGAGATCATGCTCTGAGCCGAAACCAAGAGTCAGATGCTCAAGCTTCAGAGCCACCCAGTGCCCCTATACCACATTTTATTTATGTATTCATCTTGTTTCTGCCTTTCAGCTATTGTGAATAATGCTGCTATGAACATGAGTACAGAAATAGTTATTTGAGTCCTTGCTTTCAATTCTTGTTTTCCTCTTTAAAGATTTTTTTAAAGTTTTTAAATTGAGGCATAACTGACAAATAAAATTGCATATATTTTTTGTTTCCCTCTTTTAAGAAAAAGCATTTTATCCTTGGTTTCTTTTCATTTAATTCTTATAGGGGTAGAGTTTTTGTTTTTTGTTTTTTGTTTGGTTTTCTTTGGTATCAACACCTAATTTTTTTTTTTTTTTTTTAAGTAGGCCCCATACTCATGGAGCCCAACTCAGGGCCAAACTCACATCCCTGAGATCAAGACCCCAGCCAGGATCAAGAGTAGGATGCCTAAACAACTGAGCCACCTAGGAACCCCAACACCTAATGTGTTTTATAGCATTTTCCAAAGGTAAGATGTTTAAGTTATCAAAGGTTAAATTCAAGTAACTGTATTAAAAAGATTTTTTTTTAGTAAAATTTGCTGTATGCCCCTGGGCTGGCTACTTTCCTTCTTGCTGTTGTGATTTCCTCATATGCAACACTGGCTAATAATACTAGCTGGGTGTAGTTGGTGGAAAGGACTGAATGAGGTGATGTGTGGAAAGGGCCTGGTGCTCACTCAGGGTTGAGTCCCCTTTCTTTTCCTCCCCCAACTTTATTGAGGATTAGTCCACAAATAAAAACTGTATATATTAAAACAAAAACAAAAACAAAAACAAAACCCGTATATATTTAAGGTATACAACTTGATGTTTTCATACATGTATGAATTGTGAAATAATTATCACAATCAAGCTAATTAACATATCTGTCACCTCACTTACCTTTTTCTGTGCACCTGTGGTAACCACACTTAAGATCTACCTTCTTAGCAAATGTCAAGGATACAGTACAGTATTGTTAATTATAATTATAGTCACATCACTGTACATTAGATCTCCAGAGCTTATTCATCTTACATAACTGAAACTTTGTACCATATAACCGACATCTCCTCATTTCTCCTACCCTTTAGCCTTGGAAACCTCCATTCTCCTCTCTGCTTCTATGCATTTGACTATTCTAGATTCCACACATAAGTGGGATCATGTAATATTTGTCTGTCTGTGTCTGGCTTATTTCACTTAGCATAATGTCCTCGCTCTTCACCCATGTTGTCACAAATGGTAGGATTTCCTTCTTTGTAAATGCTGAATAATATTCCATTGTGTGTGTGTGTACACACATGTATATATGTATAGATGTGGTGTGTATACATATACATAGATATGCATATACATATATATAGCATGTAAATGCTTTTTTGCCTGTCACATGATATCTACCACATTCTCTTTATCCATTCATTGCTGATGGACATTTAGATTCTTTCCATATTTTGGTTATTGTGACTGAAGTTTTTGCAGTGAGTGCATTGTAATGAAATGAGAGTATAGATATCCCTTAGAGATACTGATTTTATTTCCTTTAGCTATATCCCCAGAGGTAAGATTGCTGGATCATATGGTGGTTTCATTTTTAATTTTTTTGAGAAAACTTTGTAGTGTTTTCCATAAGGAGTGTCCCAATTTAAATTCTCACCAACAGTGTACAGGGTTTCCCTTTTCTCCAAGTTCTCAGCAACACTTGTTATCTCTTGTCTTTTTGATAATAGCCATTCTAACATATGTGAAGTAATACTATGGTCTAGATTTACATTTCCCTGATGATTGATGATGTTGAACACCTTTTCATATACCTCTTGGCTAGTCTTTTTCTTCTTCTTCTTCTTTTTTTTTTTTTTAAGATTTTGTTTATTTATTTGACAGAGAGAGACACAGTGAGAGAAGAAACACAAACTGAGGGAGTTGGAGAGGGAGAAGCAGGCTTCCCGCTGAGCAAGGAGTCTGATGTGGGGCTTGATTCCAGCACCCTGGGATCATGACCTGAGCTGAAGACAGATGCTTAATGACTGAGCCACCCGGGTGCCCCCTTCTTCTTTTTTTTTAAATGGAACTAGCACAGAAATCAATTGCTTTCTTATACACTAACAATGAAACTGTAGAAAGGAAAATTAGAGAATTGATTCCATTTACAATAGCACCAAAAACCATATGATACCTTGGAATAAACCTAACCAAAGAGGTAAAAGATCTGTACTCGAGGAACTACAGAACACTCATGAAAAAAGTTGAAGAAGACATAAAAAGATGGAAAAACATTCCATGCTCGTGGATCAGAAGAATAAACATTGTTAAAATGTTTATACTGCCCAGAGCAATTTATACTTTCAGTGCCATCCTGATCAAAATACCCGCAGCATTTTTCAAAGTGCTGGAACAAACAATCCTAAAATTTGTATGGAACCAGAAAAAAACCCAAATCACTAGGGAAATGAAGAAAAACAGAGCTGGTTGCATCACGTTGCCTGATTTCAAGCTTTATTACAAAGCTGTGATCTCCAAGACAGCATGGTACTGGCACAAAAACAGACACATAGACCAGTGGAACAGAGTAGAGAGCCCAGATATGGACCCACAACTCTGTGGTCAAATAATCTCCAACAAAGCAGGAAAAAATATCCAGTGGAAAAAAGACGGTCTCTTCAACAAATGGTGCTGGGAAAATTGGACAGCTATGTATAGAAGAATGAAACTCAACCATTCTCTTATAACATAGACAAAGGTAAACTCAAAATAAATGAAAGATCTCAACATGAGACAGGAATCCATCAAAATCCTGGAGGAGAACATAGGCAGTAACCTCTTTGACATTGTCCACAGCAACTTCTTTCAACACATGTCTCCAAAGGCAAAGGAAACGAAAGTGAAAATGAACTTTTGGAACTTCATCAAGATAAAGAGCTTGTGCGCAGCAAAGAAACAGTCAACAAAACAAAAAGGCAACCCATGGAATGGGAGAAGATATTCGCAAATGACACTACAGACAAAGGGCTGCTATCCAAGATCTATAAAGAACTTCTTAAACTCAACACCCAAAAAACAGATAACCATGTCAAAAAATGGGCAGAAAACATGAACAGACACTTCTCCAAAGAAGACATACAAATGGCTAGCAGACACATGAAAAAATGTTCATCATCAGTGGTCATCAGGGAAATTCAAATCAAAACCACATTGAGATACCACCTTACACTATCTAGAATGGCAAATATTAATAAGGCAGGAAACAACAAATGTTGGCGAGGATGTGGAGAAAAGAGAACCCTCTTAAACTGTTGGTAGGAATGCAAATTGCTGCAGCAACTTTGGAAAACAGTGTGGAAGTTCCTCAAAAAATTAAAAATAGAGCTACCCTATGACCTGGCAATTGCGCTACTAAGTATTTACCCCAAAGATACAGATGTAGCGAAAACAAGAGCCATATGTACCCCAAAATTCAACATTCATTCTTGATAAAAACTCTCAAAAAAATAGATCTAGAAGGAACTTATCACATACAATAAAAGCCATATATGAAAAGCACACAGCTAACTTCATAATCAATGGGGGTAACAGACAACAAAAGCAAAAATAGACAAATGAGATTGCGTCAAACTAGAAAGCTTTTGTACAGCATAGGACAAAAGATTGAGCTCAGTTTCGTAGTTCTCTACGATGAATTTTGTCAGATGCTTTTTCTGTGTCTGTTGACATGATCAGATGGTTTTTTTCTTCTATTCTGTTAATGTGGCATTATCACATTGATTGATTTGCATATGTTGCACCATCCCAGGGAAAAACTTACTTGGCTATAGTATGAGTTGAATTTGGTTTGCTAGCATTTTATTGATGATTTTTGCATTCATGTTCATCAGGGATATTGGCCTGTAATTCTTTTGTGGTGTCTCTGTCTGGCTTCCGTGTCAGGGTAACACTGGCTTTGTGAAAGGAATTTAAATTTTTGTTGATTTTTGATTTTGATAGATTATCCCATTCTTCTATCATTTTCCCTTTCTAAGTCCAGGAGTGCCATTTAACTTAATTTAATTTACAGTTTACAAGGGGAATTTTCTTTATTAGATTTCACTTAGTTTATTAACAGTTTACTTCCTGCTAAAATCATGATCCTTCTCTCAATTTTAGTTTCCTTCTCTTCTGTAAAAGTTGATTGCAAAAGAGAGACTTTTAATAGAGAGGTAGATTACAGATAATACTTATGGAAAGAGTAGTCTGTGGTGGTGACAGTGAGGTCAACCATTCTTCAAACAATTACCTTAACAAGTTCTCCTTTCCACTTTGGAGAATGGAGGATAATGTCTAGGATGTGTGTGATAATGGTGGCAGTGGGACAGGTAGTTCCTCTCCCTGAATGGGCTCAGCTCTGACGGTGTCATCGTGTTTGCCCAGATGACATCATCAACCCTAGAACCTTCTGCTCTGAGATTCTAATTCCCTGGCTTCATTCTTTCGGCACCCCATCCTGAGGTGTCCTCTGCAAGTCATACAACCATCCAGATATTAGCACCTGTTTCACTACAAAATGATGTCAACTCGCCAGGTTCCTAAGAGGTTTTATGATCACTCCCTTTATTTAGCATTCTTAGCAAAAGATTTGTCCATAAGGAGAAAAAAAAAGTTGAACATGAAAAACTCACATTTATATTGAAGTTACTTCTCGCTAAGTAAGATACAGTTAGTTTCAAGTTAATGATTGTAGGGTTAGGATCATTTAGCATCTCATTAAAAATTCATAATGGGTATAATTAATGGGTAAAAAGTATAGCATTTATTGTAGATAGATTAGTATTTAGTAAATTTTTGTAAATTATTTCTAGATTAGGAGACACCTTGGCTATTCTGCTGCCTCAGACATCTCTTCAGTTTTTCTACTGCAAAGGATATGTATCTGGAGAGTATATAATTTCTAGATTATAGGTCACATTTTTCTTTCTATTTGCATATCTGATAATTTTTCATTGTATGCCAAGGATTAAGGAAGATAAGTTCAGGAGGGCTAGACTATGTAATTTTCTTTTAAAGGGTATTGAGTTTTATTCAAGCAAACAGTTAAATTTATTAGTGGGTTCTCTTGATCCTATCAGGTGGGTCTATTTCTGTTTTGTCCTTAGATCTAGGTGTCCCTTATTCTAGGGTATGTTCTTTACTCAGATGGCGTGACCTTCCTGGGATCTGAGTTGAATGCCTGTTATGTTCAGCAAAGTTTCTCCACTCTGACTGTGTAGGACTTCAACCTCTCCCAGCCCTGAGTCACCTGGGGCGTCTGTGGAGCTCTTAGCCTGCAGCAACTCTTCTCTGAAGGGCCTCTTAGAATTTGCTGTGCCCTCGTGCAGTCCAGCCTTCAGCCCAGGACCTTGGGGAGTGCCCACTCACCCTTCTGCCATTCCTTTGCCTTTAGTACCTTTCCCCACAAATTCTAGGTGCTTCAGCTGCTCTGAACTTCAATATCTGCCTTTGCAAGTCATGGAGATCAGAGCTCTCTGCTTGGGTTCTACCTCCTTTTGCTGCAGTCTAGAGTGTGTCCATGGGCTGAAAGCCAGGGAGCGTTGGGGCTCATTTTGAGTATTTCCCTTTTCTCTAGGATTACCACCCTCTGTTTCCTGTTGTCCAATGCTTGAAATCATTGGCTTTATAGATTGAGTTCAGTTTTGTAGTTCTCTACGTTGTAGGCTAGGGCTGATACGAGTTACCCTGTCAGAGTTGGAAGCTGAAGTCTGAATTTTGGGAGAAGCAGTCAAGCTTTTAGGATAGGGCCACTTACATTTAACTCAATTCTGTGGTGCATAGGGTTTTTACAATATTTGGCATAGCTTCATGGTCTTTTGTTTACGTAAAATGTAGGCTTTTATAGACTGAAGGAATTTAAAAAATCTTTTTAGCTCCTGCTTTTAGAGATGAGAGACCGGGTCCCCAAAGGGTAGAGATTTGGGAAGGTCAAGAGCTAAGGGAATGGCAGAGCTGAGTTTATTTGGTTCTCTTTGTTTTTTAATATAGTACTTGCTGTGGAAGGCAGAATTGCTTAGCTCTCTCTTCTTATATTCCAGTTTCTCGTCTGAGACTCCCATTGGGAGAAAGTAATGAAAACCGATTGATGAGGGATGTTGGGGAATACTTTCACAGTCCCAGCCAGTATGGTGGCTTCTCAGAAAAATTAAACAGAATTTCCTTAGGATCCAGCAACTCCACTTCTGGGTATATACCCCAAGGAAATGAAAGCAGGCATTTGAACAGATACGTGCATACCTATGTTCATAGCAGCATTATTCACCAAAGCCAAAATATGGAAGCAACCCACGTGTTGCTTCTGATGGTTGAATGAATAGCAAAAATGGTATATGTCTACAAAGGAATATTATTCAGCCTGTAAAAGGAAAGAAATTCTGACATAGGTTGCAATGTGGATGAACCTTGAGGGCTTTGTGTGAAGTGAAATAAGCCAGTCACAAAAGGACAAATACTTTATGATCCCACTGATATGACATATCAAACTCATACAGACAGTAGGTAGAATGGTGGCTGCTAGGGCTGGAGAATGGGGGAATGAGGAGTTTGAGTTCCAGTTTGTGATGAAGAAAATGTTCTGGAGATGGATGGCAGTGATGGTTGCACAATAATGTGGACGTACTTATTGTCACTGAAGTGCACACTTGTAAAAGGTTGTGGTGGTCAATTTTATGTTACGTGTATTTTACCACAATTAAAAAAAAAAGAAGAATTACAGGGCAGAGTATTGGGAGAGGGGCCTTGGAGCTGAGAGATATTGATCAATAACAAGCATAGTTATAATAACTATAATTCTTGAGTAAACCTGCCACAGGATGCAATCGCTTTCTGCAGCTAAAGTCATGTCCATTTGCTTGTTTCCTAAATCACAAAGCTTGATTCGCTTTGTGTTTGTATTGAGCTATGGGGCATTAGAGACTCAGGACACATCCTCATGTATCTGGTTGCGTTGCCAAGTTATAAAGAAGGGAGCACAGAGTCCTTCACATATCACCATGTGAAAATGTGCCAGGCAACAGGCACATTCTACAAAAATGGCTCCACTTTCTAGGAGATTTATAACGGCAAATCCCATTTAAATACATAACCCACAAATGGTCATGTGGATTTTCATGTAGGAAAGGTAGGGTTTGGAGCTGATGGCCAAGAAAGAATTCTTGAGATGTCTTTGGTGGTTTTATTAAAGCAGGGGACAGGACCCATAGGCAGAAAGAGCTGCACTGGAGTGGCCAATTATAAACTTTGAAGTTGGGAGAGTGTTAGGGATAATGTAAGTCTCTAAGGAATTTTGGAGGCAAAGTTTCCAGGACCTTAAGGGGCTAGCTAGTGTTAAGAAGAGGTCAATTATTACTGTGTAATAAAACTTTAGTCATGAGACCCTGCAGATGTCTCTTGGTGGGTCATATGCTTTGGGGATGACTGCCAACATATATCTTGGGGGGTAGAGATAAAGGACATTTCCAAAGGAATTTTCACATGTTAAAGTAGACTTACAGGATCCTGAGGGTCAGGTTAAGATTGCCTTTTGCCCTTAGCAAAGTATTAACAAGGAGGCAGCTGAGTTCTTAGAGGAATGTCAGTCTGCCTGTTTCAAGGACTTGCCAATGGGCTGTAAGCAGTAAGGAAATTTAATTTTTCTTTTGCTTTATTCCCCACATCAGATTTAATTTGGGGTGGTGTCTGATCCATACTTCCTTGGTACTGGGGATATCCATCTGGGTTAACTGAGGTGGTGCCTGAGTGGGTAAAAGGAGGAATTTTGGAATCAGATAGATCTGGGTTCAATTCTAGGATTTCTTCTCTTTAGTTTTTGGTTGTTTTTACTGCCCCCATCTAAAGTGCCATGTTGGTTCTCTGACAATCTCAAGACTGCCCCCAGGACTGTTGTATGCTGGGCTTTATTTTTCTGCAATTTCTGTCCATTTTGTCTGTTCTTATACACTACCTTGCGGTGGGCTGTACTCAAATGATCTATTATTTGTCGCATAGGATAAATCACAAAACTTCTCTGAGGTCTCAATGTCCTTGTTTGTAAAATAGGATAATAATTATACTTACATTCCATAGCTGTGCTATGAAGATTAGATAATATTTGGGTGAAAGTGGTTTATAAACTGCAGAGGTGTAATGTAAAATATTACCATTCTGGCATCTTATTAATGACAAAATACTATTCAGTGCTTTTATCTGTCACTCTCTCCATCTATCTCCCTTCTGGCTATTTGTATATTTGTGTGTGTGTGTGTGTGTGTATCTGCATATAGATACACACACTATATATATCTATATCTATATATAGACACACACAAATATACAAACATATTTATATATATAAATTTATATATTTTTTATATATACAAATATATCTATATATAATGAACAAACACAATTAAGTCAATCTATTTATTTCTGTGTTTGATGAGAGCAGAAGGGAGTTTATGTATCCCTTCAGGGCCATATAAAATTCCCGGGCTTTGCGCTGACTACATTATCCCAGAACCAAGTCTGTGGCCAGCACAAAGCCATGTGTTCACCTTACACTGGCGGTACCTGAATCTTTCACTATGGCAAGAATGGACCATAAATATCTAAGTTTTGATCAATCAAGTTTCACTTTGAAATCAATGCAAGCCAAACTCCATATGGAGGAGCAAAGGGATGGATGTTGTCAAGAGAGCAATGTCCATCATGGGGATTCACTCAGAAAATGTCTCTATGTATTTATATTTAATTTGCTAACATGCTTTCTCATTCTGTCAAGAACTGAAGCCATCTCACAAGGGGACTTTTGCTGTTTCTGATCTTTCTTTGGATGCTGATTTTATGAACAGGCACTTGTTATAGGCTGAACTATTTGAGTTTAAAATGAACTATTCGAGTGTTTAATCTTGTATCTTAATACTACTGGAAGATTCAGAATTGATAGAAATGAACTCCTAACAGATTAGAAATGTCTCCATGGGGGATGAGTGAAACATAAGAATCCAACAGAGAATAAGTATGATGACAAGAAAAAAATTCATAGGGTTATGCAATATATATTCAATATATATTCATCAGTAATATATTGGAGTTTTTATGGACTGCTTGTCATGCTCCAGGAACTCTTCCAAGGAAGCAGTGAACAAGAGAGCAGCACAGGAAACAGTTCCTGCCTTCTGAGGGATTCCTTTGTCTGTGTGTGGAGCAGAGTGAAACATCTAGTACAGCAGATGGTGTCCAGTGCCATGCAGTCCAGGGAAGGAGGGCCAGAAAGGGGGTAGGGAGAGGGTGTGTTAGGGGTAATGCAATTTTAAGGAAAGCAGGTGGGAAGACCTCACTGAAGACCTTCCAGCAAAGACTCAGGGAAGTGAGGGGCTATCTGAGTAGAAAGTCCCCAGTGTTTGAGGAATGCCGGAGACCACTGAGACTAGAGCAGGGGAGGTGGGTTAGAAAAGAGGTTGCACAGTGGGTGCAGGCAGCTTCTGGAGCTGCTGGATGGGTTTGGCTTTCACCTGAGTGAAATGGCAGGTTGCTGGGGGGCGGCTGGAAGCTGTGTGCAGAGAAGACACTAAGGGGCAGGGATAGTGGCAGTAGGGTAGCTAGGGCACAGTGGCTGAGCCAGGGGAAGGGGGCAAGTGGCAGAGCTGGTCAGACCTGGAAGATTCTGGAGGCAGAGCTAATAGGGACTTCTTGCTTGGATCAGAAGTGGGAATTGCGATGCAGAGAGGAAACAGAGTGGACTGCAAGTCCAAGTGGACTAGGAGAAGGGAGTTACTGGTTCCATAGGAAGGGAAGGCCCAGGAATGGTTTGGGTTTGGGCACATGATGTTAGCATAGGAACACCTCAGGAGTGTGGGTGGGCACTTAGAGATAGCAGCCTGAGTATAGAGGTTTGCAACTGGGTGGTGTTGAGAGTTTGGGAGAGGGTGCAGTTTTGGAAGGAACGAAGGTCGTTGCAGAAAAGATGAGGCCTGAGGTCATAGGGCCCCTTACTGACTCCATGGGATATAGTAAGAAGAGAATAAGGGCCTGGTTGTCGTTTCAGGGCCCTGGACATGTAGATAAACCCCTCTGAATCTCTGTTTCCATTTATTTATTTATTTATTTAAAAGATTTTATTTATTTATTTGAGAAAGAGAAGGGGGGAGAGAGAGCGAGAGAGCAAGAGAGCAAGAGAGCACAAGCAGGGGGAGGGGCAGGCAGCGGGAGAAGCAGACTCCCTGCTGAGCAAGGAGCCCCATGTGGAACTCGATGCCAGGACCCTGAAGTCATGACCTGAGGTGAAGGCAGACAGTTAACTGACTGAGCCACCCAGGTGCCCCTTTCTGTTTCCTTTATTTATTTATTTAATTTTTTCAAAAAGATTTAATTAATTTATTTATTTGAGAGAGAGAGAGAGAGTGAGAGAGAGCATGAGAGGGGAGAAGGTCAGAGGGAGAAGCAGACTCCTTGCTGAGCTGGGAGTCCAATGCGGGACTTGATCCCGGGACTCCAGGATCATGACCTGAGCCGAAGGTGGTCACTTACCAGCTGAGCCACGCAGGCACTCTCTGTTTCCATTTATAAGATGAGCAGAGCAACACCCACTTCTCAGGGCTGTTATGATTGATGATGTCATGCCTCCATGAATGCTGCTTACTCCAGTGCCCAGTGCCTATATCTCCTCTCCAACCCAAGAGGCACGATGGGGCCCACCGAGCCATCCCAAGGCCCTCTGATTGAAAGCAACTTCTCTAAGAATTCTGGGAGAATTACCGGGGAAATGCTTTCCATCTGGCTTTGCTATTTCCTTTCTGAATCTCACATCTTGCTGTTTTGTGCTCTCAGCCTAGACATCTTCAGAGGCATTTTCCCTTTGCTGATTGCCTACACCCCTACTTCCCCCGTCCTCCTTTCCAAATTTAGCCAGGTTTCTGTTCCAGTTTTGCAAACACCATTCTCACATAGGCCCCAGAATAAACTGGCCAGAGGGTTAATGTGTTAATAGTGCTGGTGGGTGTTTGGTTAACGTTCTCAATGGATCTGCAGTCAGCAGTTACAAGACCCTTCCCCCACCAGCCAAGTAGCTGCTGTGTAAAAACCTGCTGTTTTCCCTCAGGGGGTGGGGAGAAGTGAGAAACCAGGAAGCCAAGGTTTCTGGGAAGCTCTAGAGAAAGAGCTGAGATCTTCTCTGTGCTGTGAAGTGGTTTTCACACACAACTGATAAAATCATGCTGTTCTTGAAATTAAGATATTGGCATTGAACAAGCACGAATGTAGACTAAATATATGATTGTCTCATCCTGATTAACAATGGAATGGCCCTAACAATAGGTCTCACAGAGTGAGAAGAACTGGGGGTGCTTGTTCTTGCCTTGCTATAGTTGGGAATATTGTGAGACACAGTCAATTAGTGGAAGAAAAATAACTTGAAGGTGAAGTGCTTTCTGATAGTACTTAAAATATTCTTCCAAAATACACAGATTTAATGAAAAGAGGAAAAATTTAGTGAAGATAACACCATCATTGTAAAACAAAGTCTGTTTCTAGGGAAGCAGCAATATTTTCCTTTTTAATAGAAGCAGAATGTAATGGTGAACTTTGAGAATTCCAATCCTTGAACTTCAGAGTCAGGAGTTGAGTAAATTCCATTATTTGTGTAGATTTAACAAATTAACTCAGAAGTCTGTTCTTGGCCAAGCTTATACACTCTGAAATAATAGATTTCTGCACCTTAAAATCTTGAATTTCCTAAATTACTCTTCTATAAGGCTTCTTTGATTTTCATTAAAGCCAAAAAAAAAAAAAATGCTCATGCCTCCCAAAATTTCAGCAAACACAGATAAAACCCAAACCAAGAAGACTGAAGACCCACCCTTCAGTAAGTAGCAGATGATGGACCTGAGACCATTTCGGTTATCATGTTGCTATTTGTCCTTTGAGAATTATTTTCTGAGAACGTTTTCCTCTCCAAAATGGGATAATACCCTAAGTAGTATGCACTTTTCTCAGTGCCTAATGCATCTGGAGCCCGTTTTCAGGTCGGCAATGTGCTGTGAGTACAATGCAGTGGTAGGTGCCGCATGGCTTCTGAGCCAAGCATCATGCTTCTAAGCTGGTCCGTCACCAGTAATAACAGGCACAAACTTCCACTTATAAGGTAAATAAGTACTAGAGATGCAATGGACAACATGATGCCTATAGCTAATTCCACTGTATGATACATAGAAAGTTGCTAAAAGAGTAAATCCTAAGAGTTCTATTACAAGGAGAAAAATGTTTTCTTTTTTTTCTTCTTTTTTTAACAAAATATTTTAGTTATTTGAGAGAGAGAGAAAGAGAAAGCGAGAGCATGAATGGGAGGGAGGAGTAGAATGGGGCAGGGGGGTGGGTGGGGGAGGCAGAGGGAGAAGCAGACTCCCCACTGAGCAAGGAGCCTGACGTGGGGCTTGATCCCAGGACCCAGAGATCATGAACTGAGCAGAAGGCAGACGCTTAACAGACTGAGCCACCAGGCGCCCCTTTTTCTTCTTTCTTTTAGTTGTGTCTATATGAGATGATGGATGGTAGCTGAACCTACCATGGTCATCATTTCACAATAGATGTAAATCAAAACAATATGCTATATGTCTTCAACATATACAGTGATGTATGTTAATTATTTCTTAGTAAAACTGAAAAGAAAAAAAAAAAGATTAAAAGAAAAAAAGAAGATGCCATGATCCAGCTTACAGTTTGGTGAGGGATAGAGAAACAGGAACTGATACACCACAGAGTGATGCAGAGAAACAGGCAAATGGTAGAACCATAGCTTTTTGGAAGAAGCAGTATTTGAGATTTGAAAGACAAGTCAGAATTAACCAGACCCAAAGCAGGAGATGGTGTTCCAGGTGGAGAAGACACATTGACAGGAAGGCTCTATGAAGGAAAAGGCATTCAGGGGTCCAGGAGGAGGTTGGCTCAGTGGGCAAAGGGGCTGTGAACTGGGATGTATTTTGTCTTTGACCAGACCCTTGTAGTCCCAGGGGTTTGCACTGATGTGCATTTTCAAAATCTAAAGGGCAATAAACTCGACATTCCACGTTCATTAAACAAACATAGCTGCCGTGTATAAAAGCGAAATCCAAAAACTGTGCTCCAGGCCTGTGGGGCCTAGTTCCTCATCTGCAAAACAGGAAAAAGAATATCCATTCCAAGTCTACAGGGGATTATAATGTGATGTGTATTTACGGCACCCAGCCTAGCACTATGCTGTACAGAGCAGGGAGGGGACAGATTGGATCTGAAAATCCTTCTGAAAATTCTATGGGAATGAATTTACATTAAGAATTCAGTCCTGGAGAGGGGAACGGTGTGATGTGAGCAGACTTTATGGCAGTAAACAGGCACCGACTAAGTAACACAAGAGAGGTGGAAAGTCATCATCTTTAAAGGAACTGGGGGTGGGGGGTGCCGGAGGAACAGCCTGAGAAACTCGAAATGGAGAAATAGGGGAGCCTGGGTGGCTCAGTGGGTTAAGCCTCTGCCTTTGGCTCAGGTCATGATCTCAGGGTCCTGGGATCGAGACCAGTATCGGGCTCTCTGCTCCGCAGGTGCCTGCTTCCCCCTCTCTCTCTGCCTGCCTCTCTGTCTACTTGTGATCTCTCTCCTCTCTGTCAAATAAATTAAAATAAAATAAAATAAAGAAATGGAGAAATAAAACCCTGTTAAAAAACAAAACCCAAAAGAACAAGTGGAGTGGGTAGGGGCAGTGCATGAAGAGGGGTTAGGGAACCTCAGTGCCTAGTCAAGGTCCGATGGAGGGTAAGTCCCATGAAAATGACTGGGTGTTTGGATTTTATCCCTACCGTGTTGAATGGCCATTCGTTGAGCAGAAGAATGACAATCAGATTTGGGTTGTGGAAAGATTACTCGGACTAGAGTATGGAGAGGGGCTTAGTGGGGTGCCAGAGTGTGTGTGACAGTAGCACCAGGGCAGAGGCCTCTGCAGCGTCTAAAGAATGGAAACAGAGAGAGAAGATTGATTCAAGAAGTATTTAGGAAGTAGATAGGAATGGACTTCCGTTGTGTTTGTAATGGGCACGGAGACGTTGCCGCACATCCTCTTAAGGAAGGACTTGCTTCCCTGTGGGATACGCCATCAGCCACTCCAGATCACCTGCCCTGGGCCGTATCTTCCCTGTGGCTCGCATTCAGGGACTGACAGGTGGAGCCACAGAGATCCAGGATCTGCTGAACTGGGACAACATTCACAGACCATTTCAGCTCCCGCATTCCCAACTCCCCTTTCTGATTAGTCCCGCCCCCACCTGCCTCCACTTGCTCCCCAAGGTGACCAGGAGGGAAGGAGACTTGGGATCTGTGTGTGGGTTTCTGGTGGCATTATTCACTGGGATTGAGAACTCAAAGGAGAACCTGGGTTGCAGGGAGGGATGCAGATGGTGAGTTTAGTGTGAGGCATGTGAATGTGGGGTGCTTGTGGCCTAGTCCTATGGAAACACCCAATAGGTGAATCAACTGTGTCCTTGTCTTGAATTTGAGGTTGAGTCTGATTTACAGCAATGTCGTCACAGATACATTTCTTGCTATCTTTTCCTGGCACCTCTATGCTCATGTTGTTCTGAAATACTTCCAGTTTTTTGTTTTTTTTTTAAGTAAGCTCTATGTCCAACATGGGGCTCAAACTCAAAACCCTGAGATCAAGAGTCCCATGTTCTACTGACTGAGGCAGCCAGAACGACCCCCCACCCCCCAACCCCCACCCCCGGTTTCACCTCTGAGTCCTTACATATGCTATTATCTCTGCCTGGAACATTCTTCTTTTCCCCTTCCACTCTTCCCTTGTTTAATTTCTACTCATCCTGGGGACTTGATTTCTTCCCGAAAGTCATCTCGGAGGCACCCGGATCTGGTTTAGGGGTCTGACCGACATATTCCCAGAGCATCCCATATCCTAGCACTTGTCATGTGATATTAAAGTTGCTGATTTTTTCCCTTTGTATTCTCAACGTTCATAAACTTCGTAAAGATAGGGACTTGGTTTGAGTTACTGAAAACTTTATCCCCAGCACCTCCTGTGGTCCTGACGGAGGAAGTGTCGATAAGTAATTGTTGAGTGAACCAGTGGTAATTAAAAGAAAGCCTTAAAAAGAAGCAGAGGAATCCCCAGATTTAATGTAAAGTCAGAAGCAGAAGAGTAAACAAAAGGGGCCTAATTTATTTACTAAATTAACCAGAACTTACTGAACTAACATTGTTGGACATTAAAGTCCTCCCAACATTTTTCTAACAATGTGCTATGACAAACAACTCTGTTGTGTAAATTTTAAATTATGTCCTTAGGATAAAATAATAAAAGTGGAATTTCTATGTTAAAAATCTCATGTTATTAGATTTTTGATATCTATTAATGATAGTTTATCCACCAGAAACATTGTCTTATTTTTGTGCTTATTTCCCAGCCCTGCATTTTTTAGCATTTTTACCATGAAGTTCTCATTTATTTATTAAATTTAAAAATTGTAGCAAAATATGCATGTCATAGAATTTACCATTTTAACCATTTTAGGGGTATAAGTCAGGGGCATTAAGTACATTCATAACGTCCAACCATTACCACTGTCCATTTCCAGGATTTTTTCTCATCATTCCAAAAAGAAAGTCTGTGTCTGTCAAACAATAACTTCCCATTTCCTCCTCCTCATTGACTAGGAGAATTTGTTGCATGTTTTAAGAAGGAATTTTGGGCTTAACTGCATTTTAATCCAACAATGGGAAGGTTGAATCTTACAAACTTCTGATTCTCCTTTATGCCAACAACCGGAAACATGGGGTAATAATTGTATCTTTTTGCCAAGGAATAGAAATTTGAGAAAACAATATTTGGGACCATAATGCCATATAATAAACAGCCTTTAGGGTTTTTTAGACCTAGAAGAGCATCCTTTGCGATGCTGAAAACTCCTCAGTCTGAGGGATTTTTCATCTAATTATTTAAAATAAGCAAAAGTCACCCCAATTAGGATTTTGAAAGCTTATCCTAAAATAGGAACAAGATACAGTAGTAGAGGGGACTCTGTCTTTGCGGGTGAAATTCTTCATCCTGGATACTGATGAGGTGTAACTAACGTGAAGTGGTAGTAATTTTAAGAAGATTGCAAAGAAAAATGTAGTTTTGCTTTGAAATTATTTCCTGGAGAAGAGAGATTTATGTTGAAATGACAAGTCAGAATAACCCAAGGATGAGCCACTGTGGGATGGCGAGGAGCATACATCCAAGACTTGATAGGAATCCTGAGGTTGAACCACGTCTGGACACCCACCTAAAACAATGGCAATTTGCAGCTCTGCTAATTATTGGCTCCAGCCTCTCTTTTACCCTTAGAATTACTAAGCAAAAAGGTATTGTATTGAAACTCTGGCATAATAGGAGGGAAAATTTATGGAGAATTAACTTTCTTTCATCTTTTTGCCTTTAAATATGGGAACTAGTCTAACAACCTGAATTTTAAAAAAAGGACCTGCCTTTAAAGGCTTTGAAGTTTTTCTTTGCAAACAGAGTTGAATTTATTTGAACCCTTCCCCTTCAAAACAAAAGCCTTATTAGCAACCGATTTCCTTATACATTCCTTGCTCTTTGTGAAAGATTATACAGTAAAAAAGAGGATCTGATAGGGAGTGGGGGCAAGCCAACCTCTTTGGAATATTAATAAATAACGATGAGCTCATATAAATGACATAACAATTTTTGCAATGATTAAAAGCTTTTCTTTCTGCACTCCGAAAGCATTAAAAAGCTTAGGATGGGTTGCGGGGTGGGGGCTGGGGAGAAAAAAAAAAAAAAAAAAGCTTAGGATGGCGATAAGGTTAAGGGGGGGGGGATCCAAGTAATAATCTGATCCTAAGATGTCTGCATCTCCGGGCTATTTAAATTCAGCCAAATGGTGGGGCTACGTTTTAGCCTCTGAGTGGACAACAAAATCAGGTGTAAAATGTTTAAAAATAGCTGAAGTTGGCCTCTTACAAAAGTCACCAGTTTTGATGGCCACCTGACCTTCAGAATGCTTTCTTTTCTTTTCCTTTTAAAGATTTAATTTATTTATTTATTTCTGAGAGAGAGTGAGAGATACAGAGAGATTGGGCTCACAAGCAGGGAGAGCTGTAGGCAGAGGGAGAAGCTCCCCACCAAGCAAGGAACCTGATGCGGGACTCCATCCCAGGACTCCGGGATCACTACCTGAGCTGAAGGCAGATGCTTAACCAGGTGACCTCAGAATGCTTTCTTGATTAAAAGTGTACTCTGCAGGGGGCATAGAGCCGCCTTGGTCCCAGTGCCAGCTGTGCCACTTGCCCACTCTCCCACTGCACAAACTTTCTGAGACTCAGTTTCCTCATTTATGCAATAGGATAGGAATGGAGGATAATTCAGAAAGCTACTTCTGGGGGAGTGGCATGGGATTGTAGGAGTTGTTTGCTTTATATACTTTTGAAAGGCTTTGCATCAATTTTATTTTACTAAGAAGAAAGAAAATATTTGGATTCAGTGTAACCTTTGTGTATGCAGTCTGGATCACATTTGTAAGGTGGCACTGGGAGAGCTCTTACCTGAGAAGTTGAGGTCAGCATGACTCTGGGCAAGTGTCAAGACCTGTCTGGGCTCATCTTCTCTCACGGTAAAATAAGGGGTGTCAGGCTCAGACCTCTCTACAAACTCCAGCACTTGAATCTTCAAAATCAACCAGTTGCTTTATGTGAGAATTGAGCTCTGGAGAGCAGGAAAGAATTGGGAGTTGTTTTTGTTGGCTGAAATCATAAAGGGAGATCCAACATACCTGAGGTAGGGAGCACTTCCTGTCAAATTTTAGTGTTCTTAACTTTTTCCAGGGTCTCGTTTTTTAAAATAAATTTTTATATTTTGGAATAATTATAGATTTACTGAAGAGTCGCAAAAATAGCACAGTACACAGTGTTTATGTATACCTCTTAACAGTTTGCCTCATTGTTAACATCTCTCTCTTTCTGTGTGTGTGTGTATTCTAATTCATTTTATAGGTACTTAGTATTTCAACCCCAGTTGCTTTTCTGGCTACACAAATCTCACCTAGAAATGTTGAGAGCGCTGAATCCTAACCGCTAGATCACCAGGGAAGGCCAGTTTCACCTCGAGATGTTGGGACACATCAGGTAATCTATGAATTTACCATTCCTGAGGATCCTATGCCAGTCTCAACTGCCTGTCCTTCATGAGTGAGAATTTTCCTCCCCTCTGTTCTGTGCTAGATTTCTGGCTCCTAAAATCTCTATTTCTCTCTTCCTTGGCTTGCTAATTCATCAACTTTAAAAAATCGATTTCTGAGAAAAAATATATGGCAAATAAAATTTTGCATGTCTAAAAATATCTGTGTTCTAACCTCACATTTGGTTGATAAGTTGGCTGTATATAGAATTTTCCTTTCCATTCCAGCACTGCTGTTGGGATGCCCGAGGCTATTCTGATCATGATCTTTTATTTGGGGTCTCTTTGTTTCTGTTTGCTTTTTCCTTCTGAAAATGTACAGCATCTTTTTTTGTTTGTTTGTTTCCAGTTTTTCCCCCATATATACCCCTTTTTATACAACCTCTTCATGTTCTGTGGTTGCAATATATTATCTTAGTTAATATTAGTTTTATTTCTAATAATTTCTTTCCCCAGTAGAGTTTCTTATTTCTTCCAAGTTACTTTTTTCCTGTTTGTTTTGGTCCCTTTCTCTTTCAATCTCATTCTCTCTCTCTCTCTCCCCTCTCTCATTAAAAGATAAATCCTTTCCTCAGATGTTGGGTAATCCTGACTGCATGCTCATACAGGGGAGACCAAAAAGTGGCTTGGAAAACACCATGGCTCTGATACATAAAGTCCTTGCTGTCAGGAGAGGGTCTCGGCTGATGAGTTGTGCAATCTCTAATATAAATATTTTTATATTTATATACATAGGCCATATTCTCTGGAGAAAACAGTGATTCTGTCTTCTGCCTGGAAGGGGGGCCAGCCTGCCAGCACCAGTGAAGCTGCATGGGGGGAGAGGAACAGCCCTCAGCAACCAGATCCAACTCACAGGGTTACTAACCCACCTTCCTGCCTGGTATCGTCCAGTTCTTAGCTCCTGGTATCATCTTGCTCTTAGCTCTTTTTTGAGAATGAACTTACAGTTTCGGGCTCTGGTGGGGGAGAAAGTGGGTGATCTGACAGTTGCTGATGTAGACTTTTAATCAATCGTCTTTCTTTAGGGTCTCCTTTTACCCTTAACTCTGAGAGGTCCCGGGGGCCATTCTGGAGACCTTGAAAGATTCATATTAATCAATCTGTTTGATTCTTACCTGTCTTCATAGAATTCTGTTGTCTTGGGTCTGCTGATTCATTTGTGGCTCATCCGCCTGCTTTCTAGCATCTATCATTATTGCCACCTCCTCTCTGTTCTCTCCTCTCTTGTGGATTTCTGCCTTAACAAAATCTGGTTACTGTCGTTTAGTGGGATTTCAATAGAAACAAAAAGTGGGATTTCAATAGAACCAAAGGTTCAATAGAACCACATAACCTGCTATCTTGGCCATCCACAGCCTCCTTGTGTTTATTGCTGTTGTAATTATCTTTGCTGTCTTCTGCTCTCCCTGTCTTTTCCTTTCACTATTTGGCTTTCCTGTGACAAAGGCCCACATTGTAGATAAATTATCTGTGAATTGCGGATGTCAGAGCATTCATCCGACAGAAATTATTCTGATTTCTTCATTTTAATGACACAGAGACCAAGGAAGAGAAAGATTAAATGATTTACAGAAGGACTGACAAAGTGGCAGGTCAAATGTCTTCTGCTATTCAATATTATTTCCATTCCAATGGCATAGTTTCTGCCAGGGAGACTGCCACACTTACATTCCAAAGGATGGTGCTTGCTGTCAATAGGGTCAAAAGCCCTTATAACAGAATAAGTCCACAACAAAGATTATTTTCTGGGTGATCTGGGATCTTTGGCCTAGTGGAATAATATAGCATCGATCCTGGAAAGGCCAAGGTCTGCTGTAGTTTGCTGTATTTGCAACAATACCTACTTCTGAGAGTGGTGGTGAAGTGCTAATACAAATAGCATTTGAAACATATTATAAAAGAGATCACTTTCTAGTCTTGCCTATTACAGTATTATTTTAATCTGATCATTAATGCTTCTCTAGGATTCCAGCTGAAATTTGTAAATAATTTTGTATTCTTTCATACTTGGAACTACTATTTATGTTTTCACATCTAAAAAAATTCATTCAATTTATATGAAGCTTATGCTTTCCTTTATTTCCACCTGAAGCCTAGAAACCTTTTGAAAACTCTGAGGAAAAGAAAGAAGATACCACCCACATCCAGAGTGATCTTCGATGATTTTATATCCATATCATATGTTGAAATGAAATGTCCTGACTGTGCATTTATTCATGCAGTGGATAATTTAAGCTAGTAAAATGAAAGCAAATAAGAAAAATAGGAAGGAACATGAATCAGGAAACAAAGAAAAGTATGTAGCATTTATCAAGCACCTGTCATATGCTGGCATTTTCCCACACATCAGCGTAGGCTCTGCAGTTACCATGTGGAAATCTAAGTCTTTGCCCTTCGCTTTTTTTTATTCAACAAAAACCTTAAAGGGCTTGTAATTGAGAATATCATATAAGAAATGTCCTAAGCCAGGAGTTTTCTGGGAAAAGTATTATTAATATATTAGCAACAATCTTCAAGGAAACGATATCTGTAATTTGCATTGACTATGGCCATATACAATTTAGGAGTTGCTGTGAAGAAATACACATAGGTGGTTGATCCTCATTATTCACAGATTCTGTATCTGCAGATTTGCATGCTTGTGAAAATTGATTTGCAGTCTCAAGATCAAAACTTACTGCACTTTGCCAGTTATTCAAGGACAGGCACAGAGCAGGAAAAGTCTGAGTTGCCCAGCTGGCATTTCCCCAGCTGAGGTGGAACAAAGCAGCATTCCGCCTCATTGTAAACAAGTGTCTTTTTCTCCATCTATTTAGTGTCACATTTTCCACATTTTTGCTGGTGATTCCATTGTTTAAAATGGCTTCCAAGCACAGCGCTGCAGTGCTCTCCAGTGTTCTTAAGTGAGGGAAGGCTGTGATGTGCCTTGAGGAGAAAATATGTTACAGAGCTTCTATCAGGCATGAGATATGATGCTGTTGTCCGTGAGTTCAAGTAAACGAATCAACAATATATATTAAATAGGGGTCTCAAAGCAGAATACCCATAAAACACACATAAAACAAGGTTATGTATCCACCAGTTGAGGAAAATGTGACCAGAGACTGGAAAGAAGCTAACTCTGCATTTCTCTAGGAGCCATTGCAGTACTGGCTACAGAACACAACTGCTGTGAGTAGTGAGAACCGGCGTGTGAACGCGGGCGTGCACACGCGCGTGTGGCATACTACACACACATAAAACTATCTTCGAGGAAAATAAATGTAATTGAGAAGGTAAAATATAAAAATAAATCAAGACAATTCAAATGGAAGCCTTTGAGTGACAACGTAAGGCCACTAACTTAGACAAACTGGCAGCCAGTTGGAGAATGAGTTAATCTAGGGAACTAATTCTTGGTATCCAAGTAGAACTCTCTCCCAACAAAATGAAGCAATGACACCCACTGCTTGGCTGCTTTCTGCTTATTTTTCAGTACAGACAAAACTGTCTTTAAAATAAGAATGAACAGGGGTGCTTGAATGGCTCAGTCAATTCAATGCCTGCCTTCAGTTCTGGTTATGATCCCAGGGTCTTGGGATGGAGCCCCATGTTGGTCTCCCTGCTCAGCGGGGAGCTTCTCCATCTGCCCCTCTCCCAGCTCTTGCTGTCTCTCTCAAATAAATAAATAAAATCTTTAAAGAAATTAAAATAAAATAAAAATAAACATATCCATGCTAATTTTATATAAGACTCTTCCTGCTTGAGTAACTTCCCTTGTTTTCCTCAGGTAGCAAAGACCATGTTTCTTTGATCTCTTCCTGCCACGTAGGCAGTGCCATGAAAACTGCTACTTAATGTCATTTGCGCTGGTTTATATGTTCCCTGAAAGTGATAGATGGTTGTAATCTACATCTAATCTGTTTTTCCGCCAAGTTTCAATTCTTTTGCTTTTCATATTTAGCAGTGGACCAAAGTGTTCAAATGGAGTGTTTAAAACTGAAGTATTTATCAGATGAGAAAGTGAAGTTAAAATGGTCATTCTCAGAGGAGACAGGCTTGCATCAGTTTGACTTTTTCTCTCATTTAATGTAACGTTGAAAGCTTGAAGAGACTTCAGAAATTCTGGCCAAATTTCAGCCAAGGACTGGTTTCCCCCAACGTTTTTCTCACTTCTCATGCCCAAGACCCAGAGAAAACAGAGTCCCTAACCTAGATACGGTGATACATTGAGTCCATGAATTCATGGTTTCTAGGACTAGATCAGTGAACTATAGGCTTTGTTCATGGGGGAAATATAAATTGTTTATTTTTTTTTCCTTTTCTCTTCTGCCGTACCTGGTGTTCTTACAGTATTTCTCCAGAAGCACATCTCAGGTCCCTTTGCTTTATTGTCTCTTCTTCTTTTCAACCCCCTCCCCTTTCTCCCCTGACAGTGCATTGATCAATCCAGGGCCTTTAGACTGGAAATTAATTCCAGGCTTCCTTCAGATTTTCTCTGTGCCCCAATTTCTTTACTCAGACTCCTCAGTTTTTTCTAGTCAACACCCAAAGTCATTTTTCTAGGTGAGAATCCATCTCATCTCATCTTAGCTAGGATCACCTTGTCTTAGCTTTTACCAGGGCATTTGTGTCTTAGACCCACAGGTAGTACAAGAGTATTTAGAACAGCTTATCTAAGTTCGGTTATTGTTAAATGCCCTTGGCTTCAGTAGGCATACTGAGAAGAGGAAGTTCATCAGCCACAGAACAATGAGCAGGTGGCCTTGGCAAGAACAACCTACGCAATTGTACATTTTCTTGGTGGTTGGCTGCCATTATGTGAATTTAGTGTTACAACAGTAGACTGATCCAGTTACTCTAGAAAACACTGAAAATTGAAAAAAGAGTCTATAAGTGGAAAAAAGATACACCCCTAAAAATCTAAGGAATGAAAGCTCTATATCTAACTATCACATTTTACAAATAATTTGTCATTTACAACCCAGTTGATCCTTGAACAATGTGGGCCTTTGGGGCACTGACCCCATGCATAGTCAAAAATCCACGTATAGGGAGCCTGAGTGGCTGAGTGGCTCAGTCATTAAGCATCTGCCTTCAGCTCAGGTCACGATCCCAGGGTCCTGGGATGGAGCCCCACATTGGGATCCCTGCTCATTGGGAAGTCTGCTTCTCCCTCTCCCACTCCTCCTGCTTGTGTTCCCTCTCTTGCTGTGTCTCTCTCTGTCTAGTAAATAAAATCTTTTTTAAAAAATCCATGTATAATTTTTGACTCCCTCAAATATTAACTAATAGCCTACTGTTGACTGGAAGCCTTATAGATAACACAGTTGATTAACACATATTATATATGTTATATGTATAATGTACTGTATTTTTACAATAAAGTAAGCTAGAGAAAAGAAAATGCAATTAAGGAAACCATAAGGAAGAGAATATACATTTATAGTACTGTATTGTATTTATTGAAAAAAATCTGTGTATACATGGATTCATGTAGTTGAAACCTATGTTCAAGGGTCAGCTGTATCCCATGGTATGGATATACCATCATTTGTTTGTCCCTTTACCTATTAGAGGACATTTGGGTTGCTCCGTTTTGGAGCTACAGACATGGTTTCTCAATTTGGCCACTATAGACATTTTGGGATGGGTAATTGTTGTGAGGGACTGTCCTGTGCACTCTAGGATATTCAGCAGAATTTATGGTCTCTACTCATTATATGTCAATAGCACCACACATTGTGATAGCCAAAGTGTCTCCAGATTCTCCAAATATCCCCCAGGAAGCAAAATCACTTCTTGTTGCGAACCACTGGGTAGCAAGCACTGCTGTGAACATTCAAGTAGAAGGTTTTGTGTTAAACACATGCTTTGACCTCTCTTTTTTTTTTTAAATTTTTAATTATTTTTTTATTTTTTAATTAACACATAATGTATTATTTGCCCCAGGGTACATGTCTGTGGATCCTCAGGCTTGCACATTTTGCTTTGACTTCTCTTGGACAGATATGGGAGTGGAATGGCATGGTCTGAGAGGCATATATTTACCTTTTTAGAAAATCTGTTAAATGGTTTTCAAAGTGGTTGGAAGTCCTCACTAGCTGTGTAAGAGAGTTCAAGTTCCTCATCATCCTTGCCAACACTTATGTAGTCAGTCTTTTGCACTTTACACATTCTAATAGGAGTGAAGAGGTATCTTTTGTGGGTTTCAGTTAGCATTTCCCTAATGACTAACAATATGGGACAACTTCAGGTACGTATCTTCTCTGGTGGAGTCTCTCAGGGATAATTATCCTCCACTGCCTGATGGCCAATGTCTTGAGAACTGTTGTTTCATATGTTTTGTCCAGTTTTTCAGCTGTTTCTAGTTGGAGAATAGATCTGGTCCCGGACACTCCATCTTGGCTGGAAGCAGGATTCCTAACACCTGCCCTTATATGCATTTCCAGCTGTTACTCAGCAGTCACAAAACTCCCACTGGCATCATTCTCTCTTTTTCTTCAATTTCAAATCTTTAGACTTATGATTCTTTTGCTTTTTACTTTGGAAGTTAGTTTGCTTAAAGAAGAGCTTTTGTTGTGTGTTTCCTTTTCTCATCCTTCTGCAGTACCCTTTGCTACCACGTCTCTACACATTTCCATGGTGCCTGAATGATGCTCACAAATTTTCGTTTAGCAATCAGGATGCCTAAAAGGATGAAGAGGACACAGGGGTGGATGGATAGAGGTTGGGAATACCATTTCATTTCAAGCAGAGTTTTACTTCTGGTGTCCTTAAAAGTTAACCAGCATAAAGCGAAACCATTGCTAAAATGGGCTTTATTAAAATTATAAACTGTTATTCTCCTAAATAATGAAAGTTAGGAAAACAATAAGGCCAGTCACAAATTGACAGAAAATATTGGCCACACATATTTTATATACAGCTTATACAACTTGACAATAAGGATGGTCAAAAGATTTGAAAGCACGTCACAAAAGGAGATGTAGGATTGGTCACGAAGCACATAAAAGGAGGCTCATTGTCCCTTGTCATCAAGAAAATGAATATTAAAACTATAGCGATACCTTCCTAGTCCTCTGGAACGGCTGTTTTTAAAAGGATGGACAACTCCATGTATCAAATAAAATGAGGAGGAACTGGAACTCTCGTGCAGTGCTGGTGGGAATGCAAAACTGTATGGTCACTTTGGAAAACATAATGTATTATTTAATTGAAATGAAATCTTAGAAATGGCAAAGACTTCAGTGACAGAAGGTAGAGCAGTGTATAATGGTGGTGACACAACTGTACACAATTGCAGGAATTCATCCTAGTTTGCACTAAAAAAGGGGGGATTTTGTGGTATGTAAATTATACCTCAATAAAGTGTGGGAGGAGATCTTACCTTTGGAAAGATAAATGGGGAATGACTATTTTCCCTAGGAAACAGTGTGGTGGAATAGTTCTGACCTGTCACCTAATTTAACATTTTGGCTCCTTTGTGCCCTGTTGTTATGGTTTTTTTTTTTTTGAAAGTAGTTTCAAGAAAATAATGTAAATTCTTTGAAGTACCTTCAATTTTTAAATGCAAACTTTATAATGTAAATTCCATGTAAATCACTGCAAACATGCTATACTGGCAAATATGTGACTAACAATTTGTGCTGGGAAATGAAGATAGACCACTGACTCCGTTTATTTTACTGCCTCTGCTTTAAAAACGCGTGCTGTTGGACTGTGATTTAGCTGCACTGCAAACATATCGAAAGAAAGAATGCTATTAAAAATATGTACTTTCCTCATGGAGGAATATTAAAATCAAAGCCTAATTGGACAGCTTAAATGCTGTTGGTCCAACAATAAGTAGTCAATAGTGACCTTTTTTCTCTTGGCTCTTTGAAGCCTGAGATCCACTTTGATTCTTTGAGCCTGAATGTCCAGGAATGGAAATATCGCCAGAATCATGCTTTTAAGACACAGGCAGTAAGACCATGGAAGCATACAGAGAAGGAAGGGCCCTAAATTGTAAATCTCAGTGGGCAGAGGGTTTTTTTGAACACAAATTCTGTAAAGTCCCTTGTGTTCCTAATCCGTAGTGTGTTACATTAAACTGGGTTTCCAGATCTGATATCCAGTAATGGTACCCCTGGTGAAAATAGGGGGTGTGTGCCTGCATGTGAATGTCAGAACCGTCTCTAACTTTTCCTCCTGCTTTTCCTTCTTATGCTTCATTTGGCTTCAGGGCCTCCTATCTCCTGATTTGAGTTTAGAACACATGTACTTTTCTTTCTCTTTTTTCAGTAGATTTTTTTTATATATTCTCGTAATAGATATTTTCTTATTTATATCATCTTCCCCAATCAAATATTTTCTTTTTTATGTATTCTTATAAGCGATAATAAGATATCTGGTAAGAGTCAGTTTTTTGACAAAAGTATGGTGTCCGTGTGTCCTGAAGCATTTGCTGATCGTAAATCCATACGGGATGGATTCTCTGGAACTAAGGGCTTAGAAGTCAGACTGGGTTTGAATATTGGCTCTGTTGTTGCTTCTGTTCTTACTAAGTACGTGACTTTGAGGCAGTGCATTAACCCTTCTGAATCTCAGTTTCCTGATGTTTTTATTTATTTATTTATTTGTTTGTTTGTTTATTTAGTAATTAAATTAAAAAAATTTTTTTAAAGATTTTATTTATTTATTTGACACACAGAGAGAGATCACAAGTAGGCAGAGAGACAGGCAGAGAGAGAGAGGGGGAAGCAGGCTCCCTAGTGAGCAGAGAGCCTGATGTGGGGCTCGATCCCAGGACCCTGAGGTCATGACCTGAGCCGAAGGCAGAGGCTTTAACCCACTGAGCCACCCCGGCGCCCCATTTTTTTTTTAAAGACACATTTATTCAGCATCATTTAGCAATCAACAGCATGGGTGCAAAAAAAAAATCTACATTAAAACCCTTTGTTGGAATGCTTTACACTTTCCACAGAACAGAAACTAAAATAACCTATTATACAATTAGTCACAAATACAGTCCTTGAGTTTTTTGCCCATACACATGAATATTGTCTAAAACATGTCTTCTTTGTAGCTGCTAGGCCCTGCCACCACTGTGCTTGGGTGAGTTCACAAATATGTTGTAACCTATAGCTTCCCTGTCACTTCTCTGGGTCTCTTCTCCTGCTTAGCTTTGTTTCCTGGCAGTAATTAAAACCTTTTGCCACTGCTGTAGCTACTGCTGCTGCTGGAACTGCCAGAGCCACCTTGGTTTCATGGTTTGGCAAAGTATCGGCCTGCACCACCATAGGGGCCAGAGCTTCTGCCTCCAAAATTTCCTCCTTTCGTGGGTCCAAAATTTGAGGATTGATTGTTGTAATTGCCAAAATCATTATAGCTTCTGCCACCTCCAAAGTTGCTTCCATCATAACCAAATCCATTATAGCCGTCCCCACTGCCACCGTATCTACCACCATCTCGACTGCCACTAAAGCCACCGTGCCCACCGAAGTTCCTTCCATGACCAAAGTTGTCATTCCCACCAAAACCACCTTCATGACCACCACCGAAGTTTCCAGAACCACTTCGACCTCTGGCTGGATGAAGGCATCTCTTGCTTAGATAGGGCTTTCCTTACTTCACAGTCACAGTCATTCACAATATGGGATTTTTGAATGACAATCTTGTTTACAGAGTCATAGTCATCAAATATTACAAAAGCAAAACCCCTCTTTTTGCCACTGCCTCGGTCAGTCATGACCTCAGTCACTTCGATTTTCCCATACTGTTCAAAATAATCTCTTAGATGATGTTCTTCAGGATCTTCTTTAATGCCACCAACAAAAATCTTTTTCACAGTTAAGTGGGCACTTTGAGAACCTTCAGGTCTTTGAGAACCTTCTCTTGAGACAGCCCTTTTTGGTTCCACAACGCTTCCATCCACCTTGTGTGGTCTTGCGTTCATGGCTGCCTTCACCTCCTCCACAGGGGCATATGTGACAAACCCAAGGCCTCTGGAGCACTTGGTGTTTGGATCTCTCATTACCACACAGTCCGTAAGTTTTCCCCATTGCTCAGAATGGCCCCCTAGACTCTCATCGGTTGTTTCAAAGCTCCATGTAAGAGCTTCCGCAGCTGTTCAGGCTCTTTGGGAGACTCTGACTTAGACATGACGGCGGTGGGGGGGAGACTAATGATGTTTACTCAGCGGCGTCCACGGGCAGAAAGTCAGTGTCCTTATCTTTAAGATGGGATGAATACTTTGCAAGATCGTTGCAAGTATTAAAGGAAATATTGTACCTGAAGCCCTGATATCCCTTACATTTGCCACTAAATCTAGAACATCTGAGTCGCTCATCTGCCATGTGAAAAGATCACCACCCTGTCTTTCTCTGGGGTCGCTGGGACCCTGTTGCACATACAAGCTGACCAGTGGACTGAATTTCTGCCCTCAGCACTGCGTGCTGTCCTTGGCTGCCCCACTTGTCTGCATTGAGGATGAGCTGGGCTGGATGCCAAGCCTGTGTAGGCCTCTGGAGTGGTACCTGGAGCTTCTGCTCGGCGTGCTCCACTTTATCTGCTACTCTGTGGAGTCTCTGGAGGGAGATTATCTTCAGCAAATTACCAGGAACGACGCGTAGTCCCTGATTCTGAATCTGGCCCTGGAATGTCCAGCCTTTCCTCCTCGGTGGCAATTAGACTCTCAGGGGCTCTGCCGTTCCTGTCACTGTTCCCTCCTCTCCAGCTCCTCAGGTCCATGACACTGACTGGTGAATGCCGTGACCCTAAGTGTGGAAGGCATCTATGTATGTGCATTCGCACGGGGTTCCTGTAAAAATTAGGAGATGAAATAGATGTGTTTGTTAATCTGTCATTCAACAAATACCAATCACTGCACCGAGAGCTGAGGAATCAGTGGTGGACGAGATAGGTTTCGTAAACACTCTTGCAGAATGTGCAGTCGAGTGGCAATAGATGCAATTAACACATAATCAGCCGGGCACATAGAATAACGTTCTATAACATCTAAGTGGATTGGTGGATGTGGCAGGGGGCTTCCTACAGGAAAGGTAAGGAGGGCTACCTGATGGAGTAGGGATGGAGAAATCCAGACAGACGGAACAGCATGTGTGGAGCCTGAGAGAGGAGAGCAATCAATGTGTTTAAGTGGAAAAGTACTGGAGTGGGGCAGTGGAGGCAGGGCTAGCCTCTCAGTCTGTGCAGAAGGGAGTGTCTCCAGAGGGGAGAGCAGGGAGTAGGAAGAAAAGTGCAGGCGGGTTGCTGTGGGCTGGGGTCGAGGATGGAGAGCCCCGGGAGTGGGGTGACGGAGCCAAGAACAGCCTCCATCAGAGTGTGATTGCTGGGGCTGGGTTTCAGCTGATCCCTTCTTGGTGCTGGGACACAGAGCCCATTCTACAGAGTAAGTGAAGTTTCCTATTATTGTTAAATTCAGCAGTCTTTGGCTTTCCTCCCTCAAAGCATGCTGGATGGAGATGTTTCCTACCTTCACTGGCTTCTCCGCTGTAATTTGTCTCCTCTCAGATTTCTCTGCTGTAAAGTTTTAAGGAAAGCACGTGCAAAAGAAACGAGGGAAACATTCTGCCAACACGTTGCATTTACTGTGTGTTTGCCGGGTTAACAGGGTGCGTTTGGTTGTAGAAACGTTGACCTCACATGATAGAAGAAGATGAGCAACTTTAAATGAGGAGATGATGGGATCTCCCTGTCCAGCTCCCTGGTTTCTTCAGGGACAGATGACACACACAGGTCTGGTGGACAGATTGCAGTGACATCTTGCTTGGTTTCAACCTCTAGGATGGTTGCTTTTCATTTTGAATACCAACACCTTTAAAAACCAGGAGACATTCTATTTTTAGGAAACATTGCAATTGTACAATAGAGCATAAATATTTAAAGTGCATAAAACAGCCACGTGCAGGTTGACAAGTAATGAATTAAGCAACACCCATAAAAATATCACCCGGGCTGAGATATAGGACATTGTCTGCTCCCCGGAACCCTCACACATTTCCTCTTCCCCTCAGGGAGGTAAAGACCGCCTTGCTCTCGTATAGTCCTTGCTCTACTTTTACAATTTTTACTACTTCCAGTTGTAGCCAGAAATACGGCAGTTTCTTTTGGCTTTTTTTGCAATTTAAATAAATGGAATGACTGTGCATGTATTTATTTATGTCTTTGCTTCTTTTGCTTGTTCTATGTTAGTAGGCTTCGTCCATGCAGTAAGTATCTATGGCTATTCATTTGGATCGCTCTATTCTTGTCTATTGTGCAACACGCCACAATTCGTTCATCTGCTCTGGAACTGATGCTAATTAGCTTGTTTCCAATTTTTCAAAAAATGTTCAAAATTTTCCAAGGATTTCTGGTTTTTATGGTTAGAAACAGGCTGTGATGAACACTTATTCGCGGCCCTGTGCCTGTGTGCAAGTTTCTCCAGGCCATACCTGTAGGAGTGTCATTGACGGATCACCCTGTATGCTTATCTCCTCTACTACAGGATAACACCAAACTTTTTTCCAAAGAGGTTTTACCAACCTACACTCTCACTAAATGAATATATATGCATTAATCACCTCCTGTGTGATTTAGGTCTGGAGGGAAAAAAAATAATGAACAAAACAAAGTCCCTGACCTCATTATGTTTACATTCACTGGATAGTGACAAATAATAAATAAGGATAAAATATTTCCAGTGGTTAAAGCAGTGAAACAATAACCCATAGCAAGGGCACAGAGGGTGAGAGTAGGGTGCTCCTTTAAACATGGGGACTGGGGTGGATCTTCTGCCTCTCCAAGGAGGTCAAGGTTAGACTTAAAGAATTGTGCCCTTATGTTGGTTTTAATTTACATTTTCCCAGTTACTAATGACATGGATATCTTTTCCTATATTTTCTTGGATATTCGAATTTCCCCCTTTTGTGAAGTGCCTGACAATCCTTTTGTCCATTTTTGTATCATATTCTCTTATTATTGGTTCATTAGAAGCATTTCACTCTTAATGGTATTTTTTTTTTTAGAGAGAGAGAAATTCCACGCAAGCTGGGAGGGGCAGAGGGAGAAGGAGAGAGAAAATCTTAAGAAAATCTCATGACTCTGAGATCATGACTTGAGCCAAAATCAAGAGTTGGACGCTTAACTGACTGAGCCACCCAGATACCCTTCTTTATGATATCCTTTGATGAACAAAATTAAAAATAGATTTATCTGTATTTTCAGCACGAAGCTGTACTAATTGTTGACTTTTTCCCTTTGACTTGGTTTCCTTTTTGTAATTCCAGGCTGGATGTATCAGCTTGCCCAGTAGGAGGTCCATGCTTTAGAAGTCTGAGTGTGGGCTTCCAAGGATGGGTCTGGGCCGCCGAGCTTGTATCCTGATTCTTCCTTGTTTTTCCAGGGAAAATGCCCCTTAGTGTATTCTTGCTTCCTGAGCAGTTGTGCCAAAGTGTCACACTCTAACTCCATGCTGTCTCTGGCTTCTCAGCTGCAGGGGGGTTGCCCTGGGTCTAGGAATATACTTCCCTTGGGTTCTGTTGCTTGTCTTCCTGACTTGGGAGGACACCCACTTACCCTGGAGTCTCTTTTAGTGTCCATCCCTAACTTGAGCTTGAATTAGGACCCCCCTCAATGATCTTCCTTTTGTGTGCATTCTATGCCTTTTATCACTGCCCTCATCACAATGCAGACAAGCTTTAGTATCTTAGGAAAGGAGTGAATGTATTAGCACTTTGTCCCGTGTACTCCATGAGGAGTCGGCGAGGAGTCGCCGAGGAGTTGGCGGCTCTGTACTCCAGGGCCGAGGACTAAACGTCAGGAGCTTTGCCCAGCGCAATCGTTAGCCTTGCGGACTGTGGACACTGAGTCAGTTTACTGATCTAGAAATTAACTCTGTAAAGTATTGTCAAGGTCATCAGTCTAATGAGTTCTGTTGGCTGACTGCATTTTAGACAGGTCATGACTCAAGTGAGAACTTTGGCTTCCGAACACTAACTCATAGTAGGGTTTCTTTTCCAGCAGAGATGGGCTGGTAGAAACTTGAGGGTGGGTGGGAGAAATGAGGGGCACTTGGATATCTGCTAGGATAACCAGAGGCCCTCAAAGCCAGCTGTGGATACTGGATAAAAGGCCACAATCAAATCCTCTGAGCAGTCTCTGTCCCGTGTCCCAGAAGAAACAGTGACTTCACATTTTGGGGAGACTTGCAAAGCCTGGCAAGGGCTAAGAGTGAGTTTCTTGTGTGGTTTGGATGAATTTGAAGCAGTCACTATGCAGTTTCTGTGTTATTCACGCTGTTTATCTTTTAAAAATAGGGCAGTGGTTACACAGCTGAAGCCGTGAGCTTGCCCAGCTCCCCGCAGGACTCTGCCCGCTCCCAGGCTTGACAGCACTTCCTTCCTGACCTCGAGTGGCTTCCTGCTCTGGCCTTATCGCACACAAAACTTGACACTGCACTGGAATGCACTTCAGGTCCATACATGGAAATCTCTTGCTTTCTACACTTACAAACAACTGTCATCTACAAAATGCTTTCTTTATTTCCAGACTTACAGTTTCTTTGCTCCGGGAGGGTAGGATTAACAACTCTAGAAGACATTAAAAAAAAAAAAAAAAAAATCACTTCCCATCTCCATCCCTCGTTGTCGCCTGAAGTTTTAATCTTTTGTTTTATGAGTCGAGGAAATAAAGAGTAAGGATGGCATACATGTGTGTGTTGGTAACAGAGACATACCAGGAAGCTACCGTGTTTATAGGGGTTTTGGAAAATGGCTTCCTACCTGTAGTGAATTACACTTTATTCAATTTCATTTTACTATGTCTCTAACTTAAAGAAAGAGGGTGGGTAGTTTGCTTGTGAATATTGTTATATGAATAAATAAACTCTTAGTCCTGCCATCTTTGGCTTCCCTTGCAAATGTTAAATGGTGTTTTTTTGTTTGTTTGTTTTGTGTTTTTTCTTTTGTTTTTTTTAAATATTAAGTGTTTTTAATAATTACCAAGGCTTTTCAATTTCTCATTATCTGAGATCTTCTAAAGTACTTCTTTCTTTCTCCCATAAAATTTCAAGGTGAATATGAGATAATCCTCACACAGAAAAGTAAAATTGGGAAAGTCAAACCCACCCAAGATGAATGGGGCTCATAATATGTTTAAAGCTAAATTTCCTGATCTATTTCATACTGACGAGGTTGGTGCACCAGAAAGACTATCAGGGAAATAGATCTCCGCTGTCTCTCTACTTTGCAATGCATTAAATAAAAGCTATTTTGAAAATCACTGAAAATTTGGTGTGGTGCTGATCTGGAAAATTCAAGGGGTTAATGGAGGAGAAAAGGAGCTAAGGAGATGTCTGGGAGTGTCTTGGCATTCTAAATTCGACTGCTTTTCATGAGCTCATCAGCCTTCTTAAGATATTATGATCTTTTACCCAGGCTGAGGGAATTTCCTCAGCTGTGATTAAAGAATGGGCTGGGCCGTGTCCTCAGAAGTCAGAGCCTTAATATTGGAAACATGAGCTCTCTTGGAGCCCTTCCCGATTTCATTTCAGAGGAATTCCCCTCCTGGAGCAGCTCTCACGATGGAAGGCAGGGGACGGAGGAAGCCTTTCGAAGTTTACTTATTTTTGATTTTGAAAGTTGAAGAGTCTTTCTTCCCCCACTTTGGAAACTACTTAAGTAAGAGCCAGGGAAGATAGTTGGAATTCTCTTCTTTAGGATGAGTAAACGAGACAAGTGAAGAGTACTCAGGTGCACGCCATCCTGAGTTATTTCCAAGTGAACAGCACGACAGTCACGTGAGGAACGTGAGGCAGCCTGGTGGACCCCGTGGGGTGGGCTGATGGGGACTTAGGGCTTTCACTGCTTCCTGAGGAACAAGGTACTTAAATTAAGCTGCTCAGTGTGCAAACTATCCTGTGGTATGTCATGAAGGAGTAGATATGATAGAGAAGAACAGGGACTGACTTAGGGTGGGAGTATGAAGGGAGGGTTCTCTGTGGAGGTGGTATTTACCCCAGGGGCCAGGTGGAAGAGAGGCAACCCACCTGGCTGGGGAGGAGGGAAAGGCTGAGGGAAGAGGGCCTGTGGGTTCACAGGGCCCTCAAAGTGTGGCCAGGGCAGGAATGAGAGGGGGAGTTGGCCAGGTTGCTGGGCCTAGATCATGCAAGGCCTCCTGGGTCATGGTAAGGATTTTGGAGTTTTTTTTTTTTTTTTTTTTGTAGAGAAAGAGAGCTCTGTGGAAGGAGAGGCAGAGGCAGGGGGAAGGGCAGTGGGTGAGGGAGAGGGAGAATCTCAAGCAGACCTCTGGCTGAGCATACAGCCTGATGCGGTGCTCCATCTCATGACCCTGAGATCATGACTTGAGCCGAAACCATGAATTGGATGCTTAACCAACTGAGCCACACGGGAGCCCTGAGTTTTGGACTTTTTAAAACTGTAAAATATGTACACCATGTAATTTACCCTTTTAACCAGGCTTAAGTATACTGTTCTTTGACATTAAGTACATTCCTGTTGTGCAACCATCACCAGCATCCATCTCCAGAACCTTTTTCATCTTTTGAAACTGAAACTCTAAACCCATCAAATAACACTTCCCCATTTTCCCCTCCGCCAGCCCCTGGCAGCCACCATTCGACTTTCTGTCTCTGTGACATCAACTACTCTAGGTATAAATCATGTAAGCAGATTCTGACTGTATCTACCCTTTTGTGACAGGCACATTTCACTCAGTGTTAGTTCTCAAGGTTCATCCATGTTGTGGCATGTGTCAGAGTCTCCTTTTTTGAAGCTGAATCATATACTTCATTGTATGTATGTTACACATTTTGTTCATCCATTCATCTGTGGATGGACATTTGGCTTTCTTGAGCAATGCTGCCATGAGTAGCTTTACAGTGTACTGAGGTAGAACAGTGTACAGCTGGATACAAATATCTGTTTGAGTCCCTGCTTTCAATTCTTTTGGGTATGCCCCAGAAGTGAAATTGCTGGACCATGTGGTATTCTATTTTTAGTTTTTTGAGAAACTGCAATTCTGTTCTCCATAGCAGCTGTAGCATTTTATGTTCCCGCCAGCATGCAGAAGGATTTTAGTTGTTCCACATCCTTGCCAACATTTGTTATTTTGTTTTGTTATTTTGGGTTTTTTTTCCTTTTTGTTTTGTTTTGGTTTTAATAATAGTCATCGTAATGGGTGTGAAGAAAAGCTTGGAATTCTTAAGTTAGAAGCCATTGGATGATTTCAACAAGGGTGTAACACAATCTTCTTTCTTTTTATTTTTTACAATTTTTTTTCATTTCCTTAAGTAATCTCTGTGTCCAGTGTGGGGCCCGAACTCATGACCCTGAGATCAAGCGTCACACGCTCTTCTGACTGAGCCAGCCAGGCACATTCCCCTCCCCTCCTTTTAAAAAAATGATCCCTCAGGCAGCTTGATAGGGAACAGATCAGAACAGAAGGAGAGAGCGACTGGGCACTCATTAAGAGAATGTTTTTGTGTCCAGGAAGGGGTGATGGTAGCATGGATGTAGGGTAGCAGTTTTGAAGAAGAGAGATATATTGGATTCAAGATATATATATATATATATATATATATATATATATATATATATATTTAAGATTTTATTTATTTATTTGACACAGAGAGAGAGATCACAAGTAGGCAGAGAGGCAGGCAGAGAGAGAGAGGGGGAAGCAGGCTCCCCGCTGAGCAGGGAGCCCGATGCGGGGCTCGATCTCAGGACCCTGAAATCATGACCTGAGCCAAAGGCAGAGGCTTAACCCACTGAGCCACCCAGGCACCCCTCAAGATATATTTTAGAAATAGTATTTATTGGTCTTGAAAATGGATTGCATGTAGGGGTGGCTGACAGAAAGGGGGGGAATCAACAATGGCTGGAAGTTTTTGGAATATAGGACTGGATGAGTGGTGGTACCGTTCTCAGAGATGAGGAAGACTGGGTGTGTTGGGGGGAAGAACACCAGGATTAGAAATCAAATGCCCAATAAATATTCAGTGGAAACATCCATAGACAGAAAATTGGATCAGTAACATGGAGATGGGGAAACCAACTCAGAAAGATTAAGTAAGTAACTTGAAGTGACACAGCACAGAATGCAAGTGGTAGAGTAAGATGCAAACTCAGGACTGTCTGACTACAAAGCCTGGTCTTATCCACTCTGTGTCACCACCTTCCCATCAGAGCAGATCTGTCTCCAGAAATTTCCACCAGTGACTACATTTATCTACTTTGGAAAATCTTTAGTAATAAAACGGAGACACTACATCCAATAATAACTGTGAAGTTTAGAACGTAAACCTTGAATAGATTTTGAGAATCAATGAAACAACATATTTGAAATGTTTAAAAAAAAGTTGAAAAAATTTTAAAAAATAGTTGAATAGAAAAACTTTCTTAGAAATCGTATTAACAGAGTGTAATAAATAGTTTCCTATTATTAGAAAGCAAAGAACATATTTAATCTTCTCCCAAAGACCAACCCAAAGGTTGGTGTTTTGTTTTTTAAAGTTTATTTTCTTAGTAATCTCTGCACCCAACATGGAGCTCAAACTCACAACCCCAAGATCAAGAGTTGCATGCTCTACTGAATGAACCAGCCAGGTGCCCCTCAAGTCTGGTGTTTTAACCATGCTACACAAGAACTCAAGTCTCTAGTAATTTATCATGTACTTGACACAAAAATATTTGTGCAGATGAAACAATGCCAATATGATAATCATGAAGGACCAGAAGGGAAGAGCATGAAGGTTAAGAACAGAGGTTCTGAAATTAGACAGAGATGAGTTTGAACCCATTTACTGGCTGTGTGTCCTTGGGCTGGTTCTGGAACCTCTCTTACCTTCAGCTTCATCATCTCTACAAGGAAAAACATGACACCTGGATCTGAGGGGCATTGTGGAGGGTTAGATTAGACAGCGTATGTAAGGAACTTATTAATAAAGACTTTAAAAATTATTATTACAGTGACTGTTTACCTCTGGAGAGAGGCCAAACACCTTGAGAAAGGCTGGTTTAGTAATTTATCTTGTGGGATCTGGGAGTGGATGGGGATGATCACATTTGTAGTTAGGGAATAAAATGGTGCTTCGTTCCCAAATGTCCAGTTTTCTTGACAATTTAGTAACATTTGGGGGAGATGTATTTATTTATTTATTTATCTATCTATCTATCTATCTATCTATCTATCTCCACACCCAGTGTGGAGCCCAACAAGGG
Source organism: Potos flavus (assembly GCA_028534135.1). NCBI lineage: Eukaryota > Metazoa > Chordata > Mammalia > Carnivora > Procyonidae > Potos > Potos flavus. The sequence goes on along the minus strand of CM052900.1, from coordinate 64,911,926 downwards.
GGTCCAAATTCAATGACCCTGAGATCAAGACCCTAGCTGAGATCAAGTGTTGGATGCCTAACGGACTGAGCCACTCAGGAGCCCCTGAAGATTATATTTTTAAGTAATCTCTACACCCAGTATGGTACTTAAACTCACAACTGCGAGATCAAGAGTATCACATTCCACCTACCGAGTCATCCAGGTGCCCCATCACAATTTGGTGACTTTAACCATTGATATTTTACAGGATTAAATACATAACATTGAGAACAAATGAGGAAAACTCTCTAAATTTTTTCTACATATACTACCCAATAATTAATGACTTTCTGCAGCATCAGCTAATAGATTTATAGTTTTAAAGGCCTAGAATTCTTGTGGTAAGGACAGATGGTATGTTTTCTGGACTCCTCCTTCTGAGGGTTGGAGAAATATAGCATGAAAAAGCACGGGATTTGGCTCTAGAGAGACCTTGGTTTGAACCCTAGCTCTGCTTCTTAGTTAGCTTTGTGACCCTAGGGAAATTAGTTATGGGGACGATAATCTCTCTCTCTCATGGCATGTTGTGAGCTGTGTAAATTGCTTAGTTATAACTAAGTTCCTTTTAGACTAATGGTAAATGGTAGCTATTATTAATGGTAGGTATCTTTATTATTATTATTTTTTCTTTTCTTGTACTATAGAAGATGCTTTTCTACCAGGTGAAAGGATACAGAAAAAATCATTACTGAACGCAGGTCATCAAAGGTCCCCTGGAGTCTCTGAGAAACCAGGGATGTCCTTCTCACTGTTGTGTCCACTTCCTAAAGTAACTCCATGATCATCTATAACCGCCCCGGATAGAGGCTACAGGTGGAAACAAATGAAGAGTTCAGCTTGTTTCTTACCATCACTCCTGTGGTTGCTTTCTTGACTCTTCTTGGATTTTTTTTTTTTTAAGATTTTATTTATTTATTTGACAGAGAGAGACACAGCGAGAGAGGGAACACAAGCAGGGGGAGTGGGAGAGGGAGAAGCAGGCTTCCTGCTGAGCAGGGAGCCCGATGTGGAGCTTGATCCCAGGACCCTGGGATCATGACCTGAACCAAAGGCAGACGCTTAATGACTGAGCCACCCAGGCGCCCCTCTTCGCAGCTTTTTAAGGGGTTTGCCTTTGAAAGACTATCGTAACCACAAGGTTCCCTTGGGCTCCCACAGAGGTCACTCCATAGCATAGAGACTTTTCCTGAAGAAAAACATAAGTGTTATTTTGCTCAATTGGTAGGAGCTTGACCTTTTCTGACTCTCTTCTCTAGGTCCCAGCTCAGTGCCTGATTTTTTGGATTAAAGAACAGAGATTAATGAAGCAGGAGTTGTCGTGGTGTGGGTGCTAATGGAGAGCAGCATGGCTGGAAGGGAAATGTCAATGCTGCCTTTGAGGGCCAGTGGCTGGAGAGAGTAGGCACTGGTCTTCAAAGCAAATGGCAAGTTTGAAGTCACCAAGAATGACTAGGTGGTTAGAAGTGGGGATGGGGGTTGTGGAGGTCCTCAAATTTGTAGGCATCATGGTGGTCATTTGCATGGTGGCAGGAGAGAGGCGAGCATGACTGAAACCTCCCATGGGGTGGCAAAGTGTGGGTGGACATTCAGAGAATGCTGGGGAGAGCAATTTGAGACTGACTGCCTTGCAGAGCTGGAGAAGAAAAAGGCAGTAGTGACAGTAGCAGATGGCAGTCCCCAGAAGTACAAATACAACTAGAAAAGGGCCCAGGTTTACCATGTCCAAGAGATGCCAGCTCTGGGGGTACCAGAAGGTTAGGAATGGAGGACAAGCCATGCACTTGGTAGCTCCCAGTAGCTGGTGGCTCTTGAAGTACCTGCTTCAGAGACTGATGGAGAGTTTCATCCTCAAATTCAAGGGAAACAGGACTTTAAGTTGATGGGTTGAAGCGGTGAAGAAAACCTTTAGAATAGCCTTTGTTTCAGTCTTTACCAGCAAATTAGATTTGATGAAATAATGATTTTTTGGACAATTCCTCAAATTTATATATGCTCTTTTTTTTTTTTTTTTAAGATTTTATTTATTTATTTGACCGAGAGACAGAGAGTGAGCACAAGTAGGCAGAGTGGCAGACAGAGGGAGAGGGAGAAGCAGGCTCTCTGCTGAGCAGGGTGCCCGATGTGGGGCTTGATCCCAGAACCCTGGGATCATGACCTGAGCCGAAGGCAGCCGCTTAACCGACTGAGCCACCCAGGCGCCCCAATTTAGATATGCTCTTGAGCCGATTATATAAATATAGAATGTTTATAAATTACAGAGATGTGTACAATACTGCTTGTGCCAAAAAGGCATCAGAACTACTGAAATGTTTGAAAATTAAATTTCTTCCTTATGCTTTAACATGACTTCACACACCTGAACTAAAAAGTTTTTCAACTGTTTTCAACCAACCTTTTGAGGTTTTTTTATATTTTTTCTTTAAAAATGTATTTTAGTTTTTATTTCAAAATAAATTTTCAAATTTACTTACTGAGTTTGTAGTGCCTCTTAATTTTGCTGCATCTGGTGAGTGTTAGCTTTTCTGTTTACTAATAATTGACCTTTCTTTTTTTTTTTTTTAAATGACTTCTTATGGAGTTTATGGTGATGCCCAGTGAAACTACTCTGGATGACATGGAGTCAAATTCTATTAGTTATCAGTTTACTCTTTGATAGAAAACTAAACTTTTGAGGTAGCAAATTGATACTTAATAATTATATGTATATAGTATATATTAAAAGTTAAAATTAATATATGAAATATATGAAAGGGCCAAGTACTCCAATTCACCAGTTCTCGGGTTTTTAGATTTCATGAACTAGTAAAATTAAAAAAACCCAAAACATGCTGAGCTGTGGAGTGGGTTTGGTTAATGGGATGTATTGAGCACAAGTAGAAACAGGGCGGCCAACTTTATTTTGCCAAGTGAGAGCATTTTCCCCCCCAAAAGCTCATTTATTATCAGCAATCAAAGAAAGATAATAATAATACAAAATTATGGAATATGTAGAATATATGTGTGTATATATATGTATATATAAAAATCTGCTCATACATTATTCATGATACATGAGAAACCAGTAATAATGGAGTCTGACCTAGAGGACCAGGAGAGGTGTCTCCTTTCCACCGAATACATTTTTACACTCTTTGAAGTTTACACCATGTGCATTTAAAAAGAGATAAATGTAATTTTTAAAACTAGCTTTGTGAAAAATTTGTTCCAATGTCTTTGTTTTTCATTTTGCCCTGGATCAGTGAAAACCGCGTCCTGAGACTGGCCCTCAGCTGCAAATTGGCTTTGGAGAATCTCCATCCTAATGCATTATCCAATCACCCTTAAATGAATAAGCTCCCACGCGGAGGGCAAGAGCTTTGGTGTATCTTAGTCCCTCTCTTTGAGAAAATGATACATTACGGAAACTATTAGCTCTTCAGAGATGAGTTGTTATTTCCAAGATTGAAGAAGAGATACACTATTTCAAAAGATTCGCCTCTTTCTCTTTTCTCTCTCCTTGTTTATATTGATGGTAAGGTTCATATAAGGAAACCCAGCCTCACAGCATTTTCCTTTCGAGGGTGTTTGTAATGTTAGTGTGAGCCAGAATGCCCAAGTTTATTAATATGCACTACACATTGTGTTTATTTCTGTTTCATCAAGATTTTGCCAGATTATGGCCTGTCTGTGTCTGATAGTGGCTGTGTTTGTGTATGAGCACAGGGTCATCTGATAACGAATTGTCGCATCATCCGATTAAGTGATGTTTAAAATGGGTGTAAGCCAGAAGAGTTTGACTCCCCGTGCACTTTCAGAAGGTCCTATCAACAAAAGAGAGTTCAAGGTATCTTGGAAGAGGTCACTGATGACAACCGACGTCTTGATCATTCTGGACTTGTTCCTTCCTTCAGAGACACAATTAAAATAATGTTGTACAGTAGAAATTTTTCCTTGTTGGAGGAAGCATATTTTTTTTTCAGAGGTAAATCAATGTAAAATAGATCTCTTTTTCTAGAAGAGAAAAACTACTTGTTCTGGAAATTCACTCCATGAATTGTAGAAGAGTTGATGCTCTACTGCGTGCATACATTCCCAAGTGCTGCTTATCATGACTTTCCACGTCATGTCCCAGACCACGTGGGCAGGTGGGAGTGAGCTGTGGGGGCAGGGGTTCTGCCGCATTCGCTTTTGTATCCCTGGTACACTTTGGTGACCCTCAGTAAGTGCCTAGTAAGACTAGACGAACGCTGCAAATAAATCTAGGTACGAGGCAGGAATATTAACTAAAATGTAAAGGTTGACTTATAATACCTATACTATGTATATTTTTGTACTGATATCTAATCTATCTGATTGATGAGTACTATAATCAGCTATAAAACTCAATTAGTCTAGAAAGTATGGGAAGAAAGTTTTGTCTGATAGCCAACACTCAGGAGCCATGTCACCCCACCCCCTACTATTGCTTTGTGCTCCGGGGAAAATTCCAAAATTAGTGTTTCTTTATTATTTTTTGGCCTTGGGTTCCAGACCTTCTTGGGCTACTTTGAAACTTAGGAAAATGATAAAAGAAATGAATTTGTGTTCTCTTCCGTGAAGTCTGGTAATTTTAGTAATCCGTTGCCCTATGAGATACAAGGCAACTCTGTTTCCTCTGTGCTCTGTTTTTTCTTCCTTTCTTTCAAAATAACCTGCCATCTTTCCAAAATAAACATGAAGGGGAAATACATTAGCGGGTATGTAATCACCCAGATATCTGTAGCTGCGTGCCTCTAAAAAAATAGTAAAAATAAGATAGCCATCAGAAGTTTATTCTGGTTTTACAAGACTTGTTAGCGTTCTTGTCTTTTCTTTATAAGATGTTGGAAAAAAAACATTTATGTTCATGGGAAAAGGTTGCCAAAGTGAACATTAAATAGCTGTCTTCCTAGAACTTACTGTCTCATAATTTTAGATTTCTAAGATTACGATTTTGGGTGAACATCATCAAAATAATTGTTTCATGGATTTTTAGCATTCTAGGATGATAATATCATGTTCTATTTCTGTTCAATAGTTATAAAAACTCATTCTGATGATCTTAGGCAATAACTGGGTAATCATATAATTATATTGTATGTTTTAATCATAAAATTCACATTTAATAGTCATTTTTAGATATCCTGGATTTAAAGGTACTTTTAGGATTCCTTTTAATCCTGAAGGGTTTATGATGTTTTTTAGAAAACTGGCTTGCTCCAAGGACTTCTTCCCATCCAATGAGTCTGATGAATAATTTTAGTATTTTCTTTCTTTTTAAGATTTTATTTATTTATTTGACAGAGAGAGACACAGCGAGAGAGGGAACACAAGCAGGGGGAGTGGGAGTGTTGTGTAGGGAGCCCGGTGCTGGGCTCCATCCCAGGACCCGGGGATCATGATCTGAGCCGAAAGCAGATGCTTAATGACTGAGCCACCCAGGTGCCCCTAATTTTAGTATTATCAATTTATGTTTTGAAAAATACAATGATCACTCTCCTTTTCCTCCTCCTTTCTCCTGTTCTGCTCTTTTTTTTCTTCCTCCTCTTCTTTATCTGCATCCTTTTCATTATCAGCAAGTATTAATTTAGCATCTACTCTCAATATTGTGCAGTGGGAGCTCAGAATTTTCAGTTACTGCCCTTAGATCTCGATGCAAGAAGCTGAAGTAAGTGTCCAAGCCTGACTCCATCTTTATCATTACGGTGGCCAGGAACAGACCATTAGAAGTATAATACATATTTTTAAATAAAGATCCTGTTCTTTTGGAGTCTGTGGTAATTTGTGGGGAGCTAAGCAAAACTGTGTACAACCTGCCAATCTAAGGAGAAAGGGTTTGCCAAACAATTTAACAGCATCATTAAGATAACAGTGCTTACCCCTCTTAGGCAAGTCAATTGCTTTTGCCTGGAGGCATGCTTATGAGGCCTGAAGATGCTAATTACAAATCATTTTCATCTTGCCCCTATAGTCACAAGGAAGCTGACTTGCAAACAGACTTTAGTAACCATGGGAATCCTAAAGTTAAAAACCAAATTAAAACAAATTCTTCAGGCTAAACTGGCTACCCCCCCAAATTTCAAATTACCCTGACAGTAACACAAGGTGTGTATAGACTCTCCCTTCCCTTTCAACGCTGATTTATTTCTACATGTTACAAGGGGCTCATCGTTTACTCCCCTGTGAGTTAGTCCTCTGGCCAAGACTCTGGAGGGAGAAGCCATGAGGGAAATCACAGTCAAGCTCCTCTGTGGGTGAGGAGGGTCAGTTCTGGGGCTGGAGGCCTTGAGAATGGGGTGGTGTTAGCCAACATTCCTGGTGACTCTCTATCTGAAATGGATGATCCTTCCCACTATAGGGCTAGGGCTTGACTGGGCTAGAGATAGGGTGTGAGGGACAGGTCCTCTGCCCAGGACCCAGGAATTCTACATCATAGTCTTTTTTTCTGAATAGTTGCAATGGCTCACCTCACCCAGCCAGTGGAGTTGGCACAAAGCTGCCCAGTTCACAAAAGAGAAGAAGGAAAGGAAGAAAGGAAGAAAGGAAGAAAGGAAGAAAGAAAGGAAGGGAGGAAGGAAGGAAGGAAGGAAGGAAGGAAGGAAGGAAGGAAGGAAGGAAGGAAGGAAGGAAGGAAGAAAGAAAGAAAGAAAGAAAGAGAAAGAAAGAAAGAAAGAAAGGCACAGCAGCACTTGTTTCTGTGTATGTGCCAGAGTAGACCCAGAGTCTGGAAGGTTTCCTGTGGCTAGATGACAAATTGGCTTCCAACTCACCATGCTTTGGTTCCTTGGCTGCTCCTTGAGCCATCGGACTCAGTCCCCAGGAAACAAGCTCATCCACAATCATCACCACTTTAGTTCACGGATTCTGACTAACGCTCTTGGAGATAAGGAGGAAAAGTTCAGTCAAAACATGTAGCTACACTTCCCCTGGGCAGAGCTATGGAACATTTCTGACTGTACCTTGGAACTGGGCAAGCCAAAATGCCTGATTTTAATTAAAGTAAGAGTGGTTGGTATGGATGGAACTAATTCTTTCCCCCTTAAATTGTCAAGTAGGGAACTTTCAGTGTTGGAATCAAAATCCCAGGCTAAGAAGTCAACTTGCCAGCACGAATACTAGCTCTGAGACTTTGGGCTGGTTCCTAGACATGTGGCTCAGTGTTGGGAAACCTATAAAAATGGGGATCAGAATAGTGATACTTCAAAAGGTTCTTAGGATGTTCCTTTGCAGGGTCAAATAAGTTAATATCTATCTGTAAAGTGGCTACAATGGTATTTGTAACTACATGGTATTTTTTTTTTTATTCTCACAATAACCTTGTGAAATAACTAACCAACTAATATTTTATGACAGCTGGGAAAGAATTTATTTTTTTCCAGTTTTATTGAGGTATCTTTGACAAGTAAATGTTGTATATATTTAGATCGTACAGTGTGAGTTTTTTAGCCTGTACAATGTGATGGTTTAATACACATATATATTATGAAATGGTTATCATAGTCAAGGCCCTCATCATCTCACATAGTTACCATTTCTTTTGTGTATGTGGTGAAAACACTTAAGATCTACTCTTTTTTTTGTTTTTTTTTAAGATTTTATTTATTTATCTGAGAGAGAGAATATGAGAGAGAGAGAGAGAGCATGAGAGGTGGGAGCATCAGAGGGAGAAGCAGATCCCTGCTCAGTCAGGGAGCCTGATGCGGAACTCAATCCTGGGACTCTAGGATCATGACCTGAGCCTAAGGCAGTTGCTTAACCAACTGAGCCACTGTGGTGCCTTTAAGATCTACTCTTTAAATAAATTTCAGGATAAAATACAGTAGAATTAACTCTAGTCACCATGTTGTACATAAGCTTCCTAAAACTTATTTTCCTTATAACTGACCGTTTGTACCCTTTGACCAACATCTCTGCATACCCCCTGACCTGACAACCCCCACTTCCACCTCCTGATGACCATTGTTCTAATCTCTGTTTCTATGAGTTCAACATTTTTAGAGTCCACATACAAGTTCAACAATTGTAGATCATACAGTATTTGTCTTTCTGTGTCTGGCTTATTTCACTTACTGCAATGCCTTCCAGATTCATCCATTTTGTTGCAAACAGCAGGAGTTCCTTCTTTTTTATGATGGAGTAATATTCCATTGTATCTATTTACCACATTTTCTTTACCATGCATCCGTTGACAGATACTTAGGTTGTTTCCATATTTTAATTATTGTCAGTAATGCTGTAATGAACATGAGGTACATATAATTCCTTGAGAAGCTGATTTCATTTTCATGGGACAAATATCCAGAATTGGGATTGCTGGATCTTAGGGCAGTTCTATTTTCAATTTTTTGAAGAACTTCCATGCTATTTTCCATAGTGGTTGCACCAGTTTGCATCCCTACCGACAGTGCACAAGGGTTCATTTTAGAAGAGAACTATTATTGAAAATGAGCTAACATTTTCCAGGCACTGTGCTAAATCTGTTACAGATTTATCTGGTTAAATCTTTGTAACTCTTAAAGAGTTATTTTGTATATTTCTTATTATCTCATCAAAAAAGTATTTGAGTGGCTTACATAAATTCGTAACATAAAATGATAGAAAAAATAAAGAAAGAAGGGCCAAGAAAAAGAAAAGCCCAGAGCAGCAGGAGGAACATAGCAGGGATGCAATATCCTGTTAGTAGATGATGATTTAAAGGCTGTGAGAAGTTTAAGAGCGTTCTCCATGGTGTCTGGCTGGTAAGGAGTTGAACTGGGGCAGAAGTCCTATCTCTCTGAGCTCTGATTCAGTTTCAAGGGGTTTTGCCAGTCTAGATGGGGTTGAGAGAAGAGGAAAAAGGGCATTTGGCAAAATGGATGTGTAAAACTGGCAGAAAAGATGGAAAAGGGTAGGAAAAGTAACTGGTAGAAAAGAGAGAGCAGAGGGGAGGGATTATAGGTGAGACTCAACTCCACTTGGTTTGTAACAGGAGGGGGGGCATGGGAGTGGGGTGGGTGGGGGCTCGGGTGAGGAAAGGGATAGTGCATCTCCATGGAGTGAGTCAGGGGACTTTCTTTTTCTTAGAGAAAGCATCACCAGGGTCCTAAATGCACACCCGTACTCACAGAGTACTCCCTAGGACTGGACACTGAAATCCTGGGCCTCTTTGAAAATATTATTTCAAAGTCAAGGGCTGACAAGATTATACCAAAAGCACAGATGTATCCCACAGGAAGCATCCATTCTACTTCCGGAGAAGCAGGATTCTGGGTCTCAGATATTCATGCTTATCTGCATTCAACAAACTTAGCTAGCACTTACTATATGCCAAGTATAGGCACACGGGGGTCAAAAGTTAACAAGGCTTAATGCAGAAATTCACAGTTTGATGGGGAAGACAGACATGAAGCTTATATTTAAAATACAGTGCAATAAACATTCTTTTGGGGGATGTGCTCCTGTCTGCACCGCTTTGGGGTCTGGGGTTAGAGCATCCCATTCTGCCTCAGGGCACGAGCTGAGGTTTCAACAGAGGAGAGTGTGCTTGCCTGACTTAGGAGGGATGAGCGGGCATGTAGCCAGCAAGGGAAGGAGAAGAAAATTTCAGGCAGAGAGCAGCGTATCTGGCAGGGTCTGGGGCAGCCAATGCAGAGGCTGGACAAGTAGGGAGGAAGACAAGAGGGGAATGAGGTCAGAAAGCAGCTTCTATCCAGACTGTTAATGACCTTCTATGGTAAACTCTTCCTTAAACCCGCTTGCTCCAAAAGTGATCCAAGACTGCCTGTCCAAGTGCACCTTCATTTCCTGCAGGTGGTAGGACCTAGAAGAGGTTTGAGAGAGGAAAGCCTGGCCATGCACCCGATGGTGGTAGTATGGAGATGGGCTGCAGGGGACACAGAGACTGGCAAGGCCCAGAAGCTTCCCAGGAGACAAGGGCCCAGTGCAAACAGGGTATGGGGTTGGAAAGACATGCTGAGTGAGGTTGGAGGCATGATGGTGGGGATGTGGTGACAGGCTGTGGGGTCAGGACAGTAAGGAACTGAGGGCTGACACCAAGAGTTACACCAAGGGGTACTGGCCAGATAGTGGTGACACTCATTTTGGGGAGTCGAAGCTTAGTACGGGCTTGAAAACCATTTCCCAAGAACTCCAATTCTGTTTTAAAATAATCCAATTTAGCTTGTTTTCTAGAATATTGCATCACACTAACAAGCAACAACACGTTGCTTCTGTCACTCATTAGCTATGTCAACTTGGGCAAATCATTTGCTTTCTGAGCCCCTATTTCCTTACCTATAAAATTTGGATAAAATCTACTCCCACAGAATTGGGAATTCAACTGATCATTGATGTGAGTAACGTGGTCATGACCCCAAATTTGAGGCTCACTCCATGTTCGTTCCGTTTGCAGAGAAGAATTTTGACTAATGGAGGGAGATCCTGTTGGTGGGTAGCTGGGTCCTTCTCCCTTCACTCCCTTCCTCTTCCTCTCTCTTCCTTTCCTTCCTCCCCTCCTCCAAGCCCTTCATTCTCCTCTTACTCCCCCCTTCATCTTCTTCTTTTCCACAGCTAGATTCTGCAATTCAGGGAAGCTGGATGTTTGTTTTCTTGTAAATAAAAAGAGAAAAATTGACCACTTGTGAACTTCTACCTGTGGGTCCAGAATCTTATGGAACAAATAGATATTTCAGTTTTAATATTTAAAATCATTATTTTTTTTAAAAAATCACTTACACTGGTCCTTTGTCTCAACGGATATGAGTGTTTCCAGTTTCTATCTCATTAGTTTTAAATCATCGGTTCGTACTGCTTGGGAAGAGATGGCCCAAGTGGCTGTGAGGACTTGGTGTCCTCATGTGTAAACACACGCAGAGGGATGCCTGGTGCCTTCTTACAGACATATTGAGCTTAGGACGCCTCTCCTCCCCTCATTGGGCGTCTGCGCACTTCCAGATCATGGCACCTCAAATCACATGATCATTTATCTACTTCCTTGCTTGTCTCTCTTCTATGTGAAACCTTGAAACTTAAAAGCAGTGACCTCATTCTATTCATGGTTTTATTCCAGCACCTAATACAAGAGCAGGCACAAGGCAGTTAGTGAGTAACTGAAGGGACAGTACGAGGGTGTGAGTCTGTGTGTACGAATGTGTGTGTGTGTTAGGGATGCGGGTGCTGGTAAGTCTACTGCTACTCTGTCTCCCAGAGGAGACACTGGACTGGGTAGAACTGGGGTTATTCATCAGACATGTGTATGTAGGAGGCACAGCCTTGGGCACATAACTTTGGGCACAGGATGATGAGGATAAACTATGGGGCCTCTGGTCTTCCCCAGACTAGTTTCCCAAGTCCTTTCTAATAAAACTGTGCAGAAATTCTATTTTGAGGATGGAGCTCTTTTAAGGTGGAAGGAATACCAGGCTACCAGATGGTTTTCCATTGTCAACCTGGACACAGCAGCGTCCTCTTCTTTGTCTGCTTGATGAAGTCTAAGGTTACTGTATTTTAACAGGTGCACAGGTAAGGAATGTTTGGGACTGGGTGGGCCGGGAGCTCTCCTGCTTTGTGGTCAAGGCTAAGCCGTGCTCCACTCCTTTTCTGTTGGCTTCTCTAGACTGAGTCTGCACGGCCTGGATAGGCTCTCAGGAGCAGGAGAAAGGAGAGCATCAGTGCCTGCGCTGATGTCCCTCCTCCTGGGAACGGCTTTATCTCTGTCCTTTCTAGCACGTAGGCTTTGTAAATAGACCGGGGTCTTGACTTCCCTGCTTTGTTACTGTGCACTATCGTCAGGACCTGGAGCCACTTGGTCTTTCTGTCAAAGACACTTGTTTATGTGTCGTCTAGAAAGCTAACCGCTGCTCAGAGGGAGGGCCAGCTTGACTGGGGAGATGTGTGTCTGGAGTGTAAGCCAGAGAGTATCTTGTCTCCTTTTTTGATTTACTGGCCTGGTGGAAGCTCAATGTTATTAAAAAAGTGAATATTTTTTGCCAAATTTCCTCAAACTGAGAGATGCCAAATTACTTCCAGTCTTCCGGTAAATTACCATGTTTCCCATTCCTCTTGGAATGATATTCTAAACTATGCTTTATAATTTGGCTTTAAATTAGGTGTTATTCACCTCAGACCAGATCCCACTACCAGAAAAAAAGAAGAATAGGAAATATTAGACTGAACAGAGTGTCCTCTGTAAAATAAGATACCCACTTTTTTATTGTGGTAAAATACACAATATAAAAATTAATCATTTTGACTCTTTTGAAGTGGTATTTAGTAAAATTCACAAGTTTGTACAACAGTCATCACCATCCCATTCTAGAACATTTTCATTATTCCACCTACTCTATCCTTTTTTAAAAGCTAAGATTCTGTCTAATAAGCAAACTAAAACAATTTCAATCAACTAGTGATTGAGGCAGTCAGTTCATAAATATTATTATTATGATACCTTATCTATTGATCATCCATAAGGGATTGATCTGATTGATTCCTTGGATGGACCTTAATGAAGAGATTTAGCAAAGTAAACACTGTATAGTTTTTATACACTGTATAGATATGGATAGATATAGATATTTTAAAAAATTATTGGTGTTTTAACCATGCTATTAGAGAAATATCTGGGACACCAAGCTGGCTCAGTGGGTGGAGCTTGTGACTCTTGATCTCAGCGTTGTGAATTTGAGCTCCACGTTGGGTGTAGAGATTACTTAAAAATAAAATCTTTAGAGGACATTATTAGCGAAATGTGTATGTAGATAAAATATATTTGCAATAATATAGTGAAAAGATGTATAGATTTTATTGACTATATTAAAATTTTCCTTAGTTGGAAGGAAAGTAAAAAATTTGATATGTAGAATATTTTAAAGAAATCTAATTTTATTTCTTCCCTGTCCATGGAGTATCTCTGCTAATAGAAAAGGACAAGTAGAAATACATTTGATTATTTTGCTTAATAAATACAAAGATGTAGATATAGAGATAGATATAGATTTATAGTAATATATTTATTATTATTACACAGTATCAATAGTGGTTATCACACTGAAGGCTTAAGAGCAATATTTATGAATGATGGTTTTTTAGGAGCTTTCTTTGCTTATTAATTCCACGTTTAAGCAGGCTATACCTTTCCTTTAGTTACTTCAAAAACTTTTTCTAACAAATACTCTCACAGGAAACCCAAATTTCAATTTCAGTGAATCAGGAAAAACTGCTAGAACTGATAAACAAATTCAGTAAAATCACAGGATACAAAATCAATCTATAGAAATCTGTTGCATTTCAACACATCAGTAATGAAGCAACAGAAAGAGAAATTAAGCAAACAATCCCACTTGCAATTGTACCCAAAATGATAAGATACCTAAGAATAAACCTAACCAAAGAGGTATACTCCGAAAACTGTAAAACACCGATGAAAGAAATTCAAGATGACACAAAGAAATGGAAAGACATTCCATGCTCATGGATTGGGAAGACAAATATTGTTAAAATGCCTATGCCACCCAAAGCAATCTACACATTTAATGCAATCCCTATCAAAATACCAACAGCATTTTTCACAGAACTAGAACAAACAATCCTAAAATTTGTATGGAACCACAAAAGACCCCAAATAGGGGCGCCTGGGTGGCTCAGTGGATTAAGCCTCTGCCTTCGGCTCAGGTCGTGATCTTAGGGTCCTGGGATCGAGCCCCACATCGGGCTCTCTGCTCGGTGGGGAGCCTGCTTCCCCCTCTCTCTCTGCCTGCCTCTCTGCCTGCTTGTGATCTCTCTCTCTCTCTGTCAAATAAATAAATAAAACCTTAAAAAAAAAAAAAAAAAGACCCCAAATAGGCAAAACAATCTTGAAAAAGAAAAGCAAAGCTGGAGACCTCACAATTCCAGACTTCAAGTTATATTACAAAGTAATCAAAACAGTATAATACTGGTACAAAAATAGACACATAGATCTATATGAACAGAATAGAAAATGCAGGGGGCTCCTGGGTGGCATGGTTGGTTGAGTGTCTGCTTGATCCAGGGTTCCTGGATCAAGCCCAGCGTTGGGCTCCTTGCTCAGTGGGGAGTCTGCTTCTCCCTCTGCCTCTCCCCCTGGCTCATGCTCTCCCCACCCCACCCCACCAAATAAATAAATACATAATAAACAAATAAAATCTTTAAAAAAAAGTAGAGAAAGGGGAACCCAGAAATGAACCCACATATGGTCATATGACCCTATATGGTCAATTAATCTTCAACGAAGAAGGTAAGACAAATGGAAAAAAGAGTCTCTTCATCAAATGGTGTTGAGAAAACTGGACAGCAACATACAACAGAATGAAATGGGAGCACTTTCTTATGCCATACACAAAAATAAATTTACAATGGATTACAGATCGAAATGTGAGACCTGAAACCATAAAAATCCCAGAAAAAAATGCAACTTCTTTCACATGGGCTGTAGCAACATCTTTCTAGATATGTCTTTCAGGGCAAAGGAAACAAAAGCAAAAATAAACTATTGAGACTATATCAAAAGAAAAAGCTTCCGCACAGTGAAGGAAACAATCAACAAAACTAAAAGGCAACCTACAGAATGGGAGAAGATATTTGCAAATGACAGGTCTGATAAAGGGTTAGTATCCAAAATACATGAAGAACTGATACAACTCAACACCCCAAAACGAATAATCCAACTAAAAGATGGGCAGAAGACATGAACAGACACTTCTCCAAAGAAGACATGTAGATGGCAAACAGACACATGAAAAGATGTTCATCATCACTTACCATCAGGGAAATACAAATCAAAACTACAATGAGACATCACCTCACACCTTTCAGAGTGGCTGAAATCAACACCATAAGAAACAACAGATGTTGGCAAGGTTGTAGAGAAAGGGGAACCCTCTTTTGCACTGTTGGTGAGAATGCGAACTGGTGCAGCCTCTGTGGAAAACAGTACAGAGATTCCTCAAAAAGTTAAAAATAGAATTATCCTAAGATCTGGCAATTGCATTACTGGTTTTTTTCCCAAAGAATACAAAAACACTAATTCAAAGGGATACATACACCTCTATGTTTATAGCAGCATTATTTACAACAGCCAAGATATGGAAGCAGCCCAGGCGTCCACTGATTGGTGAATGGATAAAGAAGATGTGGTATATAGGAACACCTGGCTGACTCAGTCAGTGGAACATGTGAATCTTGATCTTGGGGTCATGAGTTCAAGTCCCACCTTGAGAAGGGTAGATTGTACTTAAATTAATGAGTAAATAAATAAAAATAAGAGAGAATGAAATAGTGCCCTTTGCAACAATATGGATGGAGTTAGAGAGTAGATTGCTAAGCAAAGCAAGTCAGTCAGAGAAAGACAAATACCATATGATTTTACTCAAATGTGGAATTTAAGAAACAAAACATACAAGCAGAGGATAAGAAAGAGAGAGACAAACCAAGAAACCGACTCTTAACTCTGAAGAAAAACTGATGGTTACCAGAGGGGAGGAAGGTGGGGGATGGGTGAAATAGATGATGGGGATTAAGGAGGGCACTTGTGATGAGCACAGGTGATGTATGGAATTGTTGGATCACCATATTGTGCACTTGAAACTAATATAACACTGTATGTTAACTGACTGGATTTTAAAGTAAAACTTCTAAGTAAAAAATTTTTTAAAATTCTGTGAATCATGACAAATCACAAGTTATTAGAACCCCAAAGTGTCACTAATCTGCAAATATTCTACAATCATTCTCATTAACTAGTAGCTTTATAGCAAGAAAATCTCATTTGGCAAACACTGCACTTATTTCCTTCTTTATGGGCTAGTTGCAGAGTTCTAGGGTAACATGAGTCAGTTTCTCTAAAAGAGTGACATCATAGAGGAATTTTGTATACGTTAAATTCTGTTTTCTAGAGTATTGGACATCTAGTGTTGGGTATACCTTCATAAATTAACCTTGCTTCCTTTAATGACTATCTCTTCAAAATTCATGGATCACTTGATCACTTTTCCATCTTTTCCTTCCATACTCTTTGAGTAGCAGGATCTTTTCTTCAAATTCTCTATCTTATTTTTGGGACTCTAAGTTCACCTTTTTTGTTTGACACTTACATGGTCTCATACAACTGAACTGCAGCATCATATTTTGTTGGAGGGGACCATCTACATGTTATATATGAAGTATCTATAGAGAGAGACATACATTTATTGATAATTGAAAAAAATGAGAGAATTGCCCAATCTCGGTCATGGATGCAAGAGTGTTTCTTATGTTACTCTGTCTATATTTCTTTGTGTCTATTTCATTATTTTAAAAATATGAAGAAAGTGCAACTGACCTCAGTTCATGAGTCAGAGGCTTTAGATTTTTAGAATTCGAATGAGGACTCAACTTCATTATTTCTGAAGTTGAAATTGTATCTCCATTCCTGTTCAAAGGTTCCTGGCA
Source organism: Potos flavus (assembly GCA_028534135.1). Classification (NCBI taxonomy): domain Eukaryota; kingdom Metazoa; phylum Chordata; class Mammalia; order Carnivora; family Procyonidae; genus Potos; species Potos flavus. The sequence goes on along the minus strand of CM052900.1, from coordinate 64,895,486 downwards.
GCATTATCATACAAAATAGTTTTCCCATGGCTCATGATTAGGTGAGGTTTTATTTAAGTGTGTTAAACATATACATTTTGTTTCCTTTCATTCCTTCTTGGAGTTTATACTCATCCCTCAAAATTCATCTTGTTGAGGAAGACTTTTCCCGCCACCTGAACGTGTCTTACCCTTGTTCTTCATTCTCTTTTAGCTCCAATGATTCCTTGCTCTGTGATCTTAGGCCCCTTAAACTTTCTTAGGTGTGCCTTGAGAATGAAATGGAGATAATAGTACAGCCTAGCTCCTAAAATTATGTTGAGGATTAAAGGCATTAATATATGTAAAGGGCTTAGTATAGTTGCTGAATAGCCGATGTGCCCTAATGTTGGCTTTTGTTACTTGTCTGCCTTAGAGTGTGGGTATTTATCAACTCATATGCTATTAAGTCACCCAGGAGTGGTGGCATTATATTACTCTATAAAGAAGCTCTTCAGGGGAGATCTGCTAACTAAATTGGTACACAGGTTCCTGAATCAGATCATAATAAAAGTGAGGGTCAGTGTGATTATCAGATAAAGTCTGTGATTATCAACTTTTCTTACTGAAACAGCCTGAAAAGACAAAAGCAGGACTTGAGTGAGAAGAGACAGAACTCTCTATGACAAGTTGCTATGATTGTGGCAAAAAAATTTTTTTTTTCAATTGTGGCTAAATAAAATGTAGCCCTTCAGCCATGGTGAAGTGTACAGTCTAGTGGCAAGCACATTCACATTGCTGTACAACCATCACCACCATCCATCACCTGTTTCATCTTCCCAGGCGGAACCTCTTCTACCCCTTAAAAACGAACTCCCACTCCTCCCCTGAGCCCCTGGCAACCTCTGTTCCTCTTTCTGTCTCTCTGCTCTAGGTACCTCATCTAAGTGGAATCGTACAGTGTTTGTCCTTTTTTGACCATCTTATTTCACTTAGTGTAATGTCTTCAAGTTTCATCCATGTAGTAGTCTGTGTCAGAATTTCATGACTACCTAAGGCTGAATGACATTCCGTTGCATGTGCATACCACAGTCTGCATATCCACTGATCCATCAATGGATACTTGAGTTGCTTCTACCTTTGGGTCATTGTGAATAATGCTGCTATGAACATTGATATACAAGTGTCTCTTCAAGACCTAGGGATTATACCTAGGAGTGGATTTGCTGGATAATGTGATAATTCTGTTTAACTTTTTCAGAGATCACCAAATTGTTTTCCAAAGCAACTGCACCATTTTACATTCCCACCAGCAGAGCACAAAGGTTCCAATTTCTCCACATCCTCTTCAACCCTTTCGGCAAAACTTTCGACTTCTAAATGTGTGATAATTGTTGAAAAAATAACATGGTAATGAGAAGGTGTTGGTGGTTCTAAACTGAGCTTTGTAATTGAATCATACTCACCTTGAATTCTTGAATTCTAGCTTTGCTTCTGGCAGCTGTGTAACTTTAGGCAAGTGATGTGACTTATCTGGTTGTCAGTGTACTTAAGTATAAATCAAGGATCACAATACTTAGTTAATGGGGTTGTTATAGGGCCTGCACAAAGGAATAATTGTGGAGTACTAACACAGTGCTACTCATATAAAAGTTAAAAAATGCAACTTCTGGTAATTTTTTTTTTTTTTTTTTAAATAGGCTCCGCAGTGCATGGAGCCCAACACGGGGCTTGAACTCACGACCCTGAGATCAAGACCTGACCTGAAATCAAGAGTCAGAGGCTTAACCAACTGAGCCACCCAGGTGCCCTTGTTACTATTTTTGAAAGAATTTTTCTTCTTAAGAAAATATTGATTATTAAAAAAAGAAAATATTGATTATTGAAGAATGCCACCTTTTGCCCGTTCAAGTAGTACATATTTTATTTCCATTTTCTTTTTTTTTAAATTTTTATTAACATATAATGTATTATTTGCCCCAGGGTACATGTCTGTGAATCATCAGGCTTACACATTTCACAGCACTTACCATAGCACATACCCTCCCCAATGTCCATAACCCAGCCACCCTATCCCTACCCCTACCCTCCAGCAACCCTCAGTTTGTTTTGTGAGTTTGAGTCTCTTATGGTTTGTCTTCTTCCTGATCCCATCTCGTTTCATTCCCCTCCCCCCATGACCCCCCGCCCTGCCTCTCAAATTCTTCATTTTTGAAATGTTGCTTCATTCTACAACTATACCCATACACACAGGTATTTCAAAGATCTAATTTTGATCTGATTTGGAAGATGAGAATTTGATGTAAGATCAGAGTAGGTCCTAGAAACAAGCCACCTTGAAAGAAACTGTTTGCCTTGTTTTAAATAGTGGGAAGATGGGGCAGAAGTAAAATATATGACAAGTGGAAAATCTGGCGAGAAGGTGGGGTCTAAAAGAGGAAGACCTAGAGCTCAGGAAACCTAAATTCTATGTCAAGTAACAGCACAAGCTGGCTAGGCCCTTGGGATCCATTAGTTTCCTGGGCCTCTTGTGGTAATAGAGGGGCTTTAGCCATTGGTGATGTTGAAGCTAAACATGGAGCACTTCACTTTGAGACAAAATATTTCATCCTGTTTCTTGCGGTAGGCCTGTATCATCATATATCCCTTCACTGGTGGAAGAAGTCAAGATGATCTAAAGACAGAAAAGGTGACACACTCTAGGGAAGCTAGATAGATGGGACATTGCTCAACAACGATGATTTGGAAGCCAAGACAAAAATTTATGATGACCCTGAAAAAGAACCTGGATTTGGATGGGAAGAAGAGTTCATGGAGGCAAGACACAAGGCAATTGATTCAGGGAAAGACACTTTATGATAAACTCCAATGGAAAGAAAACTCAGAATTCTTTAACAGTGAGAACAGAACATTAATGTTCCCTTTCTTAGAATCATTGTTAGTTTTCTATTCCTTAAAATAATTAATAGAGAACAGACATCTCCACCTGGAGAAATAGAGGTAATAATAACATGAATTATACCTCTAAGCAGTAAATTGGAGGGGATCATGTGTGGTCATTTGGTTAAGCATCTGACTCTTGATTTCAGCTCAGGTCATGATCTCAGGGTCGTGGGATCAAGCCCTGCATGGGGTTCTGCTCTTGGCAGGAAGTCTACTTGAGATTCACTTCTTCCCCCTGCTCATGTACACGTGCTCTCTCTCTCAAATAAATAAATCTTTAAAAAAGGCAGTAAATTGGAGACCTGGGAAGAGAAAGAAAATTTTCAATTTCCAGTGTAAATTTGGTCTTATTTTTGCTATTGTCCTTTGATCTGGAATAAGCATGTAGTGTTTTTCTTTAATGTAGGACTTGATCATTATTATTATTTTTTTGGACTTGATCATTATTATATTTTATATAATACATATGAATATTTTTACATAAGTAAAACAAAACTCTATTTTCTAACTTAGGTAACATTGTGGAAAATGGCTATGGCATGTCAATAGAAATTTTCTTAAAACTTCTTCACGACAAGTATGCTATCAATACTCAAATACACATAGACAGTGGCCTTCAGGAAAGAAATACATGTAATAACATCCCTAAAATGTCTATTTTTCATCTTGAACTTTGGAGGTGATGTGTTTCAAAGAGACATTGTTTTCACCATTTTTTCTTTCTACTTGGAACAGTGAAAATATAAATATTTTTTACAAACATCTTTTAAGAAAGCTGGAGGAAGATCTTACTCTGGAAAAGTAGCGATTGAAACTGCTACTTTTGATTGAAACTGTCTAGTAAAGACACTAAAATCATTTTTTGTGTTTTGATTTTTTTTGTTGTGTTTGTTATTTGGTCTTTAAAGCAGAGTTCCCAGCTCCAAAAGTTACATGAATTGGTTGAGAAAGATCGACACAGAATTTTTATTTTATTTATCTATTTATTTATTTTTTATGAAATTCCTGAAAGGTACTTGAAGCAAAGTCAATGCCCAGTCTTGAAGACATGAAGCATGCCTCCCATAAGTTGAGGTCTCACTGACCCAATGGAAAATTACAGATTGATACTTCTTTTGTTGAACAGCCTGTGATATCATTAGTTTCATTGACAATAATTCTGAGTGAAATTTATGAAGGCCACAAAGTAGAGTTAGTGAACCGCATGAAATGTCAGCATGCCCACTTTGGACCCTGCCATCTATATTTCTCTCCCTCTACTCCCTCCCATACTGTTTGCTTTGGCAGGCTTTTTCTAACCTAATTTGTAATGCTTCAACATTTAACCATGACCTCACTTGAAGTCACTTGTCAGTAATGAATTACTGACAGCCCTGGAAGGACTCTCCATTCCACTGAGCACCATGGATGTTTTACTGTGGATATTTTTGTTTTCCATGTAGGCACCACGCTCACAGGCCACACACACACACCCTCCTCACACATACACATACCACATCCCTCTCCCCATACACACACAATGTCTCAGAGACGAGACCTTCAGAACCACTTTCTTAGGTTTTACACCAGATGGACTCTTTCACTCTTCATAATCATACTGAACAATTGTTTTTTCTGCCCATGGTCTATTTCCCTGTCTTTAGTAAAACAGGATCCCATCTCAGTGCTGGCCTGTTGGCATAGTGCCTCTTTCTGGCCCTAATAGTGGGTATGAGGGTAGGTTCATCAAAGCTAAGGAGACTCAGCTTCTGCTGGGGCTGTTGAGAGAAAGGCACAATCACTTTTTCAGCTGGGTTTGGAGTTGTGGGTCTCAATCTTGGAATTGTTTCAAGTGGTCCTGCCACCATGAGGAGAGTGCCTTTTTGAGAACAGAGCCATCACAAAGGGCAGCAAGCAGGGATGTGATGTAGAGTCCAGGCCTGGGTCCCCTGCCAGGTGTCCCTCCTGGTACTTCCCACCCATGACCACGAAGCTTCATTTTTGCTTAAATCAGTTTCAGTTGGATTTTTCTGACACTCACCACCTGAGAAGTCCCAACTAATCAATAATCTTTAGAGAAAATTAGTTTGTTATCTTTCTGAGATAGTTTGAGTACACAATATTCCTCCAGGGCTGACATCTTAATTTGTGTGTTTAAAGGGAAAACACCTTTTTCCATCGGTAAAACTTGTATTTATGAAGTAAGTGGCTTAAACTTAAATTATAGAAAGTATAATAGTGTATTATGAGCTGTGATATTAATAATGATCAGAAATATTTTTGTTTTGATGAATATAATTTTTGGTTAGGCATTTTAGATTTTATGTCTAGATTAGTAAGCAAATAGCCATTAATAAAAATATTAAAGGAAATACTTAAATCTTTTACTTAGAAAGATGGCTTATTTATTTTTTTTTTTTTAAGATTTAACTTATTTATTTGATAGAGAGAGACATAGCGAGAGAGAGAACACAAGCAGGGGGAGTGGGAGAGGGAGAGGGAGAGGGAGAGGGAGAATCCCGCCAAGCAGGGAGCCTGATGTGGGGCTCGACCCCAGGACCCTGGGATCACGACCCAAACCAAAGGCAGACGCCTAACCGACTGAGCCACCTAGGCACCCCAGAAAGATGGCTTATTAAAGACAAGAGGAGACAAATGCTATCTAACCGTAAACTAAAAAAATCAAATCTATTAACATAACAATGGGACAACCAAAAAATGAAAAAAATGAAATATTTCTGTGCTTAATCTCTCAGACTTTTAAAAACAAACAATAATTACACTAAAGTACTACTGATTATTTCAATCAATATTATTTAATCTGTACTTTTAGTATTTTAGTACTCTGTGGGGTGTTATGTGTAAATGTTTATTTTGGGGGCACCTGGGTGGCTCAGTCAGTTGGGCATGCCTTCCACTTGGGTCATGATCCTGGGATCCCAGGATTGAGCCCTGCATTGGGCTCCCTGCTCAGTGGAGAGTTTCCCTTCCTTTGCCCCTCTCCTTGCTCCTTCTCTCTCTCTCTCAAATAAATAAATAAATTCTTTAAAAAATGTTTATTTTGAATGAGAAAAGAAGCAACACAAATTACAAATTTAAAAAGGTTAGCAATGCATCACAAAAAGATCACCAAATCAAAAAAAAACCCCACATAGTTTATTATGTCTATTAAGTTATATATTGTTGTATATAAGTTGCCCCATAGCCAGATGTACAATGTGTACGGCCACTCTAACAATATCTCATGAAGTATGATGGAGGGGAGACAGTTCAAAATTTTTTTCAAAAAAAAAAAAAAAAAAAGCCAACTGAACACAATACGACTCTTCC
>CM052900.1:64869734-64888776 GCA_028534135.1 Potos flavus | reverse complement strand
GGGGGGGGTTGGGTGATCCTGGTGGTGGGTAGTGAGGAGGGCACGTATTGCATGGAGCACTGGGTGTGGTACATGAACAATGAATCTTAGAACACTGAAAAAATTAAATTAAATAAAAAAAAAGAAAGAATAGGGTGCTTTTCCGGGGTGTATGAGCAAGTGCTAATCTTAGAGTGATAAGCAAGAAATTTCAGTGCTATTTGTTCTAGAGTATTTTCCATCAACATCAAGCCCAGCTGGTAACTCAACTTGTGTCATAAAACAATTCACATAGATCCTGGGATTAGTAGACCTTTGAAGACAGTGTCAATCAAGATATGGTCACTTTGTACCCTACTGCTCCTAACTTCTGCTGAAGGTTGGCTCCTCCTACCTGTCTGGCAATTCGAGATCACTAATTAACAACACTTGGGCAAGTGAACTCTGCTTGCCCAATGAGTGTATGATGAAATTTAAGTTCATTCCATTAAACCAGGTCACCGGCCAGTAAAAGATGCCCATCAGAATTAATCTCATATAGTTGGATTAAATCAATACTGTATTTATTGTGTGCTTGTTTAATTCTTGTTTGATCTTCACTATGGATGAGATTTAGTGGTTCCTCACACAAGCCAACAACTGGAAGCCCAGCAAGGAAAACATCCTTGGGGACACTGAAGCAGGAAATAGAGAACTAAGTTTTACAAGACACTGAAAGATCACTCTCCATGTACAAACTGTCCGTGAATGTTTACTTAATGATGAGATTGAACTGGATATATTCTTTAGGTCTCTTTCATTAATTAACCAATGCATTAATTAATCAACTAGCCTTCTGGCTATTCATCTAGTCCCTAAGCTTGTTCTTGCCTAGTAACTGCGTGTACTGTCTTCCAAGGCTGGATGCTTACTCAGAATCTTCCCACAGCTCATTCTTTCTACCAAAAGGACTTGCTCTGACATCAGTGTTTCCCAGAGCCCACGTGCCTACAGAGTTTCCTTGCCTCCATTCTGCTCACTTGGGGGTGCACACATCCCCATCTGAGCTCAGAGTGTATCCCACTGTGGTTCTTGCAGACTTGAGTTTTTCTCTCCCTTTCTCTCTTACTCATAGTTACACCCCCAGCACCAGAGGAACACCTGGCTCTCAGTGGGGTTCTGTAATCATTCATTGAATGGATGTTCAAAGGATAAAAGTGTCACTTCTGCATCAAACAGATTATTCACCTTGCTATCTAGCTGTGTTGGTTGTTTTTCAGAATCCATGGATGCTTTCTTTTGAAGTGTAGGCTTTTTTTTTAAAACCTTTTTATTGCAAAATAATGTCAAACTTAAGGAAAATGTCTAAGTATAGTACAAAAAGAATTCTTGTATAGCTTTTACCCCAATCTGTCAGAAGTCATTTACTATCAACTAACATTATGATATCCTGAAAAGCTTCATACGCCTGAAAGGGTGAGTGATTCTCTTCGATGTGCTGAAAGTTCAGTCTGTCAATTGCATTTATATTTTGAGACTCTATTTACCAAACTGAAAGGTATAGTGGCACAGAAATCTAGGTAGTTAATCAAGGAGGCTGGACTGGTTTCTTTGTTCTTCAGTAGCAAAGTACCCCAGTCTCCACTTCCTATCTCAGACATATAATTTTGAGACAGTTTCCTAAACTTTGCATTGTACGCTCCTGGCATTTGCTAGTGGTCCTGTCCTGCTTCTTCCTCAGTGTATTTGCTTCCTTATCACCCTATCTGAGCCTCTCTTCTCCCTGGGTTCCTTTCTCTTCTTCTAGCAGAGTCCTGAGATGGAGGTCACAAGCAGACAGAATAATGAGAAAGCAACAGACACATTTATTTTATTATTATTTTTAAATATTTTATTTTTAGGTAATCTCTATGCCCAAGGTGGGGCTCGAACTCACAGCATGGAGATCAAGAGTTGCATGCTCTATGGGCTGAACCAACCAGGCACCCCGCAATGCACACAATTAATTCCTAAACCCTCCGGGGAAAGTTGAAATGTCACTGCAGTGATGTTGAAGTTCAGCTGTGCCAAGGGGTAGAGGGCAGCAGACTGCGGTGAAGAGCTGACATCCAGGGCAGAGAACAGACGTCTGCTCTGGCTGCTCTGAAGGTGCAGCCACGGAGTCTGGAGGTCATGGCCGCCGGTAGCTCCATTCTTTCAAGCTAACAGATAGTGTGTCATCATTGCACATTGCCATTGTTGGTTTCGTACTATTGACACTGGGGGACGATCTGCCTCATCACCTACCCTGTGCAGAAAACGCCATTTGCTCTCTCCTGCATTGGCAAATATTTACCAGTTCTGCAGACTTCCAGGTGTATTAGCATGAAGGAGGCAAATGTGTCCAAGTCAGCCTGGGGTCAGACACCAAGGGGCACAGGGGTTGGCTTCTCTTTTGCTCTCGTGGTGGCAACAGTAGCAGAAAGGGAGAGACACTTGAACTCTTTGGGACTCAGGTGGCTGTTGAAATACTGTTGTCATTTGAACCATCAGTATTGAGCATAGTCAGTCTTGAAAATAATCTTGGTCTCAGGTAGAGATCTGTAGACTCTGAATTTCTTCATTGTCAAGATCAAAGCCTAGGTAAGAAAAAGGAAAAAAAGGGGAAAAAAGAGAGAGAGAGGAGATGAAGAAGGTAGAAAGGGAAGAAAGGTCCCTGCAGGGGGTGGCTGGCTAAGTGACAGATTTGCTTCCTTTTTCTAACTAACATTCCTGGGCCTCCGAGGCATGGTTTGCTTTCCTGACCCAAACTAAAATACAGGAATGGCAGGGTCCCGTGGAGAGACACAAACACTTATATGAAGTGAATTATTAGACTGCTTTTATAAGCATAAACATACCTTTCAGTAAAGGTCTAGGATCCAGATAAAGCCCAGAGCCTGAAAAGATGTGAGATCAGAAATTAGGAATACATATGACATTTACTGAACCATGCATTAGGGCAGTCCTTGATTTGTGATCCTCACAGTAATCATGCAAGGGTGGTCCTTTGATCCCCACTGGGCAAGAGAGGCTATGTCAGTCAGACTCAGGGACCCACCTAAGTCCCCACAATCAGTAAATCACACAGCCATCCATCCATTATTGTTTGGACTCCAAATCCGATGCTCCTTTCTCTGCAGAATCTTTACTGCTGCCTAAACCCAGGGAACAGCAGATGTGGGCTGGAAACACATCCGAAAGCAAACAGTGCCAGGTGAGGGAACGCAGGGCCGAAGCAGCCCCAGGTGGCAGGTGGCGAGGAGAAGGGACGGGGACCGGGGAGGCTGAGGCAGAGGCTGGCTAGGCCGGCAGGCTCCTACACAGCCTGCCCGCCTGCCCCCCTCCGTGAGCAGATAGTGGTACGGGCTTCCTCAGATTTCACATCCATTGTTCTGCCTTTATTACAGGGCCTCACTGTCTATCGTGGACGGAAATGAAATTGGTCTGGAATGGTTTCCTCTTCCCACAGTCTTCTTGGTTCCACATTGATAGATGACTTTTAAATGTAATGCCCTCACAGATATGAAAATGAAGCTGATCTATTCACTTATGAGCCAGAACTGTCAGGTTTTTGTTTTCGTTTTTCTTATTTTAACACCAGACACAACACAATTGCCTTTTCCAGTCCTCCAAGATTGCCTTATTATAGCGTGGTCTGCAAAAGTGACCCGATTTCCCCGGGCCACCTGACCGCATCAGTAGCAGACGCGTGGTGTCAGCGCTCTTGACATCGCTTGTCCCCAGCCCCAGCCTGCGGCCAAGGGATCACAGGCTTTGCGAAGGGGGTGAAGACAGGCGGGAGCCGGTCTCTCCCTGTGCATGTGCTCGCCTTCTCCAGTGGTCTTCCTCGCCGTTGTCTAGAACCGACGGATCTTCCCTCGTCTCCGAGACCGCCCGTCTCCTGCGGTGTTTCGGGGTTTGGTTAGGAATCAGACGGATACCATGTGCTGTTTCTTTTTGTTTTCTTTACCTGCAACTCGATGAGTCTTTCCGGCCCTGGACAGAGCACTTTGCTATTTTGCTTTTGTCACTGTCTTCCTCTGTCAGTGTAATTAGTTATTTCGGTGGCCCTAGGAATATCTGCTTCTAAGCTTTTAGAAACTCTATCCCTGAGATTTTCTTTTCATCAAGTTCTTTCTGCTCCTATCTAATGCATATCCAAGCATGCTTTCCTGACACTCCTGCCGATAATGCTTATTTTCCTTCACACCACGAATACCGTTATCTAAATGGCTGTTATTTTCATTGTAGGAAAGTTTTTAGAGGCCTTGTCTTAGGCTAGCATGCATGACCTCATCTAATCTCTGACAACCCACGAGGTAGAGGCTGTGATCCTCCGCATTTTACAGATGGGGAAACCAGATATGAGACGTGCCCAATAATTTACTCCCATCCCGCAGCTGGTGCCGGGCCACACTGGGATGGGGGCTGAGCCTGTCCCACTAAGAAGCGTGGCATCTGCCTGTCAGCTTCCCCTTGGGGCCCCTGGGGCCTTTGTGAGTGCACCCACCGGAGTCATCCAGAAGAGCCCTCCCATCCATGCCAAGTACTTAAATTTCTACCTCGAGGACCACTGATTTCATGAACAAATTCCACCACTGTCTCCTTGGCCTCCATCACGAAATTAAATTCCTTTCCATTGGCAAAAATGCAGTCAAGGAGCTGACCATCTGAAATGATTACTTCACCTTCTATATTAAGAAGTCCTTTGGAAAAATTATTTGCCTGAAGGATTCTCTTTGCTTCTTAAAAAGCCTATTCTTTGTCACCCTGAAGCACCTTTTCAAGACAAGAACATTAGCAACCCCGTGTCATATTTGGAACATTTGAATTGGAAGAGAATTTTTACACTGTTTATCATCTGGTGAGGGTTTTAAGGGGAAAGTGTCAACATAAATTTGGAATTTCCTGACTCTTGCAAATTTGAGTTATAATCTTGACATGACTAGAAAGGAAATCTTAAAAAAATATTTTAGAGTGTTTTATTGTGGAAATGTCCCCAAATATTTTCATCCCATTTTCCCAGAGAAACCTGACAGTTTGGGGAGGGGGGAAGGGGGGGAGAGAACAAAACCCAACGCCACATCCTTGAACTCTTTTGTGTGTTTAGAACAATGTCCAGTTAAAATCAAACAATATTGCTGCTAAATACGTCTAAAACAGTCCTTGGTAAGTGCTCCTGTCTAATGGAAGAGCTCTGTGGGAAGGGCCGTGTGTCTAAGTGATGAGGGCAGAGGCCTTTCTGAACCCCGGGCCCAGGGCTGAACACCGAGGTGGCTAGGCATAGCCAGATACAGTATCTTTCCAATAACCCTGTCATCAGCTCATTTACTGCCTGGGACTTTAAATCCCCATCTGAGTGCACAGTGAATACCATCACTGCACCCAAGTGGAAAACAAAACCCCCCGGCAAGGACTGGGGGTGGGTAAGGCTCATAAAGGAGAAGTCATGAAGTCTGGCTTTCTGGCCAGATTTCCTCTGGAAGGTGAGGTGTGGCCGGCACTGTGTGTGTGTGGACCGCCCGGGAGGGGACACACACCCTGCCTTCAGACGGCAGGACCTCAGCCTGGCCTGCAGCCAAGGAGCCAGACGCCAGGCCCGGGCTCTCAGCAGTGGGAGCGGTCGCTGTGCCTGGTTATACAATGGTATTATCTCAAGCCAACCACGGCTGCAGAAACTCGCAATGCTTCCTGTCCTTGCAGTGCAGCACAAACTGTCCGATTTCCAACAGCTTTCGGACACACTCACTGGCACTCGGTCGCCAAGCTCGGTATAGAAATGTCTAAAGCCACCTCTTCCTTGGGAATTGCCAACGCTGCAGTGCCGTAATCCATTGTATTTTTATCCCCTCTGGAAGGACTTGCAGGATCATGAGTCACATGGGGAAAAGGATTAATTCTCAAAACATGTATGTAATGTAGGCAGACGCTTATAGCAGGGGAAGTATAGGAGGAGAAAAGTTCTGAAAGTGATATTAACACCACGGACAACACAATTTATTTATGGTGGCCCATCGTCTCACTCTCCTTTCCACTTTGAATCCCTGGGCTCTTCTTGGACAAGGACAGTGAAGGACAGCCACGGAAGACCAAAACCTGGATGAATGTGATGGGGAGAATTTCCTTTTAATATCTAATAGTTACCTTCCACATATTTTGGCTGAATTTGCTCTAAGTGGTTATGGTACTCTCGAACACAGCCCTTGGATGAAATTATAAAAATTTAAAAAGCCGTTAAACCCTGGTACTACCCGTGTGTCGAAAAGGACCAGGAAAACTTGGTTTTTTTCTTTTTCCTTTTTTTTTTTTTTTTTAATTTGTTTGGTCTTCTTGGCTTTGGAATACTGCAGTAAGGTTACTACATATGTTAGCAGTTCTTTCAAAGGACAACCTATGCCAGAAATTTGAGAACTTTTAGCAACCTGCTCCCAGAAATCAGGGGTTTAATACAACAGTTACCAGAAATGCTCTTAAACCTTCTGCTTCCAGGTCAGGAAGTTTTTGGCAGGTCGTGGACTTTGCTATGGGCTGGGCTACTTAAGGAGTGTTGGCCCAGGTCGGCTTCAGGGGTGAGCGGTGCCCCCCTCTGCTTTGTGCTTACCAATAATCTCTGCTATTGCAGCGAAACCCAAGTGCAGTCGACCTAGATGCCAGTAGCTCCAAGTCATGTGCCAGAGAGATTTTCTTCCTCATTTATGCACAACGATCTTCCACTCTGGTCCTTGCTTTTGTGGAAATGGGCAGGTTTTTTTGGCCAGGACTTAGCAGAGTTCTGGGTATGTTTAACAACCAACAATGAACAGCCCTGATGGGAGGCATTCATCATGGTCTTTAATGAGATGGGCCCAGAAATGTAGAATTTTTCAAAACTATGAAATATTTCAAGCATCTAGAAAAATACAGGGAATCATACAATAAATGCTCATGTACTCACCAACCAACTTTTATGACGTCTGAACATTTTGTGATACTTACTTCAGAGTTTATTTATATATTTTTAAAAATATATTATTTATTTATTTGAGAGGGAGAGAAAGAGCATCGGTGTGAAGGTGTGAGGAGCGGGGTTGGGGAGCAGAGGGAAACAATCTCCAATGGACTCCCCGCTCAGTGTAGAGCCTGACCTGGGGCTTGATCTCACAACCCAAGATCTCACAACCCAGAAGAGTGTGACCTGAGCCAGAACCAAGAGTTGGTTGCTTAGCCGTCTGAACCACCCAGGCGCCCCCAGAGTTTTCTCTTAAAGAAAGAGTGAGGATCACTTGGTTTCCTCTCTGACCTCCTTCTCCTCTCTCTGCTCGGGGTTGATTGCTGTCTGAACTCTGGTGTTATCTTCCCCTTGCCTGCAGGATGGATGTTCTTCAAGCACTTGCTGCTGCATAAAGGCTGGTATCTCTCCTTGATGAGTGAGTAGGAGTTTTAAAGATTTTATTTATTTTTATTTATTTATTTGACAGAGAGAGACATAGTGAGAGAGGCAATACAAGCAGGGGGAGTGGGAGAGGGAGAAGCAGGCTCCCCACTGAGCAGGGAGACCGATGTGGGGCTTGATCCCAGGACTCTGGGATCATGACCTGAGCTGAAGGCAGGTGTTTAACAACTGAGCCACCCAGACACCCCAAGTTTTTCAATGTTTTGAATACTCTTGTCTGCATGTTTGCAAACATATGTTTGTATGTACAATAGGTACTACTGCTTTGCATGTTTTAAATTTGAATATACATGATGTTATAATGCATCTAACCTTTTGGATAAGTTTTCTTGAGTTGTAGTTCACATACCATACAATTCACCTATTTCAAGTGTACAGTTTAATCTTTTTTAATGTCTCCACAGAACTGCACCACAATTAGTTTTAGAACATTTTCATTACCCACCTCCAAAAAACCCTGCACCAATTAGCAGCCACCCCCCTTTTGCCCCACCCCCCAAACCTCCCAGACCTAAGCAACCACCAATCTGTTTTCTATCTCTATGGATTTGCCTCTGCCAGTGATTTCATATAAATGGCTTTGTATAATATGCAACGTTTTGTGTCTGACATCTCTCATTGAACATATCTTTATGATTCTTCCATGTTGTATCAGATATTTGTATGTCATTCCTTTCTCTTGTCTGCTATTCTGTTGTATGGAAGTATCACTATTTATTTATGTATTTATTTATTAGTGGATATCTGGGTTGTTTTCACTTTTTGACTATCATGAATAATGCTGCTAATGAACATTTCTGGGGGCATCTGGGTGGCTCAGTTGGTTAAGTGTCTGCCTTTGGCTAAGGTCATGATGCTGGAGTCCTGGGATTGAGCCCCGTGTCGGGCTCCATGCTCAGTGGGGAGTCTGCTTCTCCCTCTCCCTCTGCTCCTCTACTGCTTGTGCTCGCTCACTCTCTCTCTCTCCCTCAAATAAACAAATACAATCTTAAAATAAAGAAAGAAAGAAAGAAAGAAAGAAAGAAAGAAAGAAAGAAAGAAAGAAAGAGAGAGAAAAAGAAAGAAAGAAAGAAAACATTTCTATACAAGTTTTTGCATGAACACATTTCAGTTTGGGTGTGTGGGTGGGGGTACCTAGAGCAGAATTGGGGGGTCATATTGTAACTCTATGCTCAGTCTTTTGAGGAGCTGCCAGATTGTTTCCCAGAGAAGCTGCATCATTTTATATTCCCACCAGCAGTGTGTGAGGGTTTCAATCACTCCATATCCTTGCCAACACTTGTGATTGTCTGACTTTTTGATTACAGCCATCCTAATGGGTGGTAGGAACTGGTTTTGATTTCAGGTTTGCATTTTCCTAATGACTAATAATGTTGACATTTAGCTACATCTTTTCATGTTTTTGTTGGCTATTTGTATGTCTTTTTTGGAGAAATATTTGTTCAGGTTCTTTCCCCATTTTAAAAACTGAATTACTTGTCTTTTTATGATTGAAGTATAAGAATGCTTTATATATTTTAGATGTAAGTCCTTTATAAGATATGTGATTTGCAAATATTTTCTCCCATCTGTGGGCTGAGTTTTCACTTTCTTGATGGTGTTTGGTGTTTCTTGCTGTACATAATCTTCTGAAACTTTTAAGTTAATAAACTTGGATAAAACAGAATTATCAAATTAGTAACAGGAAACACTAGCACATTAATTTTAACCAATTCCTACCTTCGTATGGTACTCAAAGTGATACGGGTATCGTGTGTTAAGTCATTGATTCATTCTCTTGTCAAGGGATATTTTGGGCCATTTCCAGTACTTACTTGTGACATTCAATGTGATGAATGTTTTTGTCTATGTCTCCTGAGTTCTGTTTTTAAGTGTTTGTTGGGTAAATACCTAGAAGTGGAGTATTTGGGGTCTGAAAGCATGTCTTAAGGTTTATTAGATATTGTCAAATGTTTTTCTTTCTTATAAACAGTGTATTTGGTAATAGTTGGTATTGTTTGACATTAAAATTGTAGGTATTTAGATGAGTATGAAATTGAATCTTGCCACTGTTTTAAAATGTGGTCTTTACTGACTGTTAAACTATGGTGGCCTATGAGGGACAAAAAGGTGCTGGTGCTGTTTTATTATTAACACAGAGTTAAGAAACCATGGCAATAATATGCGCTTGTGTGTTGACAGCT
Source organism: Potos flavus (assembly GCA_028534135.1). NCBI lineage: Eukaryota > Metazoa > Chordata > Mammalia > Carnivora > Procyonidae > Potos > Potos flavus. Next base: position 64,879,182 of record CM052900.1, on the reverse strand, counting down.
CTGGAGACCCTCATATAAGTAGAACCATAGGAAAAACCCAAATGTTTGAATAATAAGCAGAATGTTTGTATGGTTCCTCTGCATAGGCTATGTTACATCACTGGCTTTGTAGACTAGACTATATTCAGTGTAGAGAGTATTTTAAAACTGCAATATGAACTTTTGCTGTTGATTAGCATAGAGTTCTAGAATTTACTAGTATGAGCCGTTTGCAGATTCTTTAGGCCCTGGAAGCCCTGTAAGAGCAGAATAGATTCCATTCCCATTCCTGATCCCCAGTCTTTGCTTAGTCTTGTTGCTAATAATTCCTCAACTATGTAATAAGTTATATTTAAGTATAACTTAATATAATATTTATGCAAATAAGAACATTTTCATGGCAAATAAAGGTTTCTTTTCTCCTTACTAGAATTTGATTCAAAAGGAAATGAAGACTGGGGTGCCTGGGGGGCTCAGTCTGTTAAGCATCTGATTCTTGACTTCCGCTCAGGTCATGATCTTGGGATTGTGAGATCTGCATTGGGCTCTGAGCTCCGTGGTGAATCTGCTTGGGATTCTCTCTCTCACTCTGCCTCTCTCTCTGTGCACTCTCTCTCTCCAGAATAAATAAATAAATCTTTAAAAAAAAAAAAAAGAAAGAAGAAGAAATTTCAGTTTGAATTGTGAGGGCTCTAGAATTTCAGTAGTGTTTTCAGCTGAGTTCCTTGTATGAGTGTTGATCTGTAGTTTTAATATGCATAGGTAGAAACTACAGATTAAAACAAACAAACAAACAAAAACTAATAATAAAGTGAAGAACTTTCTCATGGGAAAAGCTTCATAAATGTGGTGTTCCATAATTACACAAAATGCTGTTTTAAAGTGTATTTTAAAAGACAGTTTCTCTTACAGAGGTTTATGGTAGCACTGTGCTCAGGCTTTCACATCTATTCATTATATCATTTACTCCTCACCAAAAACCTGAGAGGCAGACATTACCTTACTCATCCTGGCTTTAGCTATTTGCTAGACTCTTCCGCAGATTTACAGAGCAATATTAGGTTAGGCTCTGAAAATGAACTAAACTTTAGAGCCTTTGGATATTTCTCTCCAGCAAAGTTTCAAAAGCCAAGACAGTTCAAGGGTTTAATTAAAGATAGTTGGTCCTTTTAGCAGTACCATGGGGCAGTCTTTTTCAGAGTAAAAGGTAAAGTCAGGAAATCCTGAGATGTTCTGTCTAAATTCTACTTCACTGAAGTGGTGAAAGATTAAAGTTCAGCCTCAAAGTTATTTTTCACTGAAAATTGGGTAGACTCCAGTTTGCACCAGATTTTTTGGCCAGACTCTTTTATCTCTCTGGGCGGAGCTCAGGGCTCTCTATGTAGTTGGTGGAATCTTGCCCATGAAAACTTCTCAAAAGAGGGATGTAGGGTGTGGAGGGGAGAGTTCTGACCCCTGTCTCCAAGCCAGTGATGGTCTCGTGGTTTCATAGGCTTTGTATCTAAATGAGTGCGGATGTGCTGTTGGCCAGACATGGAACCATCGCGCCATGCAGGAAAGAATTCAGAGTTGACCAAGGACAAAGATGTCCTCCTTCACCGGCCCCGCAGGTGTTCAACATCTGCTGGTGTTATCTGCTTTTTACGTAGCTATTTCATAATAGCTAGTTAGCATTTTATCTTTATCATCCATTGGCTCTGTGCTTCAGATTGAGGATAATAATAGAACTGTCTCATGTCTATTATACTTCAATAATCAAAATTTAAAAAATTGGTATTATTCAACAGGGCCAATGTGAAGATGTGTGTAGTGCAGGAATAGTGCCTGGAAAAAAGGAAATGCTCAGTAAATGTTAGATAAGACTATGTTTGTATTATTATTAGTGGCACATCCAATAAAGTCAGAGGAAAATAAATTAATTCCTAATGTACACAAAATATTGTTTGGATAAACTTTAAACTTTTTAGAGATCATTTAGGTACATTCAATTAGATGGATAAACAGTGTAGGTCTTCTCAATGCATGATCATTCAACTTAAAAATAAAGAGTAATTTTATTTTATTTTTAAAAAAGATTTTATTTATTTATTTATCAGAGAGAGAGAGAGAGTACAAGCAGGGGGAGCGGCAGGCAGAAGGAGAAGCAGACTCCCCGCTGAGCAGGGAGCCTGATGGAGGACTGGATCCCAGGACCCTAGGATCGTGACCTGAGCTGAAGGCGAACATTTAACTGACTGAGCCACCCAGGCATCCCAGTAATTTTATATACCATATTAAAATGTAGCTTTAGTAGGTGGTTTATAAGTCCGAATAGTTTTTATGGTTTTAGGATGTCCATATTAACACACAAACAGTCTGTGGATTCATTTTAATATTAGAAATCAGAAAATACATATGCTACTATATCAGCATGGCAAATATTTTTAAATATCATAAAAATTAAGTCTAAGATAAAAGCCACAAAAATACTATTTTACCGAATGCACACTGCAAAGGGAGTCCATTTTTAAAGAGTCTGGGTTTTTAACTTCCTGGCTACTTTCTGACTTATACAATTAAGAAATGGCCAAGTCAACATGTAAGTAAATGGGGTTTTAAACAATGTATGATTAATTTTCCCTACTTTTTTATCAACAAAGAGAATTCAGAACACACATGCACACACACACAATCCCCCCAAATTAAAAATTGGTTTGGATAGTGCTCTTTCAGATCATGACTGTAGCAAATCTAAGTTTTATCTAAATAAATAATTCTCTATAATAAGTGTAATTGTTACATAATTATGAACCTTCACCAAAACTCACATTGTTTAGGAGCAAGTGATCTTTCTTTTCAAGAAGTGGCTCATGAATGTTTTCTTAAGTAAATTATAATGATAAATCACCAGTAATATCTTAAATAAATATCTTCTAACATTTTCCCCTTGATTTCCATGCCCAAAGTGAACAATTTATTTTAGGAGGATTATTTCTGCTGACAAGGAAGTTTAAAAAAATCATTCAGCTGAAGAAGGTTTCCTGATAATCACAGAAATCTTTGAAAGCTTGGCCCTGGACGCCATTAGATGACAGTCTAACCCCAGGGTCCCCTCACTGGGAGGAAACCCGGGTGAGCACTCAGTCTCCTCATCACTGGAGGGCATGCCTGCCAGCCAGATCATTTTGGAGGAGGGGAAATCTAAAGAGAAGCATAAATAGCCACCGACAAATTTCAGGAAATAGCAGTAAGGGAGTCACCAAGGTTGTCAAATCCTGGGTTTTTTGATTTGGGAGGTGAGATGAAAAAGCAGGAACTATCCTTTAGTCCTTCATGAAGTGGGAATATTTGCTAGTCCAACTAATGGAAAAACACCATGCTTCAAAAATTTCCAGAGAGTAACAATTAAAACTATGATTTGACTAGGTTAAAAAAATTTTAGATATAGGAAAGTGTATAAATCATAAATATATAGCTTGATTAATTTTTCTGTCTCAATGATATTATGATGAAAGTATACATGGCACGAAATTTACCATTTTAACCATCTGTGAGTGTATAGTTCAGTGGCCTTAAGTGCATTCATATTGTTGGGCAACCACTACCACTATCCACCTCCAGAAACTTTTCTTCTTCCCAAAATGAAACCCCATACCCATTCAATACTACTTCCCATTTTCCCTCCCCCTTGACCTGTACAGCCACCATTCTACTTTCTGTTTCTATGAATTTGACTACTGTAGGTATAAGTCATCCAACTCATCCAACATTTGTGGTTTTTTGTGCCTGGATTATTTCATTTAGCATAATGTCCTCAAGGTGCAGCTTGATGGATTTTATCAGATTGAACACACCTGTGTAACCAGCGTGCTGCTCAAGAAACACAGCATTGCAGAACCAAAGGAGCCCCTGCCTTGTGCCCTTCCTCTATTCAGTACCCACTACCCTTGTGTGATCATGAAGGTGAACATGTCCTTAGTCAATGACAGGAGTGAGGCAGAAGAAGGAAGACCAAGGTTTCTGCTTCTCTTCTCCACAGTAGGAGAAACTGCATATATGATCTGTTTTATACATTAGACGATAGCCTACCTGCCAAGAAAAAGCTTGGAAACTGTTGGTTTAAGAAATGTTCATATTTCACATCTACTGAAAGTGCCTTGAGTTTGTCCTTATTCTAACTCCCACTTTTGTGACCCTGTTTAGGCAGCATCTCCTGCAGGAAGTCCTTTCTAATTGTTCTTGGTGACTTCCTGCCAAAATTTGGCATATCCATACAATGGAATATTATGCTGCCTTTAAAAATTAAAAAAAAATCTTACATCATATGCTGAAATATGGATGAACCTCAAGGACAGTATGCTAAGCAAAACAAGCCAGTCAGGGAAAGACATACACTGTATCATTCCACTCATATGAAGTATCTAAGTTCTTAAAAACCAAGAAACAAAGAACAGAGAAGTGGTGGCCAGGGGCTGTGGGGAAGGGAGAGGAGTTGGTATTTAATAGGTACAGAGTTTGAGTTTTGTAAAATGAGAAAGTTCTAGAGATTTGTTGCACAACATGAATATACTTAACATTACTCACCTGCAGACTTAAAAATAGTTGATGTGGTAAATTTCATGTTCTGTGTTGTTTTTTTTAATCATAATAAAAAAGGTTTTAAAAAATGTTGAGCTTTTGGGGTGCCTGGCTGGCTCAGTGGATAGAGCATATTACTCTTGATCTCAGGGTTGTGAGTCTAAGCCCCATGTTGGGTGTAGAGATTACTTAAAAATAAAATATTAAAAATTTTTTTTTAATGTTGAGTTTTCTAATTCTTGAGCTGTTCATCCTTGAAGAAGTCATTTAAGTTGTCTCTTTGGGACTCCAGCAAAATGAGTAAAGTGTCACGATATTAGCCTGCCAAAAAACTTTCTGTAAATAAATGCCTAGGCAACTCTTAATTAAACAGAAGTATCATCACAAGAGTTGGTATGCATACTTTATTCTTTTATTTATCTGAAAGAAATTAGTTACAAATGTCTCACAATTATATTTTCTGATCTAGATACAAAAAAACTCATAGTTTAATTAGACAAAAAATGTACACTATACATGAACATTTACAAAGAAATAAGCCAAGTTTTTTTCTCCTTTTAAGGCTAGAATAAGTAATAATAGATAAAAACATGTTTTTCTTATTTCTAATATGTCAGACTTGTATTTAGATGCCATTTTCTGATTTGTGGGGATTTACTATACAATCTTTTAGTCTAGGTTGCAAGAAAAATCTTGAAACACAGAAGCCAGCAGTAGGTGGAGTTCAAAGTTCCTCTTTGCCAATTCCCCAAATGTCTGCAATTAAGTTATTCTCTGATGGTGTCCTCACATCCAACAAAGTGAGCATCTTTCCTCTTGTTATATACGAAACTATCCACAAAGCTGGGAAGGCCCCTAAATCCACCTTTTCTTTAATTTTGGATTGCGAATCAACAGAAAAGATATCAAGTCAGATGAACAGGCAAAAATATTGAATAGACCACTCATAACTATACTTACCTAAACACAACAAAAATTTTAAAAAGTCACAATTTGAATAATATTAGATAACTATGCATGGTCCAATTACAAACCATTTTAAAAATTTAATTAGAATTATGGGTGATTTTTGTTTGTATATGTCAGATTTTTAAAAAAGATTTTATTTAGTTATTTGTTGGGGGGAGAGAGAGAGAGCACAAGTAGGAGGAGTCGCAGGCAGAGGGAGAAGCAGGCTCCCTGCTGAGCAAGAAGCCCAATACGGGACTCAATCCCAGGACCCCGGGATCATGACCTGAGCCGAAAGCAGACACCCAACTGACTGAGCCAAACAGGCAGATGTCCCTGTATATGTCAGATTTTTAAAAATGTTAAATATGTGCTCTTTTTATAATCACCTTACACTATTTGAGAGTGTGCTGTAAACAAATGAACCCCACTTCATTTTGTTCATGTTCAGAAAGCTAAAGTCAAGCCAGTGGAAACAGAGCAGTGAGCTGGGTGTGCATGGTTTTATTGGCACCTACCCTGGGATGAGCATGTATTTTCTCAGACACAGGAGCAATGGAATTGACCCAGACCTTATGTGACTTCCAGGAAATGAGCAAATGCTTTGGTGAGAGGCAGGTACCAGGGGGACAGAATAAAAATAGGAACCAAGCAGATTAGGATTCAAATCTGATTTTCACCATAGTCTAAAGGAAGAGAATGACAACCAAGTAGATTAATGCAGTATGATCATAGTTGTGACCTAGGTAAGCACAGAGTGGTGGGTTCCTGAAAGGCATGTCACCCAGGCTTGGATTTGGGAAATGGGGATTACAGAAACTGCTGGAAGAAGGCATGCCCAGCCTGTGCAGTGGGCAAGGGAACAGCACATGAGAGTCGCAGAGGTAAGAGGGAAGGAGTGAGTTGAGGGAATCCAAATCATCCAGGAAGGTGGGAGGTGAGAACATGGTGTAGCTAAGTGGAAGCCTGTAAGGCCAGGAAAAGGATGATCATGGATCCATGATCACAGATTATCTACTAGAGTCAGCAGTTGGACTTCATCCTAAGGCCATCGATGGTCCTTGCAATGCATTAAGCGGAGAGAGACCATGATCAAGATGACTTTTGGGAAGAGTATCCTGTGGTGAGGAGGAGTGAGGACTGGGAGGCATGTGCAGCAGAAGGGAAGTGTGTCAGAAGTCAGGTGGTTCTCAGCAGTCGGTCCTGATGGCCCGATAAGCAGAGCTGGACACTCCCCTTTTGTGGGGTAACCGCAAGGGCGATGCATGGCACCTGTCCCCAGTTGCTCTTCCAAGGGGTGGATGAGGTGCCCCTGCCCAATCTGGGAAGAAGCAAGTCTACAGGGGGAGATGTTGGGTCTGGTTTGGATGTGTTGGCTTTGATGTGTCTGTGTTGTGTCTGGCCATGGGACAGATGGTATAGAGCCACTAAGCTGGCTCTGAGAGAGAAAACAAAAATGGTGAAGCATGAGCTGTGGGCAGAAAGGGAAACTCTGATTGAGAATGAGATCACTCGGCAGTAGACCACTGAGTGGGAAGCTGGCTCAGGACTCTTAGGAAAAAGGAATGAGGAGTGGGCAGAGGTGGAGGAGTCAGTGAATAAAGCTGACACTGAGAAATCTCATCCAAGAGGCAGGAGAACAAGGAGCCAGTGCAGTCAAGGTGGGCCACGGGCGAGAAGCTTTCTGCCATTTCCGTCCCTCTTGGGAAGACCATGTTTGCGTAAGCCTGAGCAAGGCCAGGGACTGTTGGTGAGGGTGAGGGCTGTGGTCCAGGGGCTGGCTGGGTGTTGGTACACCCTGGTTCACTGCAGCACACCCGTCTCTGCAGCCTGGTGTGGCCATCCCAGTGGGAGAACCGTTCCCTGCTCTGTGCCCACCCGAGGCTGGCTGTGAGGCTGCCCGGCGTTAACCCCTGGGAGCGCTTAGACCCGGGCCTGCCAGGCTCACCTCTTCAGGAAGCCTTGGCTGTTATGTTAGCAGCACACATGCTTCTGTTTAGGAGGATATTTTATAACATTGGGCCTGTAGTGTAAACTCCTAATTCTAGGTGGCTTTAAAAGTAATTCTAATGTTTTATATTCGTTTATGAACCTATATTAAAATTAAATAGGGAAATTCACAATCTATTTCTTTCTCAAACACTAGAATTTGGCTTTTGAAAGTAAGAAATATGCCCAAAGTAAGAAATGTCTATTTCTTCAAATACCATAGGTTTTTTTTACACTACTGTTCAGAAGTGAGAATCTAATCACCCCTTATTTGACTGACTGAAACAAGAAAACATCATAATAAGGTTATATTAAAATTCAGGGATTCTGAACTGAATAACCAGATTTTCTTTGTTTAGTGATTATGTAATACCTCCTTTTTTATAAGCAAGATAACTACGAAACTTTAAAACAGGACACAGATACAATCCTATTTCTAAATAACATGGCATAAAATAAAAGAACTACATTTTAAATAACTGGTGAATGGAGGGAGTGGGGGATGGGAAAAATAGGGGAAGGGAACGAAGAGATACGAATTTCCAATAATAAAATAAATAAGTCATGGAGATGAAAAGTACCGTGCGGGGAATATTGTCAATAATATTGCAATAATGTTGTTTGGTGACAGATGCGACTACTTCCTCATCATGAGCACTGAGTCATGTATAGAATCGTCCAATCACTATGTTGTACACCTAAAACTAACATAATATGTCAATTATGCTTCAATAATAAATAAATAAAGAGATGAACCATCAAAAAACTTGGGAAATAGCTTTATTATTGGAATGGAAACATCTTACATATCACCATTGTCACAGCATCACCTCTAACACACTGACCCAGACAGATGTGTGGGCTATTAAAATAGGCTTTAAAAAAATAAGTGAAGGGGGTGCCTGGGTAGCTCAGTCTGTTAAGCATCCAACTGTTAGTTTTGCCTCAGGTCCTGATCTCAGGGTCTGGAGACTGAGCCCCTCCACAGGCTCTGTGCTCAGCAGGGAGTCTGCTTCCCCTCTTCCTCTCCCTCCTTCTCTCCGACCTCACCCCTCCCTCCCTCATGTGCTCTCTCTCAAATAAATAAATCTTAAAAAAAGAAAGAAAGAAATGAAAAGGGTTAGAACCACTGCAATGGCAGCGACATACTTAATCCCAATCAACCTTTCTAGCAGTGTGAGAGGCGCCTGATGGTTTGGGCAGAGTTGGAGAAATTTGGCCTCAATTCACCAGACTTCTCCTGTCCCTCTGGTGGCAAAAGTTAGGTTTTTTTCCCCTCTTTTTTCCTGAATGAATTAATAACTAAGACCCATAGGCAGAATTAGATTCCTACACATGCAAATAGAAAGAAGAAAAATACAGGTGTCTATGCAAGCCGAAGCACCGGATACTGATAAAGCACGGGCTCAGATGCACAGCACATTGCGTTTCTACATAAAAGCTGAAGAAAAACATCAGGTCGATAATGAAGGAGGACTGGGAGGAAGTATAATACAGGTGAGTCCAGCCTCCCTGAGGAGATTTCACAGCAGAGAGATTGGTGTGCAGGGCAGGAAAAGGGGAACATTTTAAAATTTTTATTTATGTATTTTTTAAAATAGGCCCAACGCGGGCCTCGATCTCCCCACCCCAAGATCAAGAACTGAGCTGAAACCAAGAGTCAGATGCCCAACCGACTGAGCCACACAGGTGCCCAGGAGGGCATTTTTTATTGAGCAGCTACTATATCCTGTGTGGTGCTCAGTGCTTTACACCTGTTATCCCGTGATAGTCTTACAAGAGAACGAGTAGAGCTTTTCCAGTGCTGTAGTCGTATGGCTAGTTCACAGACATCCACATACAATAAAACATGGCATTAAAATTATTTGCAGACAGTATCCTAAAACTGCTTTTGTCTCTGATTTTCAGCAGGACCTTGACGTTTAATGACTGAGACCCAGATGCCTAATCTGTCCAGCTTGCCTGACTCATTGGA
>CM052900.1:64792082-64869234 GCA_028534135.1 Potos flavus | reverse complement strand
CTTTTGGTAAGATTATGCACAAATCCTGCCTTTCAAAATCCAGTTCAGCGTTCGTTTCTTATGTGACCACCCTTAAGCCTCTAAGATTGTGTCCCTTCCCTTCCTAAAAATCTTTCTCCCCTTGATGTTTGAGACACCAACCCTTTCATTATCTCTTTCTATCTTTTTGCCTTTCTGCTCCCCTTTGCTTGCTCCTTACCCTTATGGATTGGTGATTCTCAGGGTTCCAATCTAGTTTTTTTCTCCAACTGCTCTATGTAGTTCCCTGGGAGTGTTGAGAATCTGTGGCTTCAGTTGTTGCCAATAGGTCAATAAGGTCCAAAACTGCATTGCTTTCCTGAGCTTGTGGGTCCTATTTCCAAAAGACTGTTAATGTCCCACGAGCATCTCAATGTGAACATATCCAACTGAACCTCAAGAACTTCCCTTTCCCAAACTCACTCTTTTGTTTGGGTTAATAATATTATTATCTATGTATTTGAAACAAGTTCAGAGGGGCACCTGGGTGGCTCAGTATGTTAAGTGTCTGCCTTCGGCCCAGGTCATGATCCTGGGGTTCTGGGATTGAGCCCTGCTTTGGGCTCTCTGTTCTTCAGGTAGCCTGCTTCTCCCTTTCCCTCTGCCCCACCCCCCAGCTCGTGCTCGCTCTCTTGCACTCTATCTCAAATAAATAAATAAAATCTTTGAAAAAATGAAACAAGTTTAGAAATCCTTAAAACAATGATTACAAACTCGTGAAGTTATCGAGTCCCTCTCTTCTGACCCCCACCCCGACACATACAATCCATACATCCACAAATCCAGTTCTAGCTCCAGAACAGCTCCTATCTCTTCCTTGCTTTTCCTCCCCTTATTCATGTTCACACTGCCCCTTTCTTGAACTACCGCAACTGTTCTATTGATCAGCGGGCCTTGCCTTTCAGAGTTATCTTTCCAACAGTGTCCAATACCTGTCCATTGTCACTCTGGCTTTTTAAAGACCTTCCACGCTTTCTCCTCATCTACAGGAGAATTTGATGCTCCTTAACCAGGCTATGGTGCATGAAGTCCTTCATTATTTGGCCCTATTGACCTTTTCAGCTGGGTCTCTTGCTACTCCCAACTTAGACCTTATATCTTAGCCATGCTTTGTGGTGCCACTGTGCCTTTGCTCAGGCAGTGCACTCCGTCCAGAGTGTCCATACCCTCTCCATCAGTACAACTCATCCTGTGTATCTTTTTCTACATTGTTTTTTCCAGGTTTCTTCTTAAAGGTCACATTCTCTCTGGGATCTCCCTTCTTGCTCAGCTCAAGGCACATTTGCTTACTTTATCTTGCAAACTCAGAAATCTATTTGAATCAGTGCTTATTGCATCTTGCTGTATTGTGGATGTTTGTTTACATGTCTGTTTCCCCAGGAGACTGTGAGTGTGGGGCTGTGCTTCCTCCATGCCTAGCAGCTGTCCAGACTCACTAACAGGAGTGAAACTGGATTAGGTGGGCATGGGGGGTACATCAACACAGTGCTCCCTTATCTTCCTCACTGAACCGACGGCAGAGAAATCCGTTCCTCTTCGTACTTCAATCAAGATGGGAACATGGAGTTGCTTCCTCCTCGAGAAAAAGAAGCACAAAACACATAAATTGGGTGATGCAGATGAAATGAAATTTCCTTCTCACTGAGGGATCTAGGATTGTTCCTGTGCCTTCGTTTGCCTCCCCTCGTAGACTAGAATTCTGAGGGAAAATAATCCTGGGATGAAAGAACTCATGGGGTAAGAGAAGGAAAACCAGGTGAGGTAGTTGGCAGAAATGGTCCAAGAGGCAGATGAGGGAGATAGAGAAATAAAAAGGGAAAGCATTGTGGGAAAGAGTGTACAGAAAACAGTAGCAAAGAATAGTCAATTCACTGCCAATAAGGAGCTATGGGGAGAAAGAAATACAGGAATGAGAGGAAACCCTGACAGGATGTGGCTTCGCGATTCTTCTCAGAGCCCACGCTCATGCCGCCTTCTTTATATTGTTTCTCAAGCGTGTGTCCACCCTGACTCCAGATCCATTCAGGGTTTCTCTGAAAGGCACTTCTGGGTCAAAAGGTCAGAGCCCCCCCAGTACAATAGGAAACTGTCTTTTCTGGATGCATGTGTCTTCCTAGCAACAAAACCAGCCGACACCTCAATTGTTCCATGAAATAGTTCCAATAATTCTGAGTTCAGTTTAAGGTACTGATGAGATGCCTCTAGGACCCCAGTTGTTATATTCAATTTCTTCTATCTGAGGCATTTACATAGTATTTTAATGAGACCCTATGCCAAACTTCAGCACTCTTTGGTGTAAAACATCAGAAAAAACTCTTGTTCAAAAAACATATAAGAGATCAAGGCTACCATTGGTAATGGCTTTGGTTAAAGAGCAATATAGCTTTACATTTAATCATAGTTTTAAAACTGTAGTAGAACATGAGGGTTGAGCTTACAAATCCCTCAGTTTTTTAAAATGAAGCCTTTCTCTCCAGAATTGGAGCTTGTAGCTGTTTCGTAATAAGCTACCTAGTGAGTGAAATAGATCCAAAGGTTGAGGAAAGTGTTAGGTGATAATGTTTTACAAGTAAGATATGCCTTCTCCTTGGACCCATCAGTAACACTTGCCTGGTTTTGGAAGACAACAGTGCATCGAATCATTTTAAAGTCAGCAGAACATACAAGAAAGTAAGTGTTTTGCACAGACACGATTATAATCACCTTCATGTTCAAAGTACTCTCCAACCGATTATTCAAGCCTGTAGCGAAATCTGCACGTCTATATCCTCCTATCAGACCTAGGAGTCTCCATTTCTGTTTTAAGACTTCTTCCAATACAAAACTATTAACTAAGCATTTAGAAAGAAGTAGTTTCACAGGTTCTAATACTCCAATAAGGTTTGATCAGTTCTGGTCAATGACTGTCCCTCAGAGGGAGATGGATTTGTGGGCAGGAAATGGGACACTTCTGTCAAACTTAGTGTTTAGGCTCTTAACCTTCCTTAACTGCCACCCGCTTTCTTCACATGTTATCAAATCCTTCAAACCTTGAGCTACGGAAATATAGAGTGCTTGAGCCTGAAGGGAGTGGAGGATTCTCGCGGGCCAGCTCTTCACTGGACGCACCAGGAAATTGGAGCCCAGCAGGGGCGGCGAGTCCTCCATGATCACACAGCTGGCCTGGAAAAGAACCAGGAATGGAGCGTAAGCTTCCCAGCTGAAGCAAACCCTCTGTCCCATCATATCACCTGCTTTTCTGCCCATCAGAAAGATGGTACCCTTGGCATTTCCCAAAGTCCTGGACATATTTTCAGATCCATGAGCCCATCCAGTTTAAGAGAACTGGGTTGGCTCCCCGTGTGGGAACAGGCTATTCAACCATTTTTTATGTATGTTTACAAATATGCAAAGAAGGAAGCAGGCTGGTGCACATAGAAAACACAGTACAACCCAGAAGCCATTTAGCGTAGTAGTCAAGAGCAAAGATTGGTCTCACACTGCCTGGCTTCCTCCTCCAGCCGCACCATATGCTAACTCCTGTGGGACCCAGAGCCAGTTGATGGGTCTCTCTGGCCTCAGTCCCAGGGTTTCTGTGAGGATTAAGGGAGCCAAAGCACTTACAACCAACCACAGTTGTTAGCTGTTACAAAAGTGCTAGCTGGAACTCCTTCTTATTTAGAGGAGCCCCCCAAAATTTGGGCATTCATTTGCAAAGATGTGGGCTTCTACTAACCTACACACAATTAAGATCCCAGCTAAGATCACAGCTGCTAAGTGGTGTTTTTCAGTGTGACCCTAAGAGATCCACATAGGAATAAAGCCAATGATAGTTTTAGGGCTGTAAACGAGCCAGCTTATCTAACCCACAGTCTCTCTCAAGGGTAAGACACCATCGTTCTCTCTAAAGCTAGAGGTAGTAATTACCTCATTCCAGCTGGCATTCCACATGCTCATTAGTTGAACATGAGAAGGAGATTCCAATCAGTTGGACCCCAAGGTCAAGAAGAAAAATGACCTAAATCACCCAAAGATCTCCCCTTTCTCTCCATCCCCATGCCAACATTTCAGGTTTATTAGACAGTTTGTCTGTTGATGTTATTCATTTGAAACAAAACCCTGGGTGTGTGCCTTTTAGAGAACCATGAAGATCAACAAAGCTATACATAGAACAGAGTAATTGCTTAGCAGCCAAGAGCTCCCCATAGACAGGACTTGCACAGATCTCACAGAAGAAAGGAAGCGCTGTGCTTCCTTATTTTTCTAGCACCCTTGGCCTGCAAGTCAATACGCATCTTCCATACAGTTGACGATTCAAATAAATATTGACAAACCCTACAGATTATGACAAGAACTTTGACTTGTATAATTACAATATTAGTCATGGTGGAGCTCTTTTCTTTGAAATATCAGTATCCCGTGTTTTTATTATGTTAGTCTTAATTTTAGAGATAAATTAGAAATGGCTCATGAAAGGGGCATGGGTGGTTCAGTCTGGGAGCGTGAGGCTCTTGATCTCAGGGTTGTGAGTTTGAGGCCCATGAAGAGTGTAGAGATGACTTAAAAATAAAATCTTTTTTAAAATGGCATATTTAAGAGTAACGCATATTTAAATGAGCAGTGAATTAGCAAAAGTCAAATGTCACTTATGCCTACTCTGAAAAATGATGCATGCAATTGTGGTTTAATCCATTCGAACTTAAAAACAGACAGATTAGTGGGCATTCATGCAACACTAATGTCTTTCTCACATTTCCTTGATGATGTTATAATCACCTATGGAAATACAGAGAGCCATTTCCCATCTGCCCAACACAAACATGTTGCCTCCTGTTTTGCGTTTCCTTGTGGTGACAGGCAGCACTTCTTGGGGTTTTCCGGACAGTTTTCAGTCCTGAAGTAAACGTTTTTTATTTCTCCTTAGGCCGTGCTAAGGAGCACCTCATAAGTCCCTGCCTGGCACCTTTCTGGAGATGGAGAACAACAAGGGTTCACTGGAGCTCTGGGGTTAAATCAAGTGCTTTGGCTTTTTACAGGGCCCCCCACAAGAAGCTCCTTCCAGCGTGCTTCCCACAGCGGCCTGGCCTGCGCAGACTCGGCCTCTCTGCTCTCCTGCCAACCAGGGATCAGCTCTCCGACTGGTATATTTTCCCTACTCTTTCCGTGAAAACTGAAAGGAGGAAGGGGAGTTGGCTTTCAGTGAGCTCCCGTGATGGCTCACTTTTCAGGGTGTTTGGTCAGAGAAGCCCTATCCCCCAGGGTTGCTCAGAGGCTTATTCCTTGAGGAGACACCACAGAGACGTGGCTGGCTCTTCGTGCAGAAAGCCAACACTTTCAGATATCACAAACCACATTCCCCCCTGCGGTCACTCCATGGGCTGCTCACCTCAGTCCTGTGTGGCTGGTCCTGATTCCCAGTCCCTTGTGAGAGAAGCCAGCTGCCAGTTATTTTTGTATAGAGGAGGCCAATTGAATAGGGAGAGCACAGATTTCCAGACAATGTTGTGACTTACCTAGAAATTAATTTATTCTGAGTCTCGTCATCTCCTGAAGCATTTTGTCTCTGACTGAGTCTCAAGGTTTCCTCATGAGGAAAGCCTTCCCTGGTTTTTGGGGTAACTCCAGGGCAGCGGCAGGGTCTCCTGTGGGTACCCTTCCTCTAGCTCTGTTGCTGCCTACTGTTTGTGGACATAGCCCTCATCCCTTGTGACTTACAGGCTCCTTGAGAATCAGGAATAGGTCTTTCTTACCGTTCCATCTCTTTGCTTAGCAGGGCTTATCCCAAATGAATGTGCAGCCGGAGTCACACAAACCTGGGTGCCGCCCTGAGCTTCAGATTAGGGACTCTAGGTACCTACATATCCACTGTACTTGGACGTCATGCAGGTGCGGTGACGTCACTGAACTCACTCTCCCCTCCTCCAGAGCTGCTTCTGCTCCTGGGCCCCAGTCAGTGCTCAGTATTTGTTTGTTGTCCAAGCTTTGCACCTGGGGTCATGCTCAACTCCCCCCTCCTCACTAAGACCCCCACCCCACCCCACAGCTGCCACTTTTAACCAATTACCTAAGTTCTGTCACCTTATTGTTCACATTCAAGTATTATTTCTTTAATATTTATTTATTTATTTATTTATTAGAAAGAGAGAGAAATGGCAGAGCAGGGGGTGGGGGGAAGAGGGAGAAAGAATCTTTAGCAGACTCCCTGCTGAGTGGAGAGTCGGACCCGGGGCTGGATCTCACAACCTTGAGATCATGCCCTGAGCTAAAACCATCAGTTGGCAGCGTAACGGACTGAGCCACCCAGGCGCCCCTATCAAGTATTCCTTATTTGTAGAGACAGGATCTTAATTTCAGCAACAATGTCACCTGCATTAATACAACTGCTTCCAAGTTAGTGTCCTTGTCCTCTGCTGCCCTCCATGTCTCCACTAAGGATCATCTCTCACACACAGTTCCGTGGCCCTGCTGCCTGCTGGAAGGAACTGAGCAGTGTCATATGGTTTCAGGGCCAATGTTATTTTACCCCGTCTGTCACCCTTTCCTCCTAGCTCTGCTCACTCTGCCTGACTGAAGTTGGGGAACCCTCCCCCCCAACACTGTCCCTTGCTTTGCTTTGATCCACCTCCTCTCATTAAGCCAGCTCCAGGGCCAAGAGACAAGAGAATGTGGTCCTTTCTGCACAGTGATTGATTGATTCAGGCTTGGCTGTTTGTATCCATCAGCCCAGTAAAAAACCAATCTTTGGAGCTACTGGTCACGACAAGCTCCTTCTGCTGGGTTTGGACCCCAGGGAATCTGAGCCCGGAGCTTCCGGGGGCCATCTGGACTTGGACTGTAGAATTACCAACAGAGAAGGGCCAACAGAGCAGACTGAGCCACACAGACCTCAGACACACGGGAGCACTTGGATTCACACTTGCTCACACCACTTACCCCCAGTCTTTTCAGTTACACAGGCCCTTTTTTGTTTAAATCCATCTGAGTCGATATTTTTCATTTTCACAAGAGACTTGGCTATCACAGGTGGCCTTGGCTATCACGTCACCCTTGGTGATGGGCTTCTCTGTGTCTTTTGAGGATTCTCTAAGGTCTATGCTTTTTCTTACTCGCAGATTTGCATAAGGCACCTCCTTTTCTGGAATTACCTTTCTTTTTCTTTACTTGAATAATTCCTACTCATTCTCCGAGAATCAGCTCAGACTTCACTATTCTGAGAGGCATCGGCTCACTCCCCCAGGGTCCCTGATCGTGAGCCTTTTGCAGCTCTTGCCCTGCTAGCTCTTCATCAACTGCATACTTTTTGGAGACTCCCTCAAAACTACACACTCCCTAAGCTGGGATCATGCCTTTTCATTGTTGTGTCTCCAGAACCATATATATTCATTCACATGTATAAAAAAAGCAAAGCCTCAAAGGGAGATAAAAGAGCAATTATTACCTTCGTTTAATTTAAAATGTGATCACATATATTAGAAAGATCATCTGCTTTGGTAAAATTATAGAGAATGAACTGGGCAAGGGCAAGATTGGAAGCACAGGGACCAGTTGCAGTCACTGGGTGAGAAACGAAGGCACTATGAATCATGATAGTGTGAGTAGAGATGGAGAAGAAGTGATAGATGCAAGATATTTGAAAGATATAAAGATGGAGGGAATGTAGGGTAAAGAGAAGAAAGAAGTCCACATGACTCAGAATTTCTGGAGACAGAAAAACATACAAGAAGGAAGAGTTTTGGAACTAGGGAAGTTAGTTTTCCTTCTTTTTTGATTTTTTAAAAAAACTGAGGTATAATTTATATACCATAATATTCATCTTTTTAAAATATACAATTCGTGGCTTCTAGTATATTCACAAGTTTTTCCAACCATCTCCACTATCTAATTCCAGAACATTTTATCATCAGTCCAAAAACCCCCAATCCCATTAGCAGTCACACTCTGTTGCCCCATGTACACAGCCTCTGGCCATGACTAACCTACTTCCTGTCTCCATAGTTTTGCCTATTTTTGATATTTCAAATAATACATGGTCTTTGTGTCTGATTTCTTTCCTCTAGCATGTTTGCAAGGTTCATCCACATTGCGGCATCTATCAGTACTTCATGTCTTTTTATGGCTGAATAATATTCCACAGTGTGGATAGACCACAATTTGTTTAGTCATTCATTAGCTGATGGACACTGAGTTGTTTCCATTTTTTTGGCTAGTGTGAATAGTGCTACTATGAATATTGATACACCAATTTTTGTGTAGACACATATTTTCAATTTTCTTGGGTATATGCCTACATAGAGTGGAATTGCTGGGTTATCTGGTAACTCTGTTGAACTTTTTAAGGAACTGCCAGGCTGTTTTCCAAAGTGACTGCTGTAAAATGAAGACTCCAATTTCTCCACACTCTCACCAACACTTATTATTGTCTTTCATTTTCATTATAGCCATCCTAGTACTTGTGAACTGGTATCTGATTGTGGTTTTGATTTGTATCATCCTAATAACAAATGATATGGAGTTTATTTTCATGTGCTTTTTCGGCATTTGTATATCTTCTTTGGAGAAATGTGTATTCAAGTCATATACCCATTTTATTATTTTTTTAGATGGAGAACAAAGTTTTAAAGGGAAAAAAGTCAACAGGAATTTGCTTTAATTTTTTTCTAAAATATATAGAATTATTGCTGTAATGTACTGCCAATTCTCATTTGTCAGTATTTGAATTATTCACTTTATGAATTATTCAAGGAAATTTAAAAATTATAGGTTGGTTCCTGCCTAATATTTAGAATACACACGAATTGCTTTTAACATAAAATAAATACATTCTCAGGGAATACAAACACATTTTTTTTTAAAGATTTTACTTATTCATTTCAAAGAGAAAGAGAGCATGAGTAGGGGGAGAGGCAGAAGGAGAAGGAGAGGGACAGGCAGACTCCCTGCTGAGCATGGAGCCCAACGCAGACACAGGCTCCAGTCCTAGGACCCTGAGATCATGACCCTAACTGAAGTCAGACACTTAACTGACTGAGCCACCCAGGTGCCCCAGAATACAAATACCTTTAAAGCTACATATGCCTATTTTAAACGGAGTTGTCTTTTTGTTGAGTTATAAGAGGTCTTTATTTGGAATTCTGACCCTTATCAGATATATGACTTGCAAATATTTTCTCCCATTCTGTGGGTTGCCTTTTTACTTTCTTTATAGTGTCCTTTTAAGCACAGAAGTTTTAAATTTTGATGTAGTCCAATTCATCTATGTTCTTATGTGGCATATATTGGTGCTACATTTAAAAAACCATCATCCGATCCGAGATCATGAAGATTTAAGCCTAAGTTTTATCTATAAGTTTTACAGATTTAGCTCTTACATTTAGATTTTTGATCCATTTTGAGTTAATTTTTATATATGGTGTGAAGAAAAGGTTCAACTTCATTCTTTGGCAGGTGGGTATTCACCATCATGTGTTCAAAAAACTATTCTTTCCTATATGGAATTGTCTTGGCATCTTTGTCCAAAATCAACCAACCATAAATATATGGGCTCATTTGTGGACTCTCAAGTTTATTCTATTTATCCATATATCTATCCTCATGTCAGTACCACATGATCTTATTTACTGTAGCTTTTTAGAAAGTTTTGAAATTGGGAAGTGTTGAGTCCTCCAACTGTATTTATCTTTTCCAAGATTGCTTTGGCTGTCTGAATCCTCTGAATATGCATATGAATTTTAGGATCAGCTTGCAAATTTGTGCAAATGAATCAGTTAGGATTTTGAAGTGGACTATGTTGAATCTGTAGATCAGTTTGGAGAGTATTGTCATCTTAGTAATATTAAATCTTTCACCCATGAGCATGGGATAGTTTTCTATTTATTTAATTGATTTCTCTCAATAATAAGTTGTAATTTTCAGTGTACTTGAACTTCTTTTGTTAAATTTATTCCTAAGTATCTTGTTGTCATTGAGGATATTGGAAATGGAATAGTTTTCTTAATTTCCCTTCAGGATTATTCATAACTATTGTATAGAAATACAACCGAGTTTTTAAAAATTGACCTTGTATCCTGGAATCTTGCTGAACTCATTTATTAGCATTAGTACTTTTTTGGTGTGCATTGGTTCCGTTTTTAGAAAACTAACATGTAAGCATCTAGCATGCTGTTGAACACAATAATTCAGGACTCAGGATGGGTTGGGAGTTCTCAGCATGGAAGTAGATGAGATAGAGGAGGGAGGTTGTGTACAGGGGAAGAGAAGAAGACTGTGACAGGTCCTCAGGAAACACCACCAGGCAGAGAAGGAGGACTCTGAAAAGCAGCACACTAACTTTATGTTCATCTAACAATTAAGGGTAAAAATTTATGGGTCTTTTTCCCTGCAGAAGTCTGCTTATATATTTCTTCTGACTCTATTGAACTCAGATGAAGAGCCTCCCTTTTTTTAATAGGTTTTATTTATTTTTTTTAAGATTTTATTTATTTATTTGACAGAGAGACAGCGAGACAGGGAACACAAGCAGGGGGAGTGGGAGAGAGAGAAGCAGGCTTCCTGCCAAGCAGGGAGCCCGATATGGGACTCGATCCCAGGACCCTGGAATCATGACCTGAGCTGAAGGCAGACACTTAACAACTGAGCCACCCAGGCGCCCTGAAGAGCCCTTTTAAGAACCTTTATCTCAACACTTCCTTTTTCAAATAATATATAAAAATATTTAAATAAATATTGCCAAACATTTTGAAAACTGACTACTTCCTCAAATAGCATGCATTATCAGTGGTTACTATGACCACTTTAGGCCAAATTTGGGGACTGAGGTCATATAACTATTGATCTTCTAAAATACCTCTAACCAGATTTGTGCTTAAGGGAATGGAACCCTGAAAATACCATCCTAGAATTGTTTCTGAGGCCAAATTAAAACAGAAAAATTAACCCAATTAATGGCAGAAGTAGAAGAATTTGGAATTTTCTATCTCCATTTCCTCTTGATTCTTTTTTTTTTTTTTTCATACTTGACATTCCTTTTACCCCCACAAAGCAGGCTCACATCGATATGGATGCTCCAAAGTCAACAGATGTTTTCTGATGTCAGAAGTCTTTCATGTTTCCTTTGGATGTATTCCAATGCTGGATACAGATATGTTTGGCTGAAATGGCTTATCTCTTTCATAGGGCCAACTGGCTGGAAGATGCCTGGGGCCGCGTTGCCAGGGAACACTCCATCAGTTTGTTCATTCAATTCATCAAACTTCCAGGTCTGAGTTCCAGAGAGTGTGTGTTTTATGATGCGCACTGTGGCAGTGTCTACATGGAAACATTCAGACTCAAAACTCTGGTCTCCAACAATATCTAGGAATTGTTTATGAAAGGAAATAGAGTACATGGTAGCCTTTCTTCTTTGATTTCTAACTAAACTTTTCATTAGGAGTTCTACTAAGAATTTGAAGTTTGATTATATATGGCTATGCTTAAGCACATAGTTCAAAATATTTAAGTAGTTCACATCAGAAAGCTGTGTTGGAGGTTGGCCAGTTTATGTATTTCTTACCATCAGCCAGTCATATTGAAAGAAAGTTCTAGATTCATCAGAAAAGTAAATAATTAAAATACTCAATTATATTAAGACCTGCATGTTCACTGAAATTGCTTCATGTGCTTAATAACCTATCTATTTAAAAATATATTTGGGAGCACCTGGGTGGCTCAGTCACTTGAACGGCTGCCTTTGGCTCAGTTCATGATCCCAGGGTCCTGGGATCCCGCCCACGTTGGGCTCATTCTCCCTCTACCTCTGCCTCTCCCCCTGCTCATACTCTCTCTCTCTCTCCCTCAAATAAATAAATAAATAAATAAAGCCTTTTAAAAAAATAAAAATAAAAAACATATTTGGATGTTCACTAGATGAAGCTTAATTGCTCTAAATTCTTTTTTTTTAAAGATTTTATTTACTTATTTGACAGAGAGAGAGATCACAAGCAGGCAGAGAGGCAGGCAGAGAGAGAGGGAGAAGCAGGCTCCCCGCTGAGCAGAGAGCCCGATCCGGGGCTCAATTCCAGGCCCCTGAGATCATGACCTGAGCCGAAGGCAGAGGCTAATTGCTCTAAATTCTTAATTTAAGTTGTAGATTATATTATTTTCCTTTTCAAAGTCATTAAAAATCTTTCCAAAGCAGTAAAAGATTTTTTTTTTAAGATCTTATCTATTTATGAGAGAGAGAGAGAGGGAGAGAACATGAGAGAGAGAGAGCGCATGAAGGGAGAGACAGCAGAGGGGGAGGGGCAGAGGGAGAAGCAGATTCCCCACTGAGCAGGGAGCCTGACATGGGGCTCCATCCCAGTACCCTGGGATCATGACCTGAGCAGAAGACAGGTACTTAACCGACTGAGCCATGCAGGTACCCCTTGGTGCGTTGTTAAAAGTAAAATGCTGAAGGGGTACCTGGTGGCCCAGTCAGTTAAGTGCCAAACTCTTTTTTTTTTTTAAGTGTCAAACTCTTGATCTCAGCTCAGGTCATGATCTCAGGGTCATGAGCTCAAGTCCCAAGTTGGGCTCCACACTGGGCATGGAGCATACTTAAAAAAAAAAAAAGTTATATCAGGAATTATTTTACAGAATTGCTCAATGACAATCATATTGGTTTTCCTTTCATAAATACAATTAAAGTCTGATAATAAATATCAAAGTTAGAATGTATCTAAAGGCCAAATTTTACCAGTTCTGGCCAGGAGTTCTACTGAGGGAACAACAACAACAAAAAACCTGGGCCTTTCTCCCAGGATATTTGAGGCAACCTGAGGGGAATCCACACCGTGTGAATTATGGAAAACAAAACTAGGCCAGGTGGGACTATAACACACTGTGTGCAAAAATTAAATCAAAGGGCAGTTATCAGTACTAAGAGGAGATGCAATCTGTAGAACCATTTGAAGAAAAAGAAATGTTCTTGAGGTTTGGACATGTTTCAGCGAGACACGTCATATTTCCAGATTCTGATTCATTTCTGGCTGTGATCAGTACCTTCATATAGGACGGTCCTTGTCTGGGCTGCTCTTAGAACAAATCAACAGAGAGATAAAACAGCCCCTGTGCTCAGTGCTTTTGGTGACCAGCCTCTCTCTCCACCCAGCTGGTCTTCCTAAGCCAGGGCATGTCCACCACGGCTCTGTAGGCTTCCCTGCTCCCAGCTCGGCTGCCCTCACTGGCACCCAGCATAATCATCTCTCTGCAGTGGGACAGGCCAGCTCCTCTCCTTTCCCTAAGAAACATCAGGACTGTGGCCTCAATCCACTGCCCCTCCCCCCACCCCACCCCCAGGCCGTGGCACCTACCACAAGAACAGCTTGGAATGAGCCTTGTTCATCCCTTAGATTTAGTGACCTCTCTTAGTCCTTTAGTGACCTGCCCTGTCACCACCCATGCCAAAGTCTGGCAGTCTATACCTCTTAAATCTTTAAACATTCCTCAGATTTACTTTGATTGTTCAGAAGAGGTCTGTTCTAACTAATCTCTTATCCAGCGGCCTGAATAGCGCAATTTGCCTGGGTTGGGTTGGGGATTATCTGATTGCTTATTTTAGAGAAAGTAGATCACACAGTAGTAGAGAAAACCTCTCCTTATGGGGAGGAAGTTGAGATACTCAGACGCTAGAGCCACCTCCAATTAAGGGCTTCTTGGATGAAAACCATAGCCTTTACCACTGAAAACCGTAAATATCATAATGACGCTGCCAGTGTTTCTGAAGCATCATACTGCTCCCTTCCAGGGATACTTTCCTAGCACATTTGCAACTGGGATCTCTGTTCCGTGCCAGCAGGCACATTCCATGCTGTCACTCCTCCTCAGCCCGGCCCCTTCCAGAGACAGGGAGCCCCCCTCCCCTGCCCCACTTTACCCTCTGCACTGAGAACATGGGATTCTCTTACCTCCCCAAATTCAGACGCAGTCAGGCAAGGAGAAAAAGCAGTCGGGACTTTCTGTCCGTCCTCTGATGCCTGGTAGGCAGTGAGGACACGTGGAAGCTGAGAGAATTGCTGTTCTTTGAGGATTCAGCATTTTGTGACCACCTTTTCTTCCTTTCTTCTTCTAAATTCTTTCATCCACCAAACTTATCAGATTTGGACTTCTACAACTCCCGACTTGTATTGCCTCTTGAGAAATAAGGGAAAGCTGCAGAGAGTCTGGTGAGAAACAGCTGGACTGAATTTCCTCATTTCACTGCTCTCCCGATGTACTTGCATGTTTTCAGAACACGCATTTTCTTTTACGTCTTGCAGTGTAGGGTTTTTTTTTTAATATATAGGAGCAGGTATTTAAATATATGTCTTCTTCCAGGTTCTTTCATTTTAGTGAAATAACTAATAATATTCAATGGAAGGGAATCAATTAGCAATATCTTGCAACATAGCTGAAATATACTTCTGAGTCCCAAGTGTTCCCAGCACTGGGGAACCCACTTGAGCCATTGGAAGTGGAATAGAAGGAAGGAAGGAAGGTAAAAAGGAAGAAAGGAAAGAAAGAGAGCCTCTTAGTGATACTTTAACCAGCCCCTGCTGCAGACCACCTCTCTGGGAGTGGCTTTGATGGGGAGCTATTCATTCGTGTGGTTGCTGTGTTTACCTTTGTGAACTGCTCTCCCTCCAAAGGGTAGCTACGGATACAACAGAATGACTGGAAGGTTTACCTTGTTTAGTGAGTTGTTTAGTTTGAAGTCTGCCACGGTGAACATTAGGGTCAGTGTAAGTGCACAGAAGTACCATGGCTGGGGAGCACCACAGGGGCCTTGGTCCCAGGTGCTCTGCCACCACCATCACAGTGAATGTCACTACAACCACATGGAGTGAGCACCCTTATTACCTGTTTTCAAGATGAGAGACTCAGGGGCGTCTGGGTGGCTCAGTTGGTTGAGCATCTGGCTCTTGGTTTCGGCTCAGGTCATGATCTCAGGGTTGTGGGATCAAGTCCTGAGTTGGGCTTGGCACTCAGTGGGGAATCTGCTTAAAGAGTCTCTCCTCTGCCCCTCCCCCCGTGTGCCCACACTAATGCTCTCTCCCAAATAGATAAGTAAATCTTTAAAATAAATAAATATAGACAAGAGGCTCAGACTAATTTGCCCAATGTCACACACGATAAACAGCAGGTCAAGATTTGAAATTAGACTTTTATTTTTTATTTTATTATTTTGTAGAGATTTTATTTATTTATTTGAGAGAGAGTGAGAGCACACAAGCAAGGGAGTGGCACAGGGAGAGGGAGAAAGACCCTGGGATCGTGGCGGGAGCCGAAGGCAGATGCTTAACCAACTGATGAGCCACCCCAGTGCCCCTGAAATTAGACTTTTAAACATTATGGTACATAAATGATGCTTACTGCTCTGTCACTGGCTCCTTTCCCCCTGAGCTCATAATGTATTATTTGTTGAGACTGGAAAGCACAGGAAGTGGGTTGCTTCTTACAGGATACTGTCTTGGTACAGGAATTATTGACAGGGATGGAAATCGCCCCCATCTCCACCTACAATCCAGGTTTTGGCACCCTCTATCTTGACCCTTCATCCAGACTCCCCATCTTGACTAGAGTAACAAGACCCAGTTCTCCCACATGAACCCTGCTTCCTCTGCTTCTCCAGTGTCTATCCTTTCTGATGGTTCAGCTTGCCCTTCAGGCTTTTTTAGTCATCCATATTCCTCTAATCCTTTTCTTTCTTTGTTTAAATTAAACAGATTTGATTGCTGTAGCTAGCACTCAAAAAACCTGCATCTTTAGAATTTATGCCCAGAGAAACCCTCTCTCTTTCTCTGTCCTCAGTCCAAGGAATACCTGCAGAATAGCTTGCTCTGTGGTGAGTGCAATTACACATTGATGGGAGGCCCACCTGAGTGGGATGGATCCTTCTGCAGGCCCACAGTCCCTCATTTGAGATTCTAAAATCAAAATACACAAACAAACCACTGAAAATCAAAATTATTTTGTACTGAAATGTTAGTATTTGCTTACAGAGTGCTGTCCCAGATCGCTCTGGGTTATTAACTAATGTATGGCATATGCATTATATCCTCTTTCCACTGAACCCCAAGACTTTGAAAAAGGAATTAAAAATCCTTTAGTTTCTTCATGCAGAGCAAAAAGCCCAAGTAATCCTCCTAATCACTATGTGTCTTAAACACCACAACACTCACCAACAAAAAATTATGTAGCACACTTTATTCTAATTAATATATATATTTTGGGCACAGATTTCAGTAACATACTCCCTGCTAGCCATTTCCACAGTGAAGTTTCTAATTCAGGCACTAGAAATGCTCGCTATATGAAATACAATTTGCATAGAAATGATCATCATAAAGGCACTGCAGTTTTAAGAAATGTCAACTATTTGATATGGGACTAATTTTTTTTTTTTAAAGATTTTATTTATTTATTTGACAGAGAGAGACACAGCGAGAGAGGGAACACAAGCAGGGGGAGTGAGAGAGGGAGAAGCAGGCTCCCGGCTAAGCAGGCAGCCCCATATGGGACATGATCCCAGGACCCTGAGATCATGACCTGAGCCAAAGGCAGACGCTTAATGACTAAGGCACCCAGGGGTCCCGATATGGGACTATTTTTAAAATGTACTACAAACCAGCAGTATTTTAAAATGGAAAAGTTTAAATGACATTTAGAAACTACTACTACTATTTAAATTATATTTGAAGACCTACGGGGGTGTGATTTCAGCCAGCAGAAAAGCATTACTAACAGGGTTCCCTACCCCGCCGCCCCACCCAGTTTCTCTTTTCCTTAATGTTTAAAGTAGTATTGCTTGGTGCCATTGTGCATAAACACAAATCCAGCCTGAGCACACTGAAACTGAAAGGGAGTGTCAGTGATTGGTTATAAGGTGGTTATCTTCATGAGCCAAACATCTATATATCTCATATACATACACATACATATATAGATACACACATATATATACATACACATACATATCTACACATACACACATATATATTTTAACGAATCAAAAGCAAAAAGTATTATATTGCATAAAAAATCCTTAGGTCTCTCTCTCTTTTTTTTTTTTTTTAGATTTTATTTATTTATTTGACAGAGACACAGCAAGAGAGGGAACACAAGCAGGGCGAGTGGGAGAGGGAGAAGCAGGCTTCCCACCGAGCCAGAAGCCCAACTCGGGGCTCGGGCTCGATGTGGCTCCATCCCAGGACCCTGGGATCACGACCTGAGCTGAAGGCAGACCTTTAACGACTGAGCCACTCAGGCGCCCCAATCCTTAGATCTCTAAGAATGTCTGAGATTTCCTAAGGCTTATGAACCCTACTTTGAAAAACACTATTAGGTAAGCATGTGAATTTATTCAGCGTACCAAAAGCTCTCCTACCTTTAAGTAGTTCCCTGGGGTATGATAAAAATGTAAGTATATTTGGTGTCCAATGGAGTCCTTCCCGGAAAGACAATAGTTTCTTATAAATGCTAAATAAATGAATAAACTCAACTTGCTAAAGATGAGTGGGAGTAAATTAAAAAATGAACCAATACAATTTTAAGTGAACCAAGAAAATCTCAGTATAATTGATTGGAATTTAATTCATTTGAAATTTTAAATGTTTGGCTTTTATTACTGGAAGGAAAAAAAGTTGTGAAGAAACTTCATGCATTGTATTACCTGGAACCATTAGAAAATATTTTGCTGATTCTATCCATGTATTTTCTATGTAGCAGTAGTCAACATAGTGGATACTTTCTACTCTAGGATGCTATGCCTGAGAATATTCCAAATGGTATGTGTGGGGAGTGATGTTGGGGGGTGGGGGCTGGGACATCTACCTTGGTAGTAAGTTGTACTTCAGGAACAACAAAATAAAGAATGCAGGATTTTTTACCCTCACAAAGATGCTGAGATGTAGACAAAGAAAGTTTGCTCTCTTTCAGAGAAGTCAGGAAAAGGTTAAGAAAAAAACCAAAAAACCACAACAAAAAACCAAACCAGTCCAAAGTTGGACTGGTCTAGGACTAAGGTGAGGTCCTAGAACTAAAAAGGTTCAGCATTTGGTTCAGGACCCTGGGGCAATTCTCATAGTGTTGCAAGTTTATCCAAAGCCAAGACTTTTACAAAAAGAATTGAACAGACTCTAGGGACCGGTTGTAAGTACAGGGTTGTTTGTTTTGTGGCTTTATCTTCCCTATTAGGCTTCTGTTCTGTAGGTTAGATTAAATGACAGCATGGAGCTTACTTGTTTGAAACAAAGTACAAGTCCTCAGTGGTCTAAGGCAACATAGATAAAAACGCAGTTGATCCAAAACACTCTGCCCAATATATATATTGCTCTAATGTGTAGCTTTTTAATGTAAAAAGTCAGTTTTTAAACTATTTCTGTTTTTCAGTATTAAGGTAACAACAATCAATAGGATGTGTGCGGTTGTATTGCATAAACATATGTATAACTTTTAATCCAGTGATCAAATTAACAAGTGTTGTAATAATACAGGAAATACATATAAGTGATTGAATTCCATCTTGTTCTCAATCATTTGTTTGGTTTTAGAACTATCTAACCTGGAGTCAAATGTAAATGTAGAGCTCTCTCTGCTGTTATTACATTAGTTTTCTTTAAATCTTCAAGAAATAAAGACAAACACCTCCAAAGTTTTCCTGTCTCTTTCTTGGTAGATTCCAGAGGGTTGGATTACATCCTTGGCCTGAAGGGCTATCTGAATAGCAGTAAGAAGGACTTTTCTTGTTGGATATTGGGGCTTCTCTAATCTGCGAACATGTCCTTGTTGGTATCAGTTTCATTGAAAGCTACTTTCACTTATTGTCAATTTGAGTGCGACTAGGAGGAAAAGAGTCCATTTTCTCCCAAAGATTTTAGGTCCCCTCTAGACACTGTCTCTTTCCCAGTAGGAGACTTTGTAGTTCTGTACATTACTGTCAATCTTAAAAGGAATGAAATCCTAACTAAATGTCTAGCGCCACCTATTGGTAGTCAAGTATACATTGATTCTTGGTGACTGACCTTCCCACTAAAGTGGAAGTAGACATGATTTTGATGATTTTTTTTCCCATTTATATGTCCATATGTGTACTTTATGATGACTGTTCTATTTAAGTATTTTTGATGATTATGATGATAATTGAGTTCTTTTAAGTTATGGTTTGTAGGATTCAGTTTCACGATATTCCCTTAAAGCAGCACCTGCAGAGACAGTTAACTTTTCAATAGTAAAAGGAAGAAAGGTAGAAAAATCTAGAGTACGAGGAAGAAACAATAATGTGACATCTTCATATTTTGTTTTTTATACCTGTCCTGAAATGATATCGTCACCCACAACACAAAGTGCCCTGATTATGCCCTATATCTTTTAAAACAGCCTTTGGATTTTTTCCCCTGACACTTGAGAGTTTGAAATAATAAAGTTATTTAAATACTTATCTGTGCTAAGAATAAATGGGCCACAAATGGTGCCAAGAAAACTGGATTTCCAATGAGAAGAATAAAGTTGGACTCTATTTCACACCATAAACAGCAATAATTAACTAAAAAATGGATCAAACACCTAAACAAAATGTGGTACATACATACAACACAATATTATTCAGCCCTAAAAAAGAAGGAAATTCTGACACATGTTACAACATGGATCAACCTTGAGAGCATTATGCTCAGTGAAATAAGCTTCACTTAGGAGGGAGTCATAAAATTCATAAAAGGAAACAGGCATAGATCTTCATGATCTTGGATTAGGCAAAACTTTTTATTTGTGACACCAAAAGCACAAGCAATCAATGAAAAAAATACACAAAATAGATATCACAATTAACAATTCGTGTGCTTCCAAGGAGTCCATCAAGAGAGTGAAAAGGCACAGGGGAGAAACATTTGCAAATCATATATCTGATAAGGGACTTGTAGCTAGACTATTAAAAGAATTTTTGGGGGTGCCTGGGTGGCTCAGTGGGTTAAGCCTCTGCCTTCGGCTCAGGTCATGATCTCAGGGTCCTGGGATCGAGGCTCACATTGGGCTCTCTGCTCGGCAGGGAACCTGCTTCCCCCTCTCCCTCTGCCTGTCTCTCTGCCTACTTGTGATCTCTCTCTCTCTCTGTCAAATAAATAAAATCTTAAAAAAAAAAAAAGAATTTTTGCAACTCCGTGATAAAAAGACAACCCAATTTCAAAATGGGCTTAAGAGTCTGAATAGACATTTCTCCAAGGCAGATATGCAAATCACCAGGAAACACAGGAAAAGATCCTCAATATCGTTAGTCATGAGAAATGCAAATCAAAACCCTAATGAGATACTGGTTCATACCCACTAAGATGGCCCTAATCACAAAAGACTGCTAAGGGGAAGTATTGGTGAAGATGTGGAGGAATTGAAACTCTCATATCTTGGCTGGTAAAATTTGAAAATGGTGCAGCCACTTTGGAAAACAGTTCGGCAGTTCCTCAAATGGTTAAACATAAAGTTACTATATGGGCTAGCAATTCCACTCCAAGAGAACTGAAAATATGAGTTTGCACAAAACCTTGCTTACAAATGTTCATAGCAGCCTTATTCATATTAGCCCCAAAGCAGAAACAACCCACATGTCTATCAACTGGTGAACGGGTAAATAAAATGTGGCACACCCCCATACAACATCATATTAACTGACCAGAGAAATAAATGAAGTGTTGATACATGCTCCAACACGGGTGAGCCTCGAAAACACCTTGTTAAGCAAGAGAAACCAGCCACAAAAGACCAGAGTATATGATTCCATTTATATGAAATATCCCAAACAGGCAAAACCATAGACACAGAAAGTGGGTTTGTGATTTCCTAGGGCTACGGAGGTCTAGGGGAAAATGAGGGGAGATTGCTAAAAGTTTCTTTTTGGGGTGATGAAAACATTTTAAAATTGTGGTTATGGTTGCAGATATCTTGTGAATATACTAAAAGCTGTTGAATTGTATGTTTTAAAAGTTATGTAAGGGATTGTATGATATATGAAACATTTCAAAAACAGCTGTTGTTAGAAAAAGTGAATGGATGGGTCAATACTAGATTCACCATTATTAATCTGTGAGATTGATTAAAATGAAAGTTTAGAATGGGTAAAACTCGGAAGAGAAATGCCGAACACCCGTGATGGTATGAAGGCATACAAAATGATTAGTTTGTATTTAGTAAACATGAGTTTATTATAGTGCTTTATAGCTTGAATGTTTATTTTGTTACAGTAATTTCCACTAAAATTTAAAATAGAGACATTGTTCTTAGAATTCTTTATCTCCATTCATTCTTTACAGCAAGTAACAAGAACCAGCAGCTTAAATCTAGAAATTGTCCTCCAGCTATGACTACTGCCCCCCTTCCTGGGATTGTCTTTTATATATGTTAATTTCCTAAATGCACAAGGTTATTTTCATTCAGAATGTTAAAGTTACCCCTAGGTAAACTCATTTAAAAAGTCTTGATTTTCACAGCCTTTTCTTCCTTCAAAGCTTAAGGAATCCCTAAGGCAAGGCTTCACCAATCCAGGTCTTAAGAACCATCTAGGCAAGAATTTCCTCAGCCGCTTGGTAAAAATGCAGATTCTTGGAAGTTATCTCAAACCTACCATACCCCCAGGTGATTTTTATGCACACTAGAATGTGTAGGTTTAGAAATATTTTACTTCCCTACTTCATCAGAGAGGTAGGAGTTTTGAAATCTCATTGCCATATGGAGAATTACAGAATCCTAGAATGTGAAAAGTGAGAGGCACTCAAGAGTCATCTTGTGTAACCCTCCCATTTTACGGAAGAAGAAACAAGATGATTAGCCCAAAGCCATACAGCTAGTTAGGGGCAGAGCCGGAACAAGATGGAGCTCAGGTGTTCTGGTGCCCAGAGCTGTGTCCTGCCTCAGTGGGGGCAGAACTAGGTTGACTGGGCACCTCTCTGGCACACACACCATGTCTATCCACCATTACCTAGAACTTGAACCTTAGTTCTAAGTATAAATATGCTAATCCAGAGAAGAGAGGAATGAAATAGCACAGGAAAGGGGTCACTGTAAAGATGGTATTTTTACATTTTCTCTGCCAGAGCTCTTCTATATCCACCAACATAAATTTAAAGTTGAATATGTAGTCTCTAAAAAGCATTTCGTGCTGTTTCTTACAATATCCTATAGGTGTATGTAAATAAGAAAGCTTACGTCTACATTTGTAGAGACAATGATTTCTCCTTTTCTTTTTGGGCACTTGTGACTCCCATTAAGAATTTTCTAGGGGCTCCTGGGTGGCTCAGTCATTAAGCATATGCCTTCGGCTCAGGTCATGATCCCAGGGTCCTGGGATGGAGCCCAATATCGGGCTCCCTGCCCAGTGGGAAGGCTGCTTCTACCTCTCCCACTCCCCCTGCTAGTGTTCCCTCTCTCGCTGTGTCTCTCTGTCAAATAAATAAATAAAATCTTAAAAATAAATAAATAAAAAAAGAATTTTCTAAATGTTGAGGTTCCTCAACAAAGCAATTTCTTAAGATAATTTCCTCTCCTTCCCTCCCTCTGTTCTCTCTCCCTCTTCTCTCTCTCTTTCTTCTTCTCTCTCCTTCCTTCTTCTAGTCCTGGAAACTGGCCAGCAAGATTATTTATGGCTCTTAGTTCACATCACACCTTAATAATAAACAGGAGCAGTTTTCCTTTGTTTTCACATTTCAACAGCACGGTAGTTACCATCTGGCTCCCATCCGAAAGCTCTCTCCAGGTCTAATGTGCTGTGCTGAATATATACATGATTAACCAGTACAATACGTGCGGCAAAGAAACCAGGTGAGAGATTTATTGATTCTGGCTGAAACAAATTGAAAAGTAACCTTGAACACTTTGTGAAGTCCATAATGAGTTCCACAAATCAACTCTGGAGCCAGTTTAGCGTGTCCATTTAGTTGAGGCAGAGTCTGTGTTTGATCTAACTTAAGAAAGTAATTCCAGTGTAAAAAGTAGGTCAAAATGGTGACATTCTAAAATTGCAGGGTTTTTTTCCTGAAGAGAAAGGCATTTATTTCAAATAGAATTAATGATTTTTGGTAAAAGATGACAATTTTGTTAGATATTTGGGGGGTACTTTCTACTAATGAATACTTTGTGATCGATTTGTGGAACGAGTAAGTGTCCCCAAGTAAAGCTGATTACAAGTAAAACTCCATGACTTGGCCCTTCTAGAAAATCTCTCTGCCTCTGATGAATCAGAATTCAAACTGAGATTATAAACTAGAACATACAATTATTGAGTGTAGTCGATATTACAGAACAGAATTTTGCTCTACTGATGTTCACCTCATTTTAGTTAAATATGTTATCTGACAATACTAAAAGGCTATGTCTTCTGAAATTAACTGTAAGGTTAAAAATCGGAGTCAGCAGATCCGGTATAGAGAATAATAATTATTATTAAACCCTCCTGCACCAGTTAACTATGTGGAATCAGAAATGGAGAGGCTGCATGTATCTGAGCACGTAAGAATAATTAGGATGGTAGAGACGCAATTTCTTCTTTTTTTAAAAAGATTATTTATTTGACAGAGAGAGACACAGTGAGAGAGGGAACACAAGCAGGTGAACAGCAGAGGCAGAGGGAGAAGCAGGCTTCCTGCTGAGCAGGGAGCCCAGTGCAGGGCTGGATCCCAAGACCCTGGGATCAAGACCTGAGCCAAAGGCAGATGCTTAACGCTTAACGACTGACCCACCCACGCGTCCCTAGAGCCACAATTTCTAATTCAAATTTTTCATTGTAGATGTTTTTGTTGGTTTGTTTTGTTTAGGAACCGTAAAATAAAAGGAATATATTTTTCCTTGGATCATAAATTTTATTCATAATGTTCTTCAGTTTAGGTTAGGAATAATCTGGTTCTATAGCAGTAGAGAATTCCATTTTTATGGGAAGATCATGAGTTGGTTAAAGTGGGTACAGGCAAATCATCCACTTAGCTACCAGGAAGTCAGATTCTTTTATAAGGCTGCAACCTCCCTTTTTTCCTTGGCAAAAATAAAAATGACTAAGTTCCCTCAAAGTGTGGGGTGATAAAAGTTCTTCATTCTGACTGCATTATACTACTTGTTTTGGTAGGAAAAAACCCCCACAGATTTCAAAACAGAATAGTAAGCCCTTTGCTTTATTGCTAACTAGTAGAAGAACACTCACTATCTGTTCTAATAAATGTTCACAAACAGAATACTTACCACGATCAATTTTAGAAAAATATTTCTCTTTGAGGCCGGAAGGACAAATAAGATGTTTAAACAGCAGCTGGTAAAATCATTTGCTAATCTTCAGTGTGGTAGGATGAGGCTGACCTGACCCACAGCTGCGATGTCTTGCTTTGCAAGGAAACGGCAATGGACTTGCACCCAGCTAGAACTCTCTAGTAATTTCCACATCAAGGCATGTTGCCACTCATGCTTAAATTTGAAAGCCCTCTGGTTAGTATACAGCTCAATTTGGACAGAAATAACTATTTGGTCATTTTGAGTCCTCAGAAAACTAAAGAAAGCATTTTTTGCACAGAACATGGTCATATGCCTTTTAAATCCATTTGTAAAATTTTTTATCTTGTTATGTAAGAATATGACATATTGACTACAGATGAAAATTTTCTCCTACACAAAATATTTTTCAAGTTCATGAAATTGCCAACCTTATTTAATATCACTGAACATTAAGCTAATTTTTTCTGGAATATTTTTATCAAGTCCCCAAATGAACAAGTGAGAGAATACCTGGTAAAAATACATAAGCAACACATATTATGGAAATGGAAAAGGGTCGTATGTTAAAATTTTCTTCTCATCAGGGTGCCAGGGTGGCACAGTCCATTAAGCATCTGACTTTGGCTCAGGTAATGATCTCCTGGTCTTAGGATCAAGCCCCAAGTGTGGCTCTGTACTCATTAGCAAGAAGTCTGCTTTTCCCTTTCCTTCTGCCCCTCCCCACCGGCTCTCTGTCTCCCTCTCTCTCAAAAAAAAAAATTTCCCATCATATTATTACTCAAGTGTCATTTTTAAATAATTTTTTAAAGTGTCCTTTTAAATTAATTAACTTAAGGTAAACATATATATATATATATTTATATATATTAAAGATTTCATTTATTTATTTGCCAGATTGAGAGAGAGACCACAAGCAGGGGGAGCAGCAGACAGAGGGAGAGGGAGAAGCAGCCCCCCCCACCCCACCAAGCAGGGAACCCAACATGGGGCTCAATTCTAGGACCCTGGGATCATGACCTGAACTGAAGGCAGACGATTAACCGACTAAGCCACCCAAGCACCCATAAACTTGTCTTATTTTTTTAGCGTTCACCAATATTTTAGCCATATACTTTAACTGTCATATAATCTGAGAAAGAGAGGGTGAAAACTCATTTTACCCATTCCTGGCAGGAAGGTGGAAAGAGAGAAAAACACCTCATTTAGGATTCTGAGGTAGATTTGTATAATACTTTAAGCAAAAGCTCTTTCATAAGTATCTCTGAATTCAAGTTGAAAATAAGACATAAAATAATAAACTAAGTTTAAAATCAAACTTGTCAGATGTTAAAATTATCCTATGACTAATCATAAATCAATCAGTTTATGTGCTAGAACATTTTCCTATTAACTACTGTGGGAGAGAAAATAATTCATTTACTGTTAATATGGAAATGTGTCTGTTGGCGGGATGGGGAGGGGAAGACGGAAGGAATATCCTAATTGGTGTTATCCAAAGTGACTTATCTTCCAACCAGTTTTCAATTTTAAACAAAACTTTTAATATCTGTGTCTTTTCCAGATTGTCTTTAATTTCTAATTTTTTAAAAAGATTTTATTTATTTATTCGATAGAGAGAGAGAGATCACAAGCAGGCAGAGAGGCAGGCAGAGAGAGAGGGAAGCAGGCTCCCTGCCGAGCAGAGAGCCCGATGTGGGACTCAATCCCAGGACCCTGAGATCATGACCCCAGCTGAAGGCAGAGGTTTTAACCCACTGGGCCACCCAGGCACCCCATAATTTCTAATTTTTTAAATAACAGCTTTATTGTGACACGACTGACATACTATACCTACCATTCACCCATTTAATGGGTACCATTCTGTGATTATTAGTAAATTAAGAGTTGTGCAGTTATCACTTCAATCAAGTCTATAACATTTCCATCACTCCACCAAGAAACCCTATACCTTTAGCCATCACCCTCATACTCCCAGTTCCTCCATACCCCCCAGCTCTAAGCAACTGATCATCTATTTTCCGTCTGTGGATTTGCCTACTCTGTACACTTCATATAAATGGAATCATGCAATATGTGGTTTCTTTCACTCAGTATAACATGTTTTTAAGGTTTAATGTCTAACTACAAAAAGAAAACTCTTTCATCTGGGAATAATTTCAAACTTACAGAAGAGTTACTAAAATAAAACTTGTACAAAAAAAGAGGGAAAAGATATAGAATTGAAATGCTTGAACTCATGAATACTTCATCAGTTCTTATGCTGAGATGATTTTCTTGAATATTTTTTCAAGATGATTGACATAGAGCAGTTAAAGTGATTTAATTCCAGTCTGTTTCTAGTATGCACGTGTGACTAATGATCTGAGCACTAGTCTTGGTTGCCTGACAATTAAAGTGTTTGGAGGACTCGAGAAAATATTAGAATTATACAGATGTTATATTCATGCACTACTCCACATGGAGAATAACTTAGGAAATAATGTTAACCTCGTACATTGGATGATTTCTGTTAATAGTATTCAAATACAAATAAAAGTGCTAATTGATGTTTTATAAAAAAAAACTTGTACAAAAATCCATTTATCCCATATCTAGATTCATCTCTTGTTAATCAAAAGTCTAAAGGGTTTCAATGACCTTGTTACTGCAGCAATACAACATTAAAAAAATTATGTTACATCTATGTATGAATGCTCCACAATTGCTTATAATAATGTGGATTGCCATTTTGAACTTTCTTAGTATTACTTGAAATTCCAGGGTTAATTCAGTGGTGGACATGTATTTGATACAGGTCAATTGATTCTTTTTGTATGTGTCCAGAAATACATAAAAGCTTAAGCCTGTAGCAACTGAAATGAACTGAACACACAAGAAATAGGATTTAAGAAAGCCAAAAAGATACCAACTGCTTTTTCACCATTCTTATCAAATTGCAATTACAATTAATTAGTATTTATTAGGCACCTTACTTTGTGTCCTGAAGTGGTATAAGAAGATAAAAGTGGCATAAAGAAGAATATGACTGCTGGCCACTTTTAACAAAATAACCAACTGCAATATTACCATGGCCCGCACCGTCAGTATAATTTTAAAGAATAGCAGGGCGCCTGGCGAGCTCAGTTGGAAGAGCTTGTGATTCTTGGTCTCAAAGTTGTGAGTTTGAGCCCCATGTTGGGTGTAAAGATTACTTAAATCCCTGAAGAAAACTTCGAGTCATAAAAAAAAAAAAAAGAAAAGAAAACTTCGAGTCATAATTTGGCAAAAGGCCAAAGATGGCGAGGCTACATCCATTTTATGGAAAAAATGGTAAGATGAAGAAGATCGTCCCGTCTGAAGTTTTATTATTTTACAAACAATCAGGGCCTAAGAACCTAAGATATCTTTTTTGTTTGTTTGTTTTTCAGGAATAATAGTACTCAAGGTACCATATATTTAAGCTAGCATGCATTGTGGTTTTCTTCTATGTTGGAACAATTCTATTGCATATCATTAACATTTTATTACTTTTAATATGTAAGTAGTGTTCCTCCTCAAGAAGAGGACCACGGGATGCTTATGACACAGATTCCCCTGGTCTTGGCGAGGAGTCTGGGAGACACTGCTTAGAGCATGTTACCCTTGAAGTCCAAGATGGTAAGCTAAATTTAGGATACTGTGTTACCGTATTAGTCTATGGATAGAAAGTATCACTGCAAAAATATTGAATGAAAATTATGTTGACCTCAATCGTCAAGCCAGGCTGGAGTGCTCACAGTAATTTAAGGCAACCAAAGTCCTTCCAGCTCTGGGAGAATAACACAGGCTAACAAGAAGGTGGTAGAATTGGCCTCTTTATACGTGGGAAGCCATGTTAACGGAGTGGAACAGTAAAAAAGCATAAATTGTGAGATCAAAGGATCCAATCCTTCCTAGATTTGTGACTCTGAATGAGTCATTTTATCTCTTTGAACTTCATTTTCCTCTTGTGGGGGGGGAAAAAAAAAGGAAGCAGTTAGAATACCTAACTGGTAGGGTTATTTTGAAGAGTAATTTGAAGTATGTAAATAGAAATACTTTGCAAAGTACTGTATAAATATTATTATATTTTGCAAAACAACAAAGCACTTTTCCACATTCATGTGCTTTAAGAGCAATTCCAACCCCCCCAAAATGAACCAACATATCAGAGGGGAGGTGGGTGGGGGATGGGTGAAATAGGTGATGGAGATTAAGGAGTGCACTTGTGATAAGCACTGGGTGTTGTAAGGAATTGCTGAATCACTGTATTGTACACCTGACACTAATATTACACTGCATGTTAACTAAGTAGAGTTTTAAAACTTTTAAAAAATTAAAAAATGAACCAACACACCATTTTAAGTGTATTATGCAAGTCCATTATATCTGAAAATAAATCTACAAAAGAAATCATTTTACCTTTGTGTATTACTCTATGGTGTAGCAATTTTGATGGTGTCACAATTTTAGATCTTTTCCTTATAGACAGGTCTTGCTCTAAAAGCCTTGAAGACATTTGCTGATGGCTGGCATAGAGAAAACCTACTGATACATGAAATAGTAAAATAAGATAATTTGAAGATTTTTTTTGATAATTTGAAGATTATTTGAATAAGATTATTTGAATTCAAGAAAGCTATTTATAAAGAAATTTAAAATGGAGGGAATATGACTAGACAATTTAAGCATCTTTGGGACTACTGCTAATTGCAATTTAGAATGGAAAGAATTTTGGATGAATAGGTCAAATGCAATTTTCCATCAATTAATTTCAAACCCTCTGAACAAA
This sequence comes from Potos flavus, assembly GCA_028534135.1. Classification (NCBI taxonomy): domain Eukaryota; kingdom Metazoa; phylum Chordata; class Mammalia; order Carnivora; family Procyonidae; genus Potos; species Potos flavus. The sequence continues at coordinate 64,840,214 of CM052900.1, read as the reverse complement.
GGCCTTAGTATGGTAATAATATGAAGTGATAAAATAAACAAACTAACAAACAATGTTATAAATGGAGGGCTTTGAAGCAGCCAGAGTTCTAAGTGAACTACATAGTCAGAAGTCAGGATGAGTGGGGGAAGGTGTGGAGAGTTTGCCCCAAAAGCCTGATCTTTTTAAAATTTATTTTATTTTATTTTTATTTTATTTATTTTAGAGAGAAAGAGTGCATGAAATGGGGGGGGGAGGGGCAGAGGGAGGGAGGAGAAGCAGACTCCCTGCTGATCCCATGACCCATGAGATTAAGACCTGAGCTGAAATCAAGAGTTGGATGCCTTACTGACTGAGCCACTCAGACGCCCTAAGTCTGACCTTATTAGAAAGACTCATGGCACCTCGCAAGTCATGAGGCTATTACATGCCATCTATAGGAGTGGCACACTTAGGCACCTGTGAGGTTATAGCTCTAAATGCTTCAAGTAAAGGACTGCATCCTTTAGTTTTGGCTTCTGGTATATATATAATATTTATTATATATGGAATATAATAAATATAACATATTTATGTAGATGTATACATATATAATAATAATTTATATAGATGATGTGTAGGAGTAGCTACGGCTAATAACGCAGATTTAAATTTGGTAGCAGGAGAAAGAATTCAAGTCTGTGACTCAGAAGCAGGTGATGACAAGGTTAGGTGAATCTAAAAGGCCCAACTCCCCCTTTCCTCTTTGCTGGAGTTTGCTTTCCAGGCCTTTTACTCCTACACCCACAAGAAATCAGAGAAGCTGAATGTGTTCACATGCAAACAGCCTTGTTGTTCAGCAGTAAATAATGTCAGGAATGGGTGGTTGATTTGGTGCTTATTAGTGATACAAGTTTTCATCTAATTTCACTTTTATAATCAGTTTGATAGCTCCTTTAAAAAAATTAAAGAAGGACTAGGAACCCAAAATTGCAAAAACGATAAAAGGGCTGCTGTTTTAAGGCCCCAGGCTTTCTGGGAGAGGCTCTCATGAGGTCTGCGCCCTTTCCTACCCTGAAGGGCAAGCAGAGATCTGCAACTAAGCAGGATGGAACTTCGGTAGCAGTTTGAGAGTTACAGAAGTTGTAGGACAGGGACAAATGACAAAAAATGTAAGTGTGTATTTTGCATGACTTTGTTATTTCATTTTTCTAGTAATTTAGTTTTATTGGATTTTGAAAGGATCGGTGTGTGACAGATTGGGAATAAAGGAAAAACCTCATCCTTCTCCACAGATAGTTTGAGAAGCTGTGTTTTAAAGAACATTTATTTCACTTTGAGCAGCATTTTAACTATGGAGTCATTTTCTCCCTAGAAACAGCACCCTGGGCATAGAGAGAGGGGGTGGGGAAGGGGTTCCTGTCCTCAGATCTCCCTATTGTTTGCTATGGGCGTAGGGGTCTTTCTTAGTCAACCTGCAGGTGGCTTGGTAGAGATTCCTTCTTCCTAGCTCCTGGCTCCAGGTGATAGCTATGGTCTCATCCCCTCAGCAAACACCTTCAAAGAGTTAGCTGTAGATATGAAGCGAGCAGGAAGATTGGCTTTCTCCAAACACAGGGAGATCGGGGGGGAGGGGGTAGGTGAAAATCATATTCTTAATCACAAACAAACACAATTAACTGGCAACTGGATTAAGATACCTAATCAGTCAAAATTATTTAGAGGCTCTTATAACCATCACCCTTCTTTTGAAAGTTCTTAGTTACTTTGTGAGTTAATACTCTGTTAATGAAATACATGTCCATAGGGAACATTCCTCCTCTTAAAGTGACATAATGAGACTTCAATAAAAGCAATAAAAGTTCTAAGGGGGAAGAATGATTTAAAGAAATGACAAGACATGAAAATGCCTAGTAAGGAGACTAACCAGCAGTCCAAAGTGTCCCCAGTTTTGGTCCAACAGAGGGCACAGGGACATCCTCTAGTGAACTCCATCCCAGGCGATCTCATTCACTCAACAAATCTTGTAGAGTTTCCATGATGTGCCAATCACCAACTGTTCTGGGGACAGCAGAGCCAGCAATGCACAACACAGATAAGATAACACCTCAGGGAGCTAGCATTTTAGTGGGGAGCGGGATAGATGGTAAACAAACATAAAATACGATGACCGCCAATAATAAAATTATAAAGCAAGTGAGAGAACAGAATGCGACAAGTTTGAGGAGAGATGGCAGTCATCGGCTATTTTAGGTAGAATGGTCTCAGAGCAGGTGCCACTGAATGAGGGAGCTCGCCATAGGAAAAATACTGGGGACCTTGGTTCCATGCAAAGGGAAGAGAACTTAGGCTCTGAGGAGGAAGAAGCTTGGCTGATTTTAGGAACAGTGAGAGACTCGTTGGCTAGAGTATAGTGATGGAGCCAGAGAGTAGTGAGTGGTGGGAGAAAATAGGTAAGGGCTAGTTTATGTGGGACCACATAGGCTACCATAATGGGTAGGATACCTGTCCATTGGTGATTATATGTGATGCTTGAGCGCTGGTGATTATATGTGGTGATTGGTGATTATGTGTGATGATCGAGCACTGTTAATGTTCACTGTTAAAATGTACCCAAATCCAATGCTAGTCAAGAGTGTTGAAAGTACTTACATTACTCATTTTTATAAATATGCTATTGTAATATAATATTACATAATCTTATATAATTATATATAATATAATTGGCAAAATCAAATTAGTATAAGCCCTTCAACTATTGAAGACTTAAACTGCTCAAGAATTGAAGTTTCAATTTGAACAACTATCCTAAAACTCAATTGGTATATTAGATATGTTTTGGAAGTCTCTCTACGTGCAATGACCAAACTAGTTAATACACACGCATATGATTAATATTTGTTAAATCATTCATGCCCATAGTCTTTGTTTAACTAGAGGCTGATCCTTCCAGCTCTAGGATGTTTGATCATCATGTTTTCTGAAGCAATAGCCCAATAAGACTTTCTTCCTTTAGTTTTGGAAAGGAAGAAGAGATTTGCCAAGCAGAGAAGAGCCTGTTCTGTGCCCTGGGCTGTTGGTTGCATTTGAACTTGTACCTGCTCACTGTGGGTTGCAGGATGCCAACAGTGCAGATCCTGAGGTATGCTGAGAGAAAGCAGCCATGGAAGATGTAGGTTAGGGAAGGGCTGAGCCTGGCCTGGAGGGTCCCTGTTTGGTCTTCATTTTCATATAGTTCCACTGAACTTTCTCTCTCATGCTGAAGATGGAAATGACTCATGGGAATTCAATCATGCATAGAAGCAGTGTAAATGAGATTAGTCAACCTCTGCACTTTGGGCAAGTCATGAAATCTGCCCTATTATGCGTTATTTTCTTCATTTAAGATCATGAAGAGTAATGTCTGTGTTGGCATGGCTGACAGAGGGGAGAGGCAATGTATTTATGAAGTATTTCCTCAAAGCGGCCACAAATTCTATTAACACTTCTGGAAAAATATTATTTAATGCTTATTCCTCTTTCTTCCTTATAGGGTTTTTTTTTTTTAAGACTTATTTACTTATTTTAGAGAGAGCGTGTGCATACACGGGGCGGGGGGGGGGGCAGAGGGAGAGGGGGGAGGGGAGAAGGAGAGAATCTCAAGCAGACTCCCTACTGAGAGCAGAGCCTGTCATGGGGCTTCATTCCATGACCCCGGAAATCATGACCTGAGCCAATATCAACAGTCTGATGCCTAACTGACTGAGCCACCCAGGCACCCCACTTCCTTATAAGTTTTAGTAAAAGAAATCCTACTAGATCAAGCCAATCTCTAGTTTTGCTTTAGCTTTGACTGAAAGCCCAAGGAATATATTTTTTTTAATCTTATCTTTAACCTCTACACTCAATGTGGAGCTTGAATTTACAATCCCAAGATCAAGAGTCTCATGCTTTGTAGAGTGAGCCAGCCAGACACCCCTATTTTCCTGGTTTTAAAGGTACAATCCTGTAGTTCCAAAAGTATGGGTGACCTCATTCAAAACAAGCAAAAATAATGCCTTGAAAATTTTGTTTCTAATTTATTCCTGAAGAATTTGTTAGCAAGTAAAGATGGTAAAGAAAACTGATATTATATTTTATAGTCACATTTTATATTTGTTATGAATAATTTTAAAATAAATTTTTAAAAAGATTTTATTTATTTGAGAGAGAGAGGGAGTGCATTAAGTCAGGGGAGGGGCAGAAGGAGAAGGAGAAGCAGGCTCCCCACTGAGCAGGGATCCTGACATGGAATCAATCCCAGGACCCCAGGATCATGACCTGAGCTGAAGGCAGATGCTTAACCAACCGAGCCATCCAGGAGTCCCTAAAATAAATTTAAACAATTATTTCTTTCCCTTGCTTCTAAACATGGAAAAGTAGAGCCCTAGTGGAGATTTACACAGAGATATTTATGTGCCTGGAAGCCAAGAAAAGGGGGGCCAGGAGCAGGCAGGTAGAGCAGTAGGAAGACTGATTACAGTGAACAAAAATGCAAATATGTTGAGGATAATGGGAACCAGGTTTCTTACTCATGGAAAAGATATTTTCAAATATGGAAAGGGAGTGGGCTAGCAAGAACTCTGAGATGTTGGACTGGAATTGGAGGTACCTTCAATTAACTCATGGTTTTAATGGATTTTAGAGGTAGATAAAGACACAGTTGTAGATACATGTGCATATACATATGTACACATGGGTGCATGTTTCCTAGTTTGGTCTGCTGAGCGTATGTAGAAGCAATGATATCCCGGTATCGATGAGTACCCAGATCCTGGTTTCTGAATCCCATCCTCCACCGAAAGATTCTCTTGACTCTTTGGAGAAATGACTGAATCAGGACAGAGGCAGGAAAAGTTCAAGATGATCCTGGAATATCCTATTATGCCAGAAAGTAAGGAAATAGTCAAAGATTGTTAAGGGCATATCAAAAGGATACAGGAGACAGCTTGAAAGGTGCCCAGATCTTTGACACCAAATCTTGGCTGGCCAAATCTTCAACAACTAGAACACCCAAACAAATAATACTAGTTCAGGGTCACTAACCATTGAATAAAGAAGGAATCCATGAGTCCATCCTGATATAAATAAATAAATAAATAGAAAAAGGAAAAACTTCCATATAGTATAAGGAATAAATATAGAAGGAATAATGAGGATAGAAAACCACCATTTTTCATCCATCTAAGTGGATGCTAAGGCTGGTAGGTGGAGGTTCGATGAGGAGTAGGATATTAGTATAATGGCAGAATTCCCCTTACAAAAAATACTTATCAGTTGCATAGGGGAAAATGATAATAGGTAGATGGAAGAGATGGACAGATATCAATGTTATCAGGTGATCAAGGCTAACTCACCAGTGATGATATAGGCTGATATTTAGCCTCCCTTGTCATGCCCCAGAAAAGCATGTTACTATTTCGGTAACATGAATGCATGAGCCCATATCAGACAGACTTAGTTGTAGAACACCTTTTTGGAATGAAATCCCTGCTTCCTTCAAAATTAGGAAGGTTATAAGAGACAGGAAAGACTAGGAATTGAGGAACTGTTTCAGATGAGTGTGAAGAGGTATGATAACTAAATGCGATGTGTGATCCTGGATTGAATGTTGGACCAGAAAAAAGAGAGAGAGTTTGGGCAGTTTGCAAAATTTGAACTGGGCATGTGGCTTAGATGGTAGTAATGTTAGATGTACGGTAGTAAGGTTAACTTTCTGATTTGTTTGGCTAGTTGGTGGTTGTATGAGAGAGGGTCCCATGGAGTATTTAGAATGAGTGAAAAATCGTGTCATAGCTTGCTCTCAACTGGTTCAGAAAAAGGCTAGTGACATACATACATACATGTCTATTTTTAGCATATAAGATCTAAAATAATACATTGATGTATTACATATTTATGTAGTATCTATAATGTATTGGTATATTTTAATATGTTAATGATAACTAATATATGTATTATATATGTTCTATATGATGACACATTTTTAAAAAGGGAGAGTGAAATAAAGTAAATGTGGGGAAATCTTTTTATTTATTTAGATAGAGATGGAGCAAAAGAGATAAAATACTACCCAAGTGTCTCAGTGAAGATGATGCAATTCTTTATACTATTCTTGGAATTTCTAAGTTTGAAGTTGTTTCAAAATAAAGGATTTCTGGGGTGACTGAATGGCTCAGTTGTTAAGCGTCTGCGTTCAGCTCAGCATGATCCCAGGGTCCTGGGATCGAGCCCCACATTGGGCTCCCTGCTCAGTGGGAAGCCTCCTTCTCCCCCTCCTACTCCCCCTGCTTGTGTTCCCTCTCTCGCTGTCTCTGTCTGTCAAATAAATAAAATCTTTAAAAAAATGATTTAAAAAAATATATTTTTATATATATTTTATATTATACAGGTATATATATAGTTGTACAAGTATATGTGTGTGTGTATATATATACAACTGTATAAGTAACAAATGCTTTATATATATTTAACATTTTATATATTTATGTTATACATTTATTTTATATATATTTATATATTTTATATATAATGAATGCAAATATATATGTATATATATTTGCTACTATATACTATATACAATTATATACTATATACTATATATGCTAGTATATATGTATATATATATACACAGATATATACACATCTGTATAAGTAGCAAATGCTTTCATTAGTGTAATATGTGATATTTCCCATGTAAGACATTACCATGTTTCCCAATTCTAACTAGGGTAATTGTATGGAACTTGGAAAAAAGCAGATGTGGGTTATACAGTCCCTTTCTGTCCTAGGATTCTGTAAATGTCAGGTGAGTTCCAGGGAAATGCTATGTAAAAATGAAGTGTCAAAAGGAAAGAGTCATCATTTGTCTCCAAATTCCAGTTTTAAATTAACCATTGAAATAATCTATTAGTTTTCCTAAAATAATGGCTGTCCAGTAAATCCATAGTCTTAGTTCATAAAAACAGCATCTGCTTTGTCCTGGAATCAAAGGTGAGAGCTCCTGTATAGTAATTTTTTTAAAAACAAGACAAAACAAGATAATTAGCTCTAAAAACAGCAGCATTCCATTATAGCCCAAAGTAGTACAGTCTTCTCTACAATCCTTACTTCCATTATACTCAACTTGCTATATATATATTACATATATATATCTATATATATAATATATATATATAATATATATTTATTTTTGTACAAAGAACCTTCTTTAAATGCATATACCCAGACATTCATGGACACACACACATACACACACACACTAGCATAGTTTCACTCAGCGCTTTTACTTTGTGAAAGTCTTTGTGACTTTTGTTCTTATCTTTATCTGGAAAAGTTGGGAAGACATGAGGGTATTATCCTCTTCTTTTTTTGAGAAAGCTGAGCATGAGGCAGTTTAATAGACTCACTGTTTAACTGGTGGCAAGTTATTGAACAACCACAACTAGACTTTAGAATCTTTTCATTATACCACACTGAAAGACCCAGGCAAAGTTTGTGCATGGGTGGGTTACTCTTCCTTTAAGTATATGTGTACCAGGCATAGCTCTCAAAATTGAACTTTGTCTCTGTGACTTTAGGAGAAGAATCTAGACCTACCCAAGTAAGTACTGGTTGCAAGGTGTCTCTTTGCATTTCACAGATGTTCTAATGGAATAGTGAATGTCTTATGATTCTATGTATTTTTCTCTTTGCCACTCTTAACACAATTTTAGAAGGTTTACATGCATACAACATATATTTTTTACCACCAAAATAAAAATGTTCATATTCACATGTAATTGGAAAATGCACAATAGCTTATAGAACTCTCTAAAAGCTTCTGCCAATGTAATAGACAATTTTGATGACAGCAGGATAATGTTAGTTATTACTAGTTATAATAATGCTACAATATTATGAAATGCCCTTAATTTTTTTTCTTGAAAACATTTCTTTAGTTGTTACAATGCATTTACCTTCAGTACTATGGTAGCTCTTTAAAATGTATCCAACATGTCTTCATATGTGGGCATGCATTAATTTAAATTTTATTATTATTATTTTATTATTAAATACTTGTGTAACACCATGTGCCAGGCCCTATTCTAAGCAGTTTATGAACATTAACTTGTGTTCATGGATACATAGCTGATAAACTCTAGAATGTGAATTCAATCCCAAGCAGTTCAACTCCCAAATTTGTACTCATAACCAATGTACCAGGATGCACTGAGCCTCAGACTTACTGGTGCTAGAGAATTATTTGTTGATTAAAGAAATAAATTATTCCCTTATACTATACTATAAATTCCCTATACAATTTAAAAAGAAATTGTCTTTTAGATTGGTTTAGAAGCATTAAGCAAATTACCGAATGGCTCTGCGGCTTAATTTTCCACTTCCTAAAATAAAATTGATATTTGCCATCCATTGCTCTCCCAAATGGCAGTAAGAATGGAGAGAATTTACTTTACCTAGCTGCTACCTGTATGTTGTTATGCCTTAAAGACTTGGTCAGGGGCGCCTGGGTGGCTCAGTTATTAAGCATCTGCCTTCAGCTCAGGTCATGATCTCAGGGTCCTGGATCAAGCCTCACATTGGGCTCTCTGCTCAGTAGAGAGCCTGCTTCTCCCTCTCCCTCTGCTGCTCCCCCTGCTTGTGCTCTCTCTGTGTCTGTCTCTCTCTGTGTCAAATAAATAAATAAAATCTTAAAAAAAAAAAAAAAGGCTTGGTCAGCAGTAGGTCTAGAGACTAATAGCATAAACCTTAAACATGTGACAAGACCCCAAGAGTTTCATACAATTAACAGAGTCTCTTTCTGTCTAAACTAATGAAAGTACAGGGGCAGAGCTTTGAAGACCTCAACTTCCTTATATTTGAACTTTATCATGTAACTTTGAACAGTTTTCATTTTTCCTGTGGAATTAGAATGTGTTCACAATACACAAATATAATACTCAAATATTGCTTGTTCAATAATTCTCAGAATAAATGAGATGTCTGCTTGGGCTTAGATTATGCGCTCTAATGAAAATACCTAACTGTAGCTCTTCCAAATGAAAATGCTTTCTCATTACAGCCCTGCATCTTGGTATTAAGGAAATGATCATGACCTGGTTAGGGACCGCACCGGAAGCTTCTGTGCAAGAATCTTAATCCATCTCTACCTGTCTGCTATCATTAGTTAGTTCCTACAAACACTATCAGGCCCTTCATGAGTTGTAGACATGACATGAAAAGAAATTCAGACCAAGACCCACCACAGAGAACAAGAGCAAACAGAAGTTCCAAGCATCCTGTCTTGTGACCTTGAGCAAGTCCCCTTCTGTCTCAATCTCCTTGTCTGAAAAATGGGGATTATAACAAAGGCCATGTACCTCCAGAGCCACTGTGAGAATCAGCTGAGTGAATGAATGCGTGTGAAACTTCTTTCTCTACGATTATGAAGAAATATATACTCAAGGTTTTGGCTGTGCAAAATGCCTCAAGATAGAAATTTGCTTATGCCTTATAACCACATGCAAATATGTACATTCTTGGGCTGCACTTCCATGCTGAATGTGTTCAGAAAAGCAACAGGCCTGGAGTTCATCCTCAGAAGAGGTGAGATTTCATGTGCTCAGTGACTGGAGACCCAGCCGATGAAGGAGAGGGTGAGAGAGAATTAGTGCAGGCCCTAGAGAGTACTGACAACATTTTTGGCAAGGTCAAAGAAATGGGAGAAGAAAATTCAGGCCACAGAGGTCCACGAAAGACTTAGTGCCAAGGAAACCAGCAAGGATTCCCCAAGCTTTCTCTCCTGCTTAGAAACTTTGGAAGCCAACTCAGGTGCGCATTTCAAAATCTGATATGCTTGTGGCTGAGGTTACACAGAAGAGTGTCAGGAGCCGCCTGTCCTATGACCTATTAATTTTGATCAATCCCATGATCACAGAACACACACCTCCCCTAACCAACCACCTGCCCAAACTCAGTCCTGCTGACTAGGGAAACTGGGCAAGCCAGACTTTTCTGGGTGGAAAGGAAACTTCTTACCTCTACTAGAAAAAAAATCTCAGAGTACTTGGCCTACTGATGTCGGCATCCTCTTTACAAGCCAGGAACAAATGATCACAGGAGAATAGGCCTAGAACACCCAGCTGGAAGTGAATAAATCAGAGAGGAAGACTAATGGTACTGCATTGTGCATTCCTCCAAGGCAGCGGCCGTGACTGCTCGCCTTTGGTGGGAGTGCAAGTGTTCTGTTCACCGTGGGCTTGGTGCTGATAAGACGGGTCAGTTGAAGATACAGCTTTACAAGGAAAGCCCTGGACTCTTCTAGGGTGTGAGGAGAGTGGGAGTAGGTTAGCAGAAGCGGATGCATAGAAGCCATGCCGCTGTTGAAATTCCCTTTCAAGTCGCAAGGCAGATATGAAGGGGACAGCAGGACAGCGTGCGCATGGAAAACGGAGAAGGAGCTGGGCTGCCTTCTCCTTTACCCCAAAGGCCGCCTGCCCTCCAACCCCGCGGAGTCTGAGGTTCTCTCTGCGGGAGAATAAAGGGAAGGAGGCCGCACTTCAACCAGGACCACAGCTGGGGCTGGGGGGTGGGGGGATCTAAGAAACACCCCCGCGGACGAGTTTCTGAGCAGGGAAGTGGACCGGGAACAGCGCATTTCCTGCTTCGCCGGTGCAAACCTCAGGCGGAGCCAAGCGGGAACAGGGTTACGACCGAGGAGTCGCCAGCTGCCAGGGCGCGGTTCGGGGGCGTCCTCGAGGGGTCCGCGTCCTCGAGGAGTCCGCGTCCTGGGGAGGGATACGGACCGAGGGTGTTTGGCAGGGCGTGAAAGCAAAACACACGCCTCCCATCCTCGTGTAGAACAGGCGTCCCCAAAGCCCCTTTCGCCGTCACTCTTTTTCGGCTCCCGGACAGCCGAGGGGTTAGGGCCGAGAGCAAAGTGCCATGTCCGTGGGTCTCCGACCCTGAGGAGGGATGGGGAGGTGCGGTGGAGCGGGTGGCCCTGTCTTCCGGGCCACTTCGTCCTCCCCACTTCTTCCACCCCGCCCGCGACCTTCGACCTCGCATCCCGGACCCACGGGGGACTGGCACAGGGACAGGGAGGAGACGCGCAAAGTATCGAGACGCTCGGCGCCGCCGCCGGGTCGGTGCCAGGGCGCGCGGTGCGAATCCGCGGCGTCCGGCTGTGCGGCCCTACCTGGGAGGTGCGGAGCCTCGGCTGCGCTCCGCCGCCGCACGCCGCCTCCCGCGGTGCTCCGGGAGACCGCCGCCGGCGCGCGATTTATAAATGCAAAGGCCTTATTGTTGTGCTTTGTTCCAGGGATACCATTGTCTATCCATCGGCGGGCCTCCTCGGCGTTTTCCCTGGGTTTGCGGCGCGCACTCCCCTCCCCGCCCCCAAAGACTTGCTCTCCAGAGCCAACCCGGATCTGTCTGGGTGCCCACGGCCTTCCCTAACGACTTGAAAGTCCTTCGTCCGGCTCCCGCTTCCCGAGCATTGAAAACACAAAAGCCTGCAGGAAATCACCCAGTCTTTGCCTGCTCACTTGGGGGCCCGGGGAAATGCGCGGCTCCGACTCCCCCGGGTCTGAGCCACAGCTCGTCACCTACCCGGGTTAATTTCTGCACCCGCTGGCCAAAGGCCTCAAGTGGCAGCGGGCACAGCTTCTTGCTGCGCTAGTCGCTTCCTCGCCCAGCCTTTCGAGCCTCGAGTCTGGCCTGGGGACCTGAGTGCAATTAGTAGCCAGGAACCCAGAGATCCTGGACGGTGCGGTGCAAATGCACCCGGCCGGCTGCACGAGCGGGTGTACGAGACTCTTCCTCGCGAAACTTGTTTGTCGTCCCCCACCCCGCCCCCGCCCGAATCCCCCGCGTAAATCTCTCGTGTTGAGAAAAGCAAGGCTTGCAGGAAACCACTCCGGATGTTTGCTGCTTTTCATGTGGCATTTGTGGCTGGCTCTGATAACGTCTAGAGCTCGACTTCCAACACCGCGTTTAGTAAAGAGACCGAAATAGAAGAGTCCACACACACCACGGACTGGTCTGAGGCGCCGCAGCCCCCAACGCCCTCCCCTCAAAATACCTGACAAATGAATGATCAGAAGACTTTAGATCTAGGTAACGGTAGGTAAAAGGGACTAGTCTTAAAAGGCACCGGAATTCCCAACTGGCAAATACAAATGAACTGCTACTTTATAACTGCCAGGGAAGGCGTTCTAAGAAGTGGGGGAGGGAGGCAAAATCTGAATCTTCCACTCTATCCTCTGGATGCTGTGCTGTCACCTGAGTTCTCAGTAATCTTACCCGACAAAAATCAGCAGTCTGTCTCCGGGAACACGTACAAATAATAATGAGATCCTCCAGATTGTCTCCCGCATCAGTTTCTCTCTGCACCTCTCCCTGGAATGGTGTGGGCTAGGAAGAAAACGAGGATGAAGAAAGTGTACAAGGGTAAATCCATGCATATACATTTTTTTTTTTTTTGATTCACACTTGGATTGAATTTCCTGTACCCTATTTTATTTTATTTTTTTTTTTACGGAACTAATCAAATAGATTAGTATAGGCAGATAAAATGGATTCTGGAACGGGCATTGCTTTTGTTTGGTTTTCGATCTCTAGTATAACGAAACTCCTGTTCATAAAAACTTTTGCACTGATACAAAATCTGCTTTTATCTTTCCAAAGATATTATTACCCAGAACAATTAGAGAAGATCCCCAAGAAAACAAGAAGCAAGACGCTATGGGGTGAATTTGTTCTCTTTACTCATATAGTTTCCTTCTTTGTATAACAATTTGCAAAGCAATTATGTTTAATTTTCAAGACCATATTTATTTCAGAAAAAACCAAGCTTTAAAGGAAATTACACAATCAGTTGAATTTGTTTAAGATCAGCTGCTTCAAAACTACCCATTAAAAATAACACTTGTCTATGATTTTCTTAAGCAGATTAAACATTTTTTTTTTTTTCTGGGTCGAACCTCAGAGACTCAGAAACTAGAACCACTTAATTTATCCTGTGAATGAAGACTGGCTTCTAACAGTGAGGGAGGGCACAATGCTCCACAGATCCTCACAGAGTCAAAGTAAATTTGGCTTAAAACCAGCGTGAAGGAGTTTTTTGGGGGAAATAGCAATGTCAGAGAAACTGAAGACCAGAGGTTTCCTAAGGCATTGTTTCTTTGTTTTTATCGATACCACCAGTAAGCAGACTTGATAGCATACTTCGTTACTCTAATTTCACAAAAAAGCTGTATTATTTACCTCCCAGATCCCGGATGTAAGCCTTAGCTTGTCATCACACCTTCACAGTAAACAAAGAAAATCTGTTAGGGAGATTGGTGTATTAATTTCTTTGCAAAGTTATGGAATTATGCAGAAAAGGCTGTGTTAATTGCCTTAGAAGACACAAATACACAAATACACAAGTACAACAGCTTGGTTTAGTGATTAGGAGCTCAAAATCAGGGCAGACTACTGGAGATGAATTCCACTCCTTGATGCTGTGACCTCAGGAAAGTTCCTTAACCTCACTGTGTCTCAGGTTCCTAGCCTATAATATATAACAGTGTCTACCTCACAGAATTATAAGGATAAACTGGCTTGCTAAATTTGGAGGGCTGTGCCATGTAAGTGCAACGTGAGGGCTTAAAAATCCTACTGAAAAGGTTTCAGATTTAAACACAAGTTGAAAACTCATTCAGATTTTCATTTCAGTCTAAAGAATTTTAGAATCCCACAAGAGCTATAGTTACTTTGTTGAGCAATGGGATAGCTCTTTCCTCCATTAGATGGGCTTTAAGATAAATATTGCTGCTAGTGTTACCACATTTTAGAAATCAAAACTAAGGCTTTCCTCTTTTACTGAACACATGAGAAACCTTTTATGTTTATCATGCATTTCATGCACAAATTTTCAAGGGTTGCTACATTGTTATGAGTAAAGGTTTTAAATTCTTCAGGATGATGGAATATTGGCTACAGGATGTCATTTTGTATTTAATCTTGTTTTAGAAATTAGAATTTACCTCGGACATAGCATTTTGAATGTAGTACTACAAGCAAGTTGAGTCCTTGGGGAGACAATGTATTTTTAATTATTATCAACAGTATCTACTGCATTCGCTAAAACATACTTGAAGTCACCGGTGGGGTTCCCTGAAGGTAGTTAAGTCGCCCCCTAAAAATGAAATCCTTAGCTCCCATAATAGCGTATGCTCAAATGTTACCTTATTCTTTCCACTTAATGTAAAAATCATTCCGAATATGGCATATACATACGTAGATTTATTCTTTTTAAATAGCTGCATAGTAACCCAAATTATAGAAGTATCATATTTAAGGGGGGAAAAAGTGTATGCTTAGTGTGTTCGTCCCAACTATCGTGGCCAAGTCCTTCTATCCAGCAGTACAGTCAACATTCCAGAAGGTTTCTCAGGAGTCCCCTTTCCCCGGGTCGGAGGGAACGTGGCGCCAGAGCCCGGCTTCAGCCAGTTTTCCCGGGGGCAGGTGTAACTCTCGGCGCGAAGCCGGGGGAGGGGAAAGGGCGGGCGTGGGGTTGAGCAGAGACTTGGGACTCGGGCGGCTGGCTGGGCGTGGGCCTAAGGACTCTCGCCCGTCCCGCCCCCGCCACTCCATTGGCCACATCAGTGCAGAAAAAGGCCCGCGGCCCGGGGCGCCCGCAGTGTCACTCGGCCGGCGGGGACGCTGGTTGCGCGGTGGGCTGGGACTGTCTAGGAACGTCGGCAGCGGGGTCGGGCCCCGGAGACTTGGGCAGCCCACAGGGCATCTCTGTCCCTCGCTCCCACCCCCTCCCCCGAGTCGGGGGAGGCGGCGTGTCCGGCGGAGGGCTGTGGGGCGCGGGGCAGGGCTGGAGCGCCATGAGCAGCCCGGATGCGGGGTACGCCAGTGACGACCAGAGCCAGACCCGCAGCGCGCTGCCCGCGGTGATGGCCGGGCTGGGCCCCTGCCCCTGGGCCGAGTCGCTGAGCCCCCTCGGGGACATGAAGGTGAAGGGCGAGGCGGCAGCGAGCAGCGGGGCGCCGGCCGGGCCGGCAGGCCGAGCCAAGGGCGAGTCTCGCATCCGGAGGCCGATGAACGCTTTTATGGTGTGGGCCAAGGACGAGCGCAAGCGCCTGGCGCAGCAGAACCCGGACCTGCACAACGCCGAGTTGAGCAAGATGCTGGGTGAGTCCGAGCTAACGACCCAGGGCGGTACGAATCGCGGAGCCGCTTCCTTAAGCCTTAGAGGGGTGCGTGCCTTGCGCTCGAGGCCAGTGGTGTGGCGCCTCCAGGGTCCTTACCTATGGCCCTCGGTTCCCCACGCGCACCCCTCTCTCGACTCTCCAAACGGCCTGGGTCGTCGGAGCCCGGGTAACCAGGGTGACCGGGGGCGCGGCTACAACGACTCTGGGGAGGCGGCTTCCCTGCGCGTCTGGGCCACCGCGAGAGTATCCCGGGAACCCAGCGGGTTTGGTCCTGCCTGTTCCTCCACTCCTTCCCCGAGTAGAGGACGTTTTCAATCCTTGAACGACCGGGAATGGGTGACCTGGGAAGCCACTTCTTAGAGGCTAAAAGAAAGGGAGGGTTGCCCTTAGAGGACCCAAGATGTCCTGTCTTCCTCAAGTGTTTGGACTCCGCTCCGCCTCTGGAGTAGCAGACTTTCACTCTTTAACTTGACCTTCCCCCCCCCCCCCCAGTTGCTCAATTCAAGGTCGGAGGGGAAGAGGTAGGGCCAGGTGGGACCACGGGGCCTAGGAGCAGGAGCTCGGAGAGTAATCCCGGCGCCCCTCTCCACCTTCTTGTGCCATGCAGGGAAGTCGTGGAAAGCGCTGACCCTGGCGGAGAAGCGGCCCTTCGTGGAGGAGGCCGAGCGGCTGCGTGTGCAGCACATGCAGGACCACCCCAACTACAAGTACCGGCCGCGGAGGCGCAAGCAGGTGAAGCGACTGAAGCGGGTGGAGGGCGGCTTCCTGCATGGCCTCGCCGAGCCGCAGGCCGCCACGCTGGGCCCCGAGGGTGGCCGCGTGGCCATGGACGGCCTGGGCCTGCCCTTCCCGGAGCAGGGCTTCACAGCCGGCCCGCCGCTGCTTCCCCCGCACATGGGCGGCCACTACCGCGACTGCCAGGGACTGGGCGCGCCTCCGCTCGACGGCTACCCACTACCCACGCCGGACACGTCCCCGCTGGACGGCGTGGAGCCGGATCCCTCCTTCTTCGCGGCGCCGATGCCCGGGGACTGTCCGGCGGCCGGCCCCTACAGCTACCCGCAGGCCTCGGACTACGCGGGGCCCCCGGAGCCGCCCGTCGGCCCCATGCACTCCCGGCTAGGTCTGGAGCAGGCGGGCTCTGCAATGCCGGGCCATGTGGCGCCCTCCAGCGCCCTGCAGCTGTACTACAACGCGATTAGCTCACCGGCGGCGGGCGGCGGGCGCGGCTTCTCCATGCAGCCGCAGCAGCACCCACCTGGCCCCGGGCAGCCGTCGCCCCCTCCGGAGGCCCTGCCCTGCCGGGACGGCGCGGACCCCAACCAACCCGCTGAGCTCCTCGGGGAGGTGGACCGCACGGAATTTGAACAGTATCTACACTTTGTGTGCAAGCCCGAGATGGGTCTCCCTTACCAGGGACATGACTCTAGTGTGAATCTCCCAGACAGCCACGGGGCCATTTCCTCGGTGGTGTCCGATGCCAGCTCTGCGGTATATTACTGCAACTATCCTGACGTTTGACAGGTCCCCGATCCGATCCAGCCTGCAGGCCAGAAGCACAGTGTTAACACACTTCCTGGAGGGGTTAAGGAAATCCTCAGCCTCATGTTGTTTTGTTTTGTTTTTAACTTGCCTAGGCATATAATTTATGGTAATTTATTTTGTCTGCCACTTGAACAGTTAGGGGGAGAAAAATGTGAGGTCTCGTTTTAAGATTTGTTCAGATACTTTTTTCCCACAGTTGCGTTGTCAAAACCCCATTTCTCAGTTCAAGCTTACCAGTTTTGAATGTGTCCCAGAATAACTTGCTCCATTTTCTGAAAATTTATTGATAAAAAAAATTTTTTTTGTCCTGGGTGTGTTTTCTTGATCTTTAAAAAAATAAAATCTGGAATCCTACTTTTTTCACTCTGCTAGTGCCTCTGTCACAAAAGGCAATTTTTAAGATGAATGTTAAGTATTGGTAGCATTGGAAACATTTTAATATTTAATATATAGTTGCTGCAGATTTCTCGTACTCTTATATTGGTAGAACTAAATAATTCAAGGATAAAACCTAAAAATGAACATTGGATATCTAAGGTTTTGTTTTTTGCTAGGTTTCTTTCTTTCTTTTTTTTTTTTTTTTTGGTCGTTCCCCAAAAATCTCGGAGAATGAGCCTATGTTATACATTTCAGTGATCCTAATTTCTAAAAAGTAATGGTTAATCTTAACACTCTTAAGTATTTTCATTTTTAGTATATCCTTTTCACCAGAGGAGAATCTCTAAGGAATTTGAGTTTTCTAGTTTGAATCTTGAGACTGGCCTAAAGAGGGGTTTGGATTTTTCTTTGTCTACATTTCACCAAGAGTCCTCTGTACACTCCCTCTCAACACTGAGTTTGCCAGTCTTCACATGTCTACACCTTGGGAAGTAGTGTCGCATGGTTAAAAATAATTTGAGCAAATTATTCACAGGAAAGAATAAAAAGAAAATGTGCATCGTGACCTTAACTTTGAATGAAACTTGGTATCTGTAATTTTAACATGATGCTCTCCTATAAACTGCATACCTGGTGCATTGCATTTTCTGACAGGAGCGGTTCTTAAGCTTTGGGAAGTCCCAGTGATGATTTGTAGCTAGTGTGCTTTACAAGTGCAACTAAAGCTATAGCCCTGGGGTATCACTATTCTGCCCTTGTAGGGAAGAAACTGAGTCACAGGGTGTAAAAGTGAGGGTTTAGTCCCTGCTGTATGACTGCTGTGGCCCTATCCATCCAGCAGGTTAAGGCATAATGAATACAGACAACTTCTAATGGACGTTTCCAGTGCCAGGTGTTTTGGTCAAGGCCATTCGGTACCAAGTTTGAACGTGATCAAGCCTGTCAGCTGAGATGCTGTTTTCCCCCTTTTGCAAGTGAGGAAAGAAGGCACTGGAGCCCTCACCTGCCACATATGTAGTGAAAGCTTAGTGTTAAAAGTCCTTAACACTCTTTTAAAAGATTTTATTTTTAAGAAATCTCTACACCCAATGTGGGGCTTGAACCCACAACCCCAAGATCAAGAGTTGCATGCTTTACTGACTGAGCTAGCCAGGCACCCCTACAAGTTCTTAAAACATTTCATCACTGTTTTCCTTCATGCCAGGGTGTATTTGTGGGCACTGGAAGAACTGGCATGCTGGTGGTGAGAAACTATAATTCTCCATACTGATAAACACTACAGAGAAAAGGGAGGGGTAGGAGAATAGCTTAAAGCATTTATCTTGGAGAGGGAGATTGGAGTTGAAATGGTTGGCTGGATTCTCTTGAGAAACGGCAAGGTGTGTTTTTCAGAGGGTGTCCCTGGATGCTAGGAATGTTTGGGACCGAAAGTATCGGTAAGGAAAGTCGAGTCTATTTTGTTAGGCATAGTAGAGGTTACGTTAAAAATTTGAAATTCTGGGGGTGCCTGGGTGGCTCAGTCATTAAGACTCTGCCTTTGGCTCAGATCATGATCACAGGGTCCTGGGGTGGAGCCCCGCGTCATGCTCCCTGCGCAGCAGGAGGCCTACTTCTCCCTCTCACACTCCCCCGGCTTGTGTTCCTCTCTTGCTGTGTCTCTGTCAATAAATAAATAAAATCTTTTTAAAAAATTTGAAATTCTGAAGCTCACTCCTGGGTTAGATCTATCATCTAATCCAGTTTACTTGTCTTACCTTTTCCACATTCTTTATTCCTCTGCCCCTAAACAGGTTCTGCTTCCAGTCTGAGTTCCTTCCCAGGATGTCCTGAGTTCCTAGCAGATAAAGTGAGCAGAGGGACCTCACTTGCTCAGGTTCAAGGCCATGTCTCTGGTTGAGGTCACACTAGGAATTTTGGCACATACTTGGTGCAAGGAGGCTAAGTTGTGCCCTTGGCCGCCATGTCTTACAAAATAAAAAGATAGGGAAAAGAGGAAAGGAGAAAAGTAGAGTGCTGGGTGGAGCTGGAGGCAGAGAATTAAAATCCTGTTAAATTACATTCTTAACTATTCACCAGTTTCCCACCAGGTGGGAAAAGTAATAATCTAAAAATTTTTAGGCAATTCCAGGGCCTTTAACCCCAACAAAGGAGAATTAGTGCTTACGATAATTCTTGGGGGTATAGGCATCCAGCCCATTCCTTCTCTTTCCTCGGGCAGACTCTGATGAAGTGATTTCAGGTAGCAGCTAGTGACTGCTTCTTGTGTTACTGTAGAAACAAATCCATAAAAGACACATTGTTTTTCCCCTATTGGAGAAGTAAGCCCGGAAGTAAAAATGCAGGGCTGTGCTCCTGAAGTTGTGACACTCTCAGAGGTCTTGCTAATTTGATTTCATCTTAGATGATGGTCTGAGGTAAGCCAAGAAGCCCCTCCTCAGGAGCCTACACACACAAACACACACTCACCCACAGTATTTTAAACATAATTTTAGGTAATTCATGACTCCTGGCAACCCATCCAAGGGTTGTGGCAATCTGAAACTCTCAGATTTAGAAGCTGTGATGCTGAAGCTTTGTTGAAAAGCTTGGCACCCCAGCATTAAAGCAAAACAGCAGTTTCCCTATATTGGAAAACACAAAGGGACATGTCAAGAATGCTCTCATTTTACTGAGTTCTCCCTTCCTGAGACATGTGAATCAAGGAACACAGGGAGTGGTATGTCCCTTTCTCAAAGTATAAAGGAAACTCATGATGCCCTGCCAAGGCGAATGTATGATTTTTGCCTTTGTGGTGGCAGTAGTGAGTCCTTAGGGTTGGCCTCCATGAGCCATATCTTGGGTATTTATATCCTTGTATAAATTCCTTGTGTGATCTGGGTTGGACTTGCTACTCTAACCCAGCAGAATGGAAGAGAAGTGATGGCAGTGTCAGCTGGGGGACAAACCATTAAGATGGCCTAGCAGGTTATTTCTTGTGCTCCTGGGAGCTCTGAGCTACTGTGAACTGGTGCAGTTACCAAGGTGATGAGATCATTTTTGGAGAGACCACATGGAGAGGAGAGGCCCTATGACTCCCTGTGAAGGTAGAGAGCTTAGCCTTACTGACAGCTGACTCCATCCGCTTGTAAATCAAGAGAGGCCAGAAGACTAAATATCCAGATGAGCTCGGGCAATGCACAGGTGGCAAAGATTTTTATTTATCTATTTTTAATTTTTAAAAGATTTTTAAAAAATGGTTTTTATGAGCTACTAAGTTTGGGGGGAGGTCTGTTATGCAGCAATGGGTTATTGAAACAGGCATTATCCTTAAATAACCTTTTCTTATTTTTAACTATAGGAATGTGGGCACTGGTGGAAAATCCAAGAAAAAAGCATTGGGGCCTATCAGAGACACCAATATTATTTTTTAAAAAAAGATTTTATTTATTTATTTATTTATTTATTTATTTATTTATTTATTTATTTATTTAAGGGAGAGAAAGAATGAGCCAGGGGGAGAGGCAGAGGGAGAAGCAGACTCCCCATTGATCAGGGAGCAATATAACACGAGGCTTGGTCCCTCAGGACCCCAGGGGAAGTCAGATGGTTAATCGACTGAACCACCTAGGTGTCCACCAATATAGTTTTAAACTGAAGGACGGAATGTAAAACTTGGACAACTCTGTGGTATCACTAAATGCATACAGCCCTCTTTCCTCAGTAGACTCAATGGCACCACAGGTGCCAGCTAGTAATTGGTTTGTAAAGAAATATTAAATTTGTCTCAGTTTTTTACTACTTAATTTTGGAAGCAAATATATAAAGGATACATTGCTTGCCTCCAACTCTTACCCCCCACCCCATCTTCACTTCTGAGTTCTTTAGAAGTGTGTCAGGAGGTAGGAATGGACTGGGATATCCTGATTTGATGCCAGCATAGTCCACACACCTTTGAGAGACCCAGATAAAAAGTAAGAAGATATCGTCCTTCTCACAGACACTGACTACATCTCTATTAAAGCTACCAGGGTGGGTGTCATAAATTACAAATAAACTTGTTACTTATACAAACAGCTAATAGATGATATCACAGTGAAGCTGTATCTTTCACTTATTATTTTTATCTCAGAGGATTATTGTACCTTTCATTTGAATCACACTGCAAAGGACATTCATTGGCTTGTTCTTTATCCACTGGCTGATATCAGGAAAAGCACATCCAAGCAAAAGGAATGCAGAACAAATGGAATGGGGTGCTTTGAACCAAAATATATCATCTCTATAACATTTTAAAATGTCCCATTTCATTTTGTTTTTAATACTCAGAATTGTGTCTGGCATATAATAGATGTTCAACATTCCCCCCTACTCCACTCCCCTTTGATTTGTTTTGACAATACTGGACAGGGGGAGAGATTTTACACCTATTACTTCAGCATAATTTATTCTTCCAGCTTAGAAGGTGCTTCCTTCTGAGTTCAGGATATTCATCTGAAGAAAAGTGGTATTGAGGTCCCTACCCAGCCCCATCTGGAGTAGGATGAGGGATGTGTTCCTCTACATAATGAGCCAGCGACAAACAAAGCATTTCTTCAGGCCCTCTGACCTGGGAACCAGCTGTGTCTCTTTAATTTTCCACTATAACACCCACCCCTAGGGGCGCCTGGGTGGCTCATTGGGTTAAAGCCTCTGCCTTCGGGTCATGATCTCGGGTCCCCACAATGGGCTCTCTGCTCAGTGGGGAGCCTGCTTCCCCCTCTCTCTCTGCCTGCCTCTCTGCCTACTTGTGATCTCTCTCTCTGTCAAATAAATAAATAAAATCTTAAAAAAAAAAAAAGAAAAACACCCACCCCTCTCTTCCTTTTAATGAGAAAGTTGTGTGCTTGCTTCTAAATTATTAGGCAGCTTTATGTGAATCAACAGTTCAATTTGCAATGCCCCCCTTGCACAAACACGGAAACCTTACCACTGGCTTTATTCAAGTTTCTGGATATTAAAAATTCTTTTTAAAAAAGATATTATTTATTCATCTGAGAGACAGAGTGAGCAAGAGAGTATGGGAACAGGGACAGAGGGAGAGGGAGAAGCAGACTCCCCCACTGCGTAGGGAGCTAATGAGATACGGGGCTCCTCCCAGGACTCCAGGTTCAATGACCTGAACCAAAGGCAGAGGCTTAACCAACTGAGCCACCCAGGCACCCCTGGATATTAAAAATTCTTAATTCAGTATAAAGCAGTATTTAAATAGTGTAATAGTATTTCTTAGTGCAGCATAAAATTTCTTAAAATTATAAAATACAGCATAGAGTATATAGCAAATGCTAAATAAGTTGTTGCTATCATAACAATGATGTTCTTTAATATAACTTTCTCTGCGGCTCAGGTCCAATCAAAAATTTGGCTTAATAAAAAACAAAACAAAACACTTTTTATTCCTGCTGAAGACATTTTAGCTTGAACGGTCTTATTTCCTTCCATTAAAAAAATATTAATTTTATTTATTTGCCAGCGGAGAGAAGGGGGGGCTCACAAGCAGGGGAAGTGGCAGGCAGAGGGAGAAGCAGGTTAGTCACTGAGCAAGAAGCCTGGTGTGGGACTCCATCCCAGGACCCTGGGATCATGACCTGAGCCGAAAGACGCTTAACCGTAACCGACTTAGCCACCCAGGCCCCTCATCCTTCCACTTTAACCAAAGTCTTAAACACTTTGCCAAAGTCGAATTCATAATAAGTAGTCCCCAAACTGATGTTGCTCAAAAAAGCTGATTTGTGAAGTTATTCTCTCTGTGTGGAGCTTCAGATGAGCACAAATAACAGTAGACATGTTGTGGATCCAGCCTTTTCCAGGTCATGCTCACTTTGTTGGGAATCAGTGCCCTCCCTTATACCTGATCTCTTGTTAGGCAAGGAAAAGAATTGTGGCAGGCTCGGTAGTTTTCTGGTCTGATTCTTCTGGCTACCAGAAGAGCTCCTGGGGCAAAGATTGTCCATTTTCACTTTGTATCACGTGACCAGGCACCTCATGAGTACTCACAAAATTGCCCAAGTACACGTTTGTTAGTTAGTATCTTAGTTTTCCACTGGGGATTCACGAAGAGTTCAGGAGTTCCAGCTTTGCCTCTCTCCTATAGTCACCAGTGGCTATACTTCCTTTCTCCTGAAAAATGTGTTCAACCATTAAAATTAAGGACACAAGAGAATAGGATATTGGAGCAAAGAGTAGAGAAGGGCAGTGTTCTAAAAGGAGGCTCTGCATTTTGAGTCAGAAGTTCATCTGGCTCAGCAACTTAGCTTTGTGAATTTGCAGAAATTACTAATTTTTTTCTGCACTCCAGTCTGCTCATCTGAAAAGACAATAGGAATAATGATAAAAGCCGTGTTTCCCTCACTGGATTATCATAGGGACTGACTGACTTTGCTCTAAAAAGATTGCTTTAGTGCCACAGAAAATGCTCTCTCCTATCTCCGCCCTTCTTTACCTTTTGATTTTGTGTATCTCTATCTATCCCAGCAGAGTTGAAGGATTTAATTTCATTATTCCATTGGAAAAGAGAGCCAACTGGAACTGGCCTCTCCTGGTGTTTTGATTAGTGGATTGAGAATTTTACAGCCTTTTAAGACTGTCCACATTAGCTGGAAACAGATCATCTATGTTTCACTCTGAACTTTGGACAACTCAGCCTGTTTGATTATAAAATGAGAATAGGAATAATTGTCACTTTGATTCATATAAATTCCCATTTCACATGAAAGTTTCAAGGTTTTTATCAAGGGTCAGGTAATTGAGACACACTGAATGCAGTATCAAGTCTGCTAACATTCATCATTCAGGCCAGCCTTCTTCCCACCAATCATAGTTTGTCAAATCCTGAATCATATTTGCATAACATTTTCTTTTTTAGGACGAACAGAGTTGGAATTCTTGAGGGTGAATAAGCAGACTGGTATGGGGAAGGACAGCAAACTGAGAAATAAATTCTCACTTCCGGCAGTTCCAAGTAACACTGAAACTTGATACTCAGGTTTGTGAATCACTCAGTCCTCAGTTCTTTCCTCAGGGCTATGGTAGAGGAGATGAAGAGAAGAAAGTTCTGACATCCTTGAAATGAATGAACAATTTTATAGTTGTTCCCTAGGTAGTGGATTCTTCTGTTTATTTTAATAAATCCATTTGGACATTTGAAAACACTAGTAGGGCTTGCAGATGCACACACACAGACCAAAAATATTAAACTGAAAAGGGCTTAGTGAGCTTATAAGAGAGAGAAATAAGAAAAAAGAATTACAAGTTTGTAGTTTCAGTAAAGAGATTGCGGGTATAGAAAATGTAGTTTTTATTTATTCATTTAAAAAATAATTTAAAAAATTTAATGATGCACAAGCTCACAGAAAGCAACAATACAGATGGGCTAATCATATAAACAGAGCTGTAGGAAGATTCCACCTTTCCCTAGCCCCAGTTCCACAGTCAATCAATCCTTTTGGGGAGGGAGGTTCTACTATGCGTTATCTACAGACTTTAATAACTCTTCCTCTGTAGGTTAATTAATTAATATGCCCGCTCAGCTCATTCTGTGTTTATCAGTTTTAGACACTGACTTCCCACTCTAATAGCTAAGCATTTCCTCTGTCCACTGAAGGTAGTTATACCTATTATTTCCATTTCTTCTATTGATTGCCATTGCCTTTTAAAGTACTAGTATTACACACCCTTTCTCATCACAAAGGTGGGAAGTCTTTACTCCCCACTGTGAAAGGTAAGGATATTGATGCTCCCTCCCAGCTATGCTCCTCTCTTCCCCAAAGGTAAGTATTGGTAAGGATTCTTTTTTCTTTTTTTATTTTCCTTTCCTTTCTTTTCCGAATTTTATTTTATCTTTTCTTTTCTCTCTTGTGGGGAGAGAGATGGAATACTGATGCATGGGTTATATGGAAAGCTATCCATTTTTATAGCATTTCAAAGAATTCCAAACAAAAAGGCACTGCTTACCATCTGGTCATAATTTTAAATTCCCACACTTTTTAGACCCACGGAGAAAGAGAAGGAGTGTCCCCGAAGCTCTACGCGAAGAAAAACTACAATCACGTAGAAGGGCATCTCTAAACTCCGAGGTCCGTTTCCATCCCTACCCCAGCCCCTCCGCCTCTTGTCCTTCTAGGTCCGGGGGAGGCGGTGGCGCTCCCCTTCTGCGTGGGCGTCTCTGAGCAGAAGAGACACTGGAAGCCCAGGGCGCCGCGCTGCCCTCGCCGGGGATCCGCATTCTGGCTGCCATTATTAATTCAGGGGAACATTTTAACAAGATTCTACAATGACTTTAACTTCGAAGGTAAAAGATCTTAGGATCTTTTGATGCTTAAAAAAAAAAAAAAAAAAAAAAAGGCGGGGAGTGTGGGTCAAGGAAAGCACGCCAGCGAGGCCACCCTGGTAACCAGGACAGAATGCGACGTCGTGCGCTTGCCTAGCGGCGTTTTGAGCCCTTAGCTTTGTGGCCTGGTGCCCGCCCAGCGCGGAGTATACTAGGCCTAAAATGAATTCAATTCGAAGGTTGGAACAAGGGCTTCCCTTTTGTACTGGTTCAGGAGCTTGCCTGCCGCGTGGAGGCTTCTGAAGGTCATCTGGACGTGACATCCGGGACTGACTTTCCTCTGACTAGGGGAGGGGATTTGGGTCTCGGCATGCTATTTTCTGCCTAGCGGAAAATTAAATCCAATATCCGCCAGTTGCGCTTTACCCGGCAAGTGGCTGGGCGTTACGATGCTCGGAGCCCGAGTTCGGGGCCGCACGTGTGGAGTTGGGCGGCTGGAGCAGCGGTTCTCTATGTGTCACATCAGTGCAGAGAGGGCTTGCGGCCCCGGGCGCCCGCACTGTCACTGAGCTGACAAAGGACGGTGGCGGAGCGGTGGCCTGGGACTGCCCAGGAACGGCGGCGGCTGCGGGCCGCGCAAACCCGAGCAAGCCGCGGAACCTCACCCACCCTCGCTCCTACCCCCTCCCCCTCAGGGGAGGCGGCAGGTCAGGCCAAGAGTTGTGGAGCAGCCACGGCGGCCAGAGCCAGACCCGCAGCGCGCTGCCCGCGGTGATGGCCACGTTGGGCACCTGCGCCCTGGACGGAGTCGCTGAGCCCCCTCGGGGACAGGAAGGCGAAGGGCGAGGCGGCGGTGAGCAGCGGGGCGCCGCCGGGGATGGCCGGCCGAGCCCAGGGCCAGTCTCGTTTCCGGCATCTTCAAGGTGTGGCCAAAGCTGAGTGCGGTTGGCTTGCACTGAGACCCGATCCCCGCAGGCCGCGACGCTGCGCGAGACGCCGGGGGAAACGGAGAGCGCGGGCTCAGGCACGGATAACCGAGAAGGATGTGGGACGAGTGGGCGTCTGGAGGGGGGTCTCCGGGAAAATCCTCGTGGGTGCGTCAGTGGCTTTATCTTTGTTCCTGTAGGCAGTTTTACCTCTGGGGAAACAATTGGCCGGCAGGTACACAATTATCTTGGGGGCAGGAGATGAAATTAAACAAAGAAGGTCGAGAGAAAACTCTCTACCATCTTCGGGTGTAAATGATAACATGAAATCTTGCACTTTTGGGAAAGGTTTTAAAGATATCATCTAATCAGGCAAGGCTTCCTAAAAAAGAAAACGCGAATGCTTTTATTAAAGAACCAATTCGTTCTTCATTTCTCAGGTAAGAAATTGAGAGATTTATACAGATAAAACTGCTTATTATTAATTGGAGCTGGAAACGCATTCAACAGCACTTTTCAGAAAAATGTGAAAAGCTTTAGAATTTCAAGCGAGACGAGCTGCAATCTTGAGCGTTTTTGTTTTTGTTTTTAATGCTGAAATTTGTGTTAGAAAAGCTGAGGATGTTGTGAAGAGTTCCAGCTCTTTCCGCTTTCAGTCTTTTGAAGTTGAGGGAGAGTTTTGTTTTGTTTTTTAACAGAAAGAATAAAATGACCAGACTTTATCATCTTGCCAATGTAAGATAATTGTCTTCTGCGTAAATAGCTTTATTAAAAAATTTAATTTCCTATTTTAAAATAAAAATTTAAGTATCACACCAAGGGAAAAATATTATTCCTGTCCCAGTCCGAACTTCAGAGCTAGTGACTGCTTACAAATCCTGATTTCTCTTGGGAACGTGTTTTCAGCATCTATAATCTTAAAAACATGTAGGATTTTCTCCTTCCCCTTCCCCCACTAATGGGATTACATTTTCCGTACTATTCTGCAACTTGCCTTCAGTTAACTGTATATATTTGGCATTCCTGTATTCCTAGGAGACGAACCTCTATTTACCTGGTGGGTGGTTCTTTCCACTCTTCAGTGGGGTCGGCCCCACATGTCCTATCTCCAGTCCAGTGTAAGGTTGTATCTTGACTTAATCCTTTCATGTACAGTTAAGAGTCATAAGACTCCCTCTCACACTTGCAAAACCCGTGTGCACGTGAGCAGAGAATACTTGCACTTCAAATATAGGGAACTCAGTGGGGGAGTACGTTTCACTCAAGAAGAAAAGGGGAAGAAAGTGCACGCCCCAAGTGCTATCTTTTACTTAAAAGACCAGTTCTTTCCGTGTCCCATCTCAGCCAAATGGTCCATAAATTCCGCTGGCGGTACTTACTTCTGGAGATTGTCCTTAAGTTGCCTACCTTACTGGGGCAGGTGTCGGCCATTCCAGGAAGCTTTGTCCTTCAATATCTCAAGACTGAGACAGCGTCCCAGCATGCTGATTTGGTCAAAGTGGTGAAATCTGCCCCTACTGTAATCATTGATCGACGGACTTCCTGGTGTTCCTGTTCTGGCGTAATGGTTAATATTAACCTCCACTATCACACTCTCGTGGTTTGGATGAAAAAGCCTGTGGGGCGCCGCTTTTCGGGCTTCCCTCGGGTTGGAGAGATGTGCGCACTCTGAGAGTTGGGAAACAACTCTATCCCGGTCGAGGCGGGCTTGGGCGGAGAAGCGGCCTTTCTGGAGGAGGGGGCGCGGTGCTGGGCCCTTGTAGGACCAGCCCAGTAACCGGAACTGGCTCTACCCCCCGCCCCCGACTCCTAAACTCAGGCATCCACGTGGCCATGTACTTGTCCTTCCCAGAGCAGGGCTTCCCTGTGGGCCCGCCGCTGCGGCCACTAGCGCGACTGCCAGGGACTGGGCGAGCCCCCAGCTGACCGCTGCCCACTCCGGACAGGTCCGTGCTGGACCACATGGAGCCAGATCCTGCCTTCTTCGCCGCGCCGCTGCCCGGGGACTGTGTCCGGCGGGCCCTACACCCTTCCGACTATGCGGGGCCCTGGGAGCCACCGGCCAGCCACAGGCACCCCCTCTTGGCCCCCAACCCCAGGGCCTGGCAGTGTCAGGCCTCCCGGCGCCCCCCAGCGCCCTGCAAGTGTACTACGGGGTGATGCGCTCGCCCGCGTAGTCTCCCAAGGCTCTGCCCTGAGGACACCGCGCAGACCTGAGCCAGCCCTCCGACCCGAGCGCGCCCGCCCAGCAGAGCCACTGTGTCCTCCCGGACAGCTCGAGTGTGGGCCCGGGCCAGAATCCTCGGCTCTGTCCTCTGAGTTCCGTTGCCAGCTTATGGTGTATTGCTACAACTGTCACAAAATATGAAACTTTTCTGTTTTTCTCAGAATGAACATTTTAGTAAGAACAACGTTTAACATTGTTAACATCTCAAAGTAGATGCAAAAATGTGCTCTACTTAAACATATAAAAAATCCATCTTTTCCCATTTTCTATATATGCACTTATTTTCACATTAACGTTTGATTTAAAGAAACAATAAGGTTTTTACAATTAAGTTTTTA
Source organism: Potos flavus (assembly GCA_028534135.1). Taxonomy (NCBI): domain Eukaryota; kingdom Metazoa; phylum Chordata; class Mammalia; order Carnivora; family Procyonidae; genus Potos; species Potos flavus. The sequence goes on along the minus strand of CM052900.1, from coordinate 64,811,352 downwards.
TTTCATAAAATAATTTTTTTAAAAAGATTATATTTATTCACTTGACAGAGAGAGAGAAAGTGCACGAGTAGGCCCAGCGCAGGTAGAGGGAAAGGGAGAAGCAGGCTCCCCGCTGAGCAGAGAGCCTGACACAGGGCTCCATCCCAGGACTCTGGGATCACCATCCCAGCCAAAAGGGGAACACCTAACAACCAAGCCACTCAGGTGCCCCTAAAACATTTTTTATAAAGTGGAAAAAAATGAGCAGTAGTAGAAAGCACTTTTTTCCTTCTAAAGTTATCTCCTTCCAGCTAGTTCTAAACATGTAGTTAACATGTACTGTGTATCTTCTACGTTTCAAGTCATTGTTTCTAAAGTTCTTGGTTATTGGCATCTTTGTAAATTCGGAAATAAAGCTCTAAAAACATTCTGTGTATGGAGATTTTATATTCTTTTGAAAAATTAAATAAGATGCATCTGTGTCAGTTAAGGTCCCAAGGAACCAGGTGGTATAATTAAAATGGGTGAAGAAAGATCAAGGAAGAGACGGTCTGTATAGGGGAATCTGTAGAGGGACTGGAAGCATCCTAAATTTTGCCTTAGCTCAGAGCATAGTCCAGTCATGACTGGGAACGGGCAGAGGCTGTTACTGGATCCCAGGATAATGGTAGCTTTAGGGGTCCTGCTAGTCTTGGCTGTGGCCTTGGGAAGAGGAATGAAGCCACTGTCAATGTGACCAGAAAACAGGCTCTGGAAAAAAAATCCTGTTCCTGTCCTGTTGCTGACTTTCTGATAGTACCTCTCATTGGCCAAAGCTGACCACAAAACTAGAGGACAGGGTGCCTGTGGGTGATGCCACAGAAAGGAGCCCATCTACTGGGATAAAGTCCAGGCTTTTCTATAAATGGCTCCACAGAAGGGAGTTCAGCATAGCCCTTCAGACTTGATTGAATAAAATTGATCACCATACTTTTTGTGTGAAATGTAAAAGATGGTAGGATGGGATCTTAGCTGCTATTCTTCTCAGCCTCAGAAATTTTGCTCATGAGGTGAGACCCTGGAGGTCACTGACTGGAGGTTGGGCATGATGCCACTGTGAGGTGAGGTAGAGCAGAGAGGGACAGGAGAGAACCTGGATTCTAGGTGATGGTATCTGAGCCCATGTGAATCAAGGCTCCTGGAGGTAGGGGGGAGTCATACCTCTGAATTCTTCAGTTTTGTGAACAAATGCAAGTCGTTTACTATTTAAACCCCTTGGAGGGGCACCTGGGTGGCTCAGTCGGTTAAGTGTCTGCCTTTGGCTCAGGTCATGATCCCAGGGTCCTAGGATGGAGCCCCACATCGGGCTCTCTGCTCAATGGGGAGTCTGCTTCTCCCTCTGCTGGGCACTCTCCCTGCCTGTGATTTCTCTCTCTGTGTCAAATAAATACATAAAATCTTAAAAAAATAAAATTAAACCACTTGGAGCTGGTTTTCTTCTCACTTGAAACACAAGGATTCATAACAGATAACCAGGGATAGAGCAGGCTACAGATGTGATTGCTGATTCCTTTGGTTGTCATAGGGAAATATCAAATATGGGGTGTTTGCTTGGACCAGCAGCATTTGCATTGCCTGAGAGATTGTTAGAAATGCTGAATTTCAGGCACTTTTACATCAGAGTCTAGCGCAGCATTTTTCAAATTTGAATGCATGCAAATCATCTGGGGATCTTGCTAAAATGCAAATTCTGATTGAGTGGGGCCAAGATTCTACATTTCTACCAAATTCCTGAATGAGACAGACCCCAGATCTCTTACCATACTGACTTCTTAGAGACTGTTCTTGAGAAAAAAAAACAAACAAAAAAACTAAGTTCAGGAACAAATGCCATAACGTCATTTCAGAAGGGCCACTAGACTAGACAGTTTTGGGTCATTTTTGCCTCACAGCCATGTCTGCGCTGCTCTTTATCCCTGCCTTTACAGCCTGCCTTTCCAACTCTCTGAGATTATCTTGCTTTTCTCCAAAATCCTGTAAGTGTTCAAATTAGAAGCACAGGTGTGATAGCACTGGGACATTATGCTGCTCGTTGAGAGGAGGAACCAGGGTGATGAACAGTGAGTGTGTGTCCCTCTGCATCTGACAGACTTGAGCTGGCATAGCCTGTGTTGGAGCTGGGAGAAGCCCACTGCCCCATCCAATGAGAACCTCTACTGATCTCACCAAACTTCTTACTGTTTAATGTTTCATGAATTTATTTCTTGTTTGCTTGTCTCTCTTACGAGATCTCAGTCAGGCATGTCTTGTAACAGAGCACAACAGAATTAGATATCTGCTAGGTCTTCTGAGTCTGGCTACTTCCCATAAGGCAGTGATTCTCAAAGCAAGCTGCAGACACAATCAATCTTTATTTTTCATTTTTTAGAAATTTATTTATTTGTCAGAGAGAGAGAAAGGAGAGAGAACACAAGCGGGGGAGCAGCAAGCAGAGGGAGAAGCAGGCCCATGTGGGAGTGGATCCCAGGACCCTGGGATCATGACCTGAATCGAAGGCAGATGCTTAACAGACTGAGCCTCTCAGGAATCCCTACAATCAGTCTTTAAAAACAAAAGACCTGGTCTCTTCCTAAGAGATTCTGACTTCATTGTTTTGGCCTGCACTTAGGGCATTTCAAAATTGAAAATCTCTTGAAATGATTCTAATTACAGCTATTAAATAGAGGAACATATTGATATCACAGAGCTATCTGAGAACTCAGTTGCTTATGTATTTAGTTCATCAAATGTTTATTGAACATCTATTATATGCCAGATACTGTACTGTTTTCCCTGTTCTCAAGGAGCTGGTGGTTTTACATGAGGGACAGGCATGTAGATAAATAATCATTGATGTGTGGTCAGTGTAATAAAGTTCAGTACAAAAAATGTTCTGCCAGAAAGCAGAGTGATGGATTCTTTGGAATCCATCCATGATGGAAAGGACATGGGATAAAAGTAATAATGGCTGATATTTATTGAGCACTAACTATGGATCAAGAAGTCCTCAGGGAAGTGCTGATGCTTACCTGAGGCCTTGAAGGAGGAGAAAGCCAAGTGGGGAAGGTGGGTGGGGGATGGGGAGGTATTTCTGAGTCGAGGTTGAGGGAGATGAGGGTGAGAAGGTGAGGAAACTAAAGGAGATTACTTCTGTTTTCCTTGTAAAATTAGGATGAGTCATAACCCAAGAAGATGGTAGGGGAGTGGGGTCGGAGAGGTGGAGCCCGAGACTTGAGAAGAGGAGCTCCCGCTTGGAGGTCTTTGGTGCATTGTGGAAGGTTCTTAGTGCACTCTGGAAGGCCCTTGGGGTACTGTGGAATGCCTGGTTTTGGGGGGGGGTTGGATTTCATAGATTGATTCCCATCTTCAGGGTTGCATGGTCAGCAGGTCCAATGTAGAAACAGAGAGATGAGACTGTAGGATTCTTTCAAAGCTGGAGTTTTGGGAGCAGTGGAAAGACAAACAACAGGGCCAGGGAGCATTGGTGAGATTTTGGCTCAGGAGTTTAATGGAGATGGGTATGGAAGAAATCAGTTCTGGATCATGTTAGGCTTGGAAAAAAGGGAGAGAGAAACCAGAATGACAAGAGAATGCATCAGAGGGGGATTTCAGAGATGATATGGGTCAGGGTGCTGATAAAGTACAAGGTGTGGCTGCTGAAGGGGTCAAAGGTGAAGATCACTAGAGTTGTCCAGCCAGGGAAGTGGGATGGGTCCCCCAGTGGGTATTGAAGCCTTCCCCCACCCCTGCAGGAGGAGAGGAGGGTAGGAAGACTGGCACCTTCTCTGTGCATATTTCATGAGACACCCTGCCAGGGCAAGTGGATTTAATCAAGTCATTCAAGATATAAAGGAGGGGGAGTTATATCAGAAAGCAAAGTTCAGGCCATTGAAATGCAAAATGGAGCAACAGTGAAACAGGAAAATCTCACTCAGACTGGAAAATATGGAGGAAGAAGTGGCAGAAATTCCTAGTGATAGAAGGAAGTTATGTACATCCTTCTGGGAAACAGGAGATAGATTGTTTTCAGTTTAGGGTAAAAGACCTGGAGTTCAGAAATTTTGCTGGTGGTGACAGCAGCTCTTGTCAACTTTGAATCAGTGGTAGAGTTTACAGATAAGTGTTACTAGCAATACCCAGCCTCTGAGAATTTCCAATTTGAATTAATTGCTCTCAATCACTAGGTGCTATTTAAAGACATTCTTAAAAATTTTTTTTACCCCCTTCAAGCACCTCAATATTGATACCCTGAGGCAAAGCCCCAGTCACCTGGCATTAGTTATGGTTCTGCTCAGCCTGGAAGGGTGCCTGACTTCCCACACTTGACCTTCCCCTCCCCCGATTCTAGAGAGTTCCTTTTATCCTAATATTGAGCAATGCTGACTAGACTTCTTATCCAACAGTCACCAGGACAACACCCTCTATCAATAAGGGTACTAGAGGGGCGCCTGGGTGGCTCAGCGGGTTAAAGCCTCTGCCTTCTGTTCAGGTCATGATCTCAGAGTCCTGGGATAGAGCCCCGCTTCGGGCTCTCTGCTCAGCAGGGAGCCTGCTTCCCCCTCTCTCTCTGCCTGCCTCTCTGCTTACTTGTGAGATATCTCTCTCTCTGTCATATAAATACATAAATCAATCAATCAATCAATAAAAGAAGGGTACTAGAGAGTATAAGGTATCTTGTGCATAACTGGAACTCCACAAGATGGTTGGCTTCCTCTGAATTTTACCTGAGGGGGGAAAGTTGTGTATGGATATAGAGACTTGGGTGCTGGAGTCCTCCCAGAATTCTCCTTTCCCAGAAAAGTTTATCTCCAAAAATACAGTTATGGAGACTCTGAGATGTGCCCCCTATGGAGAGAGACAGAGCCTCCCAAAGACCTTCAGAGACAGACGCCATGTTCCACCAACCCAAGGACACCTGAGCAACCTATACCCTCTGCAGCCATGCAATTGTGGGGAGGCAGGAGTCAGCTCTCACTTAGGAGTTCATTACCAATCACTGAGACATCCATGTTTGCAACGGAAGGGAGGCCTTCCTCTTCCCAAGTGGGCCCTACATCCTGTTCCACTGACACCACTTGGAAGAATCAAAAAAGGGGAAGACTGAGTTCCTGGCTTTCCCCAGCTGTCTCCAACCTGTATCACTGTCTGTTGTGGACCAGTAGACCCTAAGACTATCTAGGGGGGCAGGCTCTTTCCCCAGTGAGGGAGTCTCTAGGCCTAGCTATATATAGTGAGGTCCTGCACACACTCTCTCATTACTCATTTAGTTTGGCCCGGGTTTAAAGCATGAACAATCTCTTCCAGGCACTCCCTTTTCTCACTTCCCTCTGACCAGAGGTCCCCTCCTCTTGTCTGACCTGTGGGGGTCAACATCCTTTCTAGCTGATCCGCCCCACTTCCTCCCTCAGGCTGAGCTCGAGGCTGTTTTTTAGCTTCAGGGGTTCCCGGAGAAGTGTTTCCTCTGCCCCCTTGCAACAGCACATTAAACGTACCGGACTCAGGGTCTTGGGTTATTGGAGATTTGAAAGCAGGAAGATCAGTGTGAACCATGGGAAAAAACATTCCGGGAGAGGTGGGACTTGAAAAATCCATCTGTGAAGGTGGGCAAAAGGGAACCACCAAAAGCAGAGAAAGAGACAGAAGTTCTTCATGCCCTGGACACGGTGGAGAGACCAGACACAGGGTTTCAGAGAGGATTTCTGAGGGTCTTCCAGGAGGGCTAACATAACTGGCATACTGTGGTGAGCAGGCCAAGGGCCCCCACGGGCAGATAGACCCAGTTGTGTGTTCCAGAAAGACCACTAGCTCATTTACCGGCCCTGTGACTTTGCCAGCTACTTAGAAAGTCTATTTCCTCATCTACAAAATGTGGGTAATAATAGCTACCTGCAGATTCTTTGCAAGGATTGGAAGTATTTGTACAGTGCCTAGCTGAGTGATACTATGAGGAAGAAATCTAAGTTCCTCTGACCTGGTCTTTCCATGGATGTGCACGAAGGGAAGAGCTTCTGCCCCAGCAAACCAGTTGTGTACCTAACAGTGCAGCCTGAGCCTGTAGAGTAACCAGTTTACTGGCTAGTCTTAATTCACTGGGACGTAAACACAAAATGGTTTTGTGTGGCTTTAACTATGCTCTCTTAAATCTCCCTATCTTGCCCCTTAATGAACTCTTGAGAAGAGTTTATTACTTTCTAGTTACTTTAAGTTGTTAAAATGTAACTCATCTGACTTACTTTGAAAACTAAGAATGTAAAAAGTCAATTCACTGTAAAGCCTCAATCTTAGTTCAAAGCTTATGCCTTCCATTCTCCTCTCTGAAGGCTTAAGCAGAGACCGTATCTACTAGTCCCGGAGGAGGGATACATACTGCTGTCTTATAGATAGCTCCTTCTCCTCCCTCTTCAAGGCCAGCTCCCGCTGTGTGTGTGGGGGAGTGGAGGTGTGGAGGAAGGACAGGGAAAGGGACAGATGTCTTCATTTACCTGGCCATTGTTGATCTTTCTGGTGTTTCTCTGAAAAACACTCACTGCCTTCAAAGCCCCTATGTGTTAGGGGCTGGCTCTCTCACGGGCCACATGTAAATGCCTTAGAGCCTCCACACTGCTCCTTCCTCGAGTGGGGGTGAACTGTGGCTGGACTCATCCATATCTGCTTCTCCTTTCAATCCTTGCCCTGGGCCATAATCACACAGGCTCTGTGCTGAGGGGCCTGCACCTCAACTCAGCTTTCTTTGCAGAGCACCTGCAAGATGGCAGAGACCTGGCCATTTTGTGTGGTGTCCACTTGGCCCCAGGGAAATTCATGCATCCATAGGGTGGTGAGGGTACCCTGGGCTGCCCTTGCTGCCTTCTCCCTGCCCTGCCACTTCCCCCGGAATTCCCTTTCTCTCTGTCTAGGTGGAATCATCAGGTCTAATTCCAAGCCAGATGTCAAACCAGAGCCCAGAATTCGATGCTCCTTAATTGCATTCCTGTCAACCTCTGCCTTTTAAAAACATTTTTTTTACAATGTATTTCACTTAAAATGATTTATTGTTTAATATGTAAAACATTCAAAATTACAGAATATAATAGTATACTTCAGATAACAGATACTTGTTCATCACCACTCATAAGAAGCCAAGCAAGACAGCAGGTCCCATTGCATGAGTACTTTTCAGGTCAGTGTTGGGTAACTGTGGACATCCCTTTTTCTAGTTAAAAAATAATTGGAATTCAAATTGGAATTCTAGTTCATTCGTAGTTCACTTTTGGAAAAATTTATATTTTTATGATCTATTTCTAATAAGCATTGCCCAAATTGATCTACAGATTCAGTGCAATCACTATCAGAATCCCAACTGTCCTTTTTGCAGAAGTGAACAAGTTGATCCTAAAATTCATATGGACATGCCAGCGTTCCTACAGAGCCAAAACAATCTTGAAAAAGAGTAACAAAGTTGGAGGAATTACATTTCCTGACTTTCAAAAGTCACTACAAGGCTATAATCTGGTACTGGAATAAAGATAGACCTATAGATCAAAAGAATAGAACTGCTCCTCACCAAATGCTGCTGGGACAAGGTGTTGCCTACGGCTGAAGAATGGGATTAGACACTTACCTTCACCAAATTAGCTCAAAGACATAAGTGTAAGGGCTAAAACTTTAAAATTTATTGAGGGAAGTATAGGTATAAATGTGTATGACCTTAAAGTAGGTAGTGTTTTCTTAGATATGCCATGAAAAGCACAAAGAAACAAAGAAAAGTTGATAAATTGGACTTTATCAAAATTAAAAACTTTTATGCATAAAAAGACACCAACCACAAAGTGAAAAAACAACCTGGGACAAAGTATTTGCAAATCATATATCTGATATGGGTCTAGGGTCTAGAATATATAAAGAATACTTACAAGTCAGCAATAAACAGACAATCCAGTTTCAAAATGGGCATAAGATTTGGAGAGATATATTTAAATATCTGGATATATTTTTTTGGTACTGCCTTTGATTTTGGTATGAATAATACTTTCATAAAACGAATTGGAAAGTCTTCCCTTCTCTTCTGTTTTTTTGGAAGACATTGTATAGAATTGGTGTTAATTCTTCAATCAATTGGGAGAATTTTCTAGTGAAACCATCTGTGCAAGGAAAGTTTTTTTTTTTTTAAAGATTTTATTTATTCATTTGTTAGAGAGAGTGCACAAGCAGGGGCAGTGGCAGGCAGAGGGAGAAGCTGGCTCACAACTGAGCAAGGAGCCCAATGTGGGACTCGATCCCAGGACCCTGGGATCATGACCTGAACCTAAGGCAGATGCTTAGCCGATTGTGCCACCCAGGCATCCCAGGAAAGTTCTTTTTCAAGGGAAGTTTTTAGTTATAAATTCAGTTTCTTCAATAGTTAGTGTTCAAATAGGTCTAGTCAAATCATCTATTTCAGGGCTATTCAAATCATGTATTTCATATTGGGTGGTAGTATGTATTTTTCAAAAGAAATGGTCCATTTAAAGCTGCCAAATTTATGTGTATGAAGTTGTTCATAGTATTCCCTTATTATCCTTTAAATTTTTTTATTTTTAAGTAATCTGTACACCTAACATGGGATGGGGCTCGAACTTACAACCCTGAGATTGAAAGTCTCCCACTCCACTGACTGAGCCAGCCAGGTACCCCACCTTTATTATCCTTTCCATATCTGCTACCTCCTGTTTCATTTCTGATATTGGTGATTTGTGTTTTGTGTCTCTCTTCGTTCAAAGAACTTGCTTTTTTGCTCGTTGATTTTCTTTATTGTTTTTCTGTTTCAATTTCATTGATTTCTTGTTTTATTTTTCCCCCATCGGTAAAGTATTATGATGATTTTTTTTCTGGTATGAATTCTCCTTTCAAGTATTTTTCTTTGTCTTAGTTTTTCATTTAATTCTGGTGTGTTTTAGCCTGAATATCTTTGAATTTATCCTGTTTCGAATTTGCTCAGCTTCTTTAATCTGTAGATTTATGTTCTTGACAAATTTGGGAAATTTCAGTTGCTTTTTCTTCAAGTACTTTTACAGCTTTCTTGTCTCTCTTTCTGGGACTCTGATTATGTGAACGCTAGCCTTAAGTTATAGTCCCCCAGATCCCTGAGATTCTGTTCATTTTATTTTTTTAGTCTATTTTCTCTCTGTTCAGATTGGGTTATTTCTATTTTTTATTTTCCAGTCACTGATTCTTTCCATTCTGCTGTTGACCCTTCTTTGTTTTGCAAAAATCTTAGCAAAATCTACTGAATTTGTTCTGTTATTGTATTTTCAGTTCAGAATTTCCTTTCGGTTCTTCTTTATATCTTCTTATTTCTTTGATGCAGTTTTTACTTATTTTCTGAGGCTTTACAACTTTTCATGTGTTTCAAGCATGTATATAAAATTACTCATTGAAGTATTTATATCACGATTGTTTTAAAATCTTGGTCAGAGAATTCTAATATCTCTGTCATCTTGGTGTTGGCATCTATTGATTGTCTTTACTCTGTTTTGAAGGAGGTAATTGAGAGGATGTGACTGCCAGTTCACCCTCGAGCTGGACCAGGGCAATCTGAGCCCCCCACCCATCCCCTGTCCTTGGAACTTACACCCTGCTCACATTCCCACAGTAGGAGCTGTTTGCAAGGACTCAGCCTTGAGAGAGAGCAATGAGTTGTTGAGACCTTCAGTCACTGAATATGTGACTGAACCCATTTAAGTCCTCTATATAACTTTTTAAGATTCTGGTGGGCAAGTAAGTACTAGATCTACTCTTTTTGCAGACCACTCCCCTCCTGCCAAGATAAGTCTTATATGTAAGTTCTGTGCTACGTACCTAGAGTGGTTTGTTTCTTCATTCTCTCCTTGCCTTCTGTGTGCAGGGGTTAGTTTGTGAACCAACATTCAGTTTGAGATCTTCCTAGTTCTTGGTATGATGAATGATTTTAAAATGAAACCTGGATATTATATATTAGAGTATGAGATTGGATTTTATTTAAACCTCCTGTTTTAGCTAGACTTCTTTGGTACCACTCTGGGAGGAGAAAAGATGAAGCCTTCTCATTAATGCCTAGTGGAGGAATGATTCCAGGTTTTCCATTGGGCTTCTGTTGACACTGGCCGGGAGACCCATTGGGGTGAGAATTCTTGCTCTCTCTGAGGACCCCACTCATATTGTAGTGGGGGAAATTGCCTTATTTCCACTGGGCAATTGTGAAAGTCTTTATTTATTTATTTATTTCCTTAAAAGATTTTATTTATTTATTTGACAGAGAGAGAGAGAGATCACAAGTAGGCAAAGAGGCAGGCAGAGAGAGAGGCGGAAGCAGACTCCCTGCTGAGCAGAAAGCCCGAAGCGGGGCTCTATCCCAGGACCCTGAGATCATGACCCGAGCCAACGGCAGAGGCCCAACGCACTGAGCCACCCAGGCACCCCAGTTGTGAAAGTCTTGATTCTCCAGTAGACCTCTTCTGACACCACTACAGTAGGAGAGGGATGCCTTGTTACTACTGAGTAGGGGTGGAAGTTTGTCCACTCTAATTTTCTTTCTTTTTTCCTTCCTTCTTTCTAGCTTTCTTTTCCTTCCTTCCTTCCTTCCTTCCTTCCTTCCTTCCTTCCTTCCTTCCTTCCTTCCTTCCTCCCTCCCTCCCTCCCTCCCTCCCTCCTTCCCTTTCTTTCTTTTTTAATTTTAAATATTTTTAAACCTTTTTTTTTTTTAAGATTTTATTTATTTATTTGACAGAGAGGAGAGAGATCACAAGTAGACACAGAGGCAGGCAGAAAGAGAGGGGGAAGCAGGCTTCCTGCTGAGCAGAAAGCCCGATGTGGGGCTCCATCCTAGGACCCTGAGATCATGACCTGAGCCGAAGGCAGAGGCTTTAACCCACTGAGCCACCCAGGCACCCCCCATTTTTTTTTTTTTTAAATTTTTAAGTAGGCTCAAAGCCCAATGTGGGTTTGAACCACAACCCTGAGATCAAGAGTTGCATGCTCCACTGACTAAGCCAGCCAGGTGCCTCTGTCCACTCCAGCTTTCTGCAAGTAGAATTCACTGGTCTAAATTTATTTTATTCAGTTTGTCATGTGATCATCTTTGAGTGCCTGTTTTTTTTTTTCAAAGATCTAACTTACACAGTAATGATAGTAATAAAAATAAGTAACACTAAACATTTCTTTCTATATGCAAGTACGTACGTTTAGTCCCAACATCAACTCCATTGGAGAGCTCCTATATTAAAGCACACATGGAGGAACAGAGCAGTAACAGAGCTGATCCAGGATCTCAGAGTAAACAGCAGAGCTGGGATTCAAACCCAGGCAGTTAGTTTGGCTCTGGAATCCATGCTTTGTTTTTTGTTTACCGTCGAACCCCCAGCACCTAGAATAGTGCCTGACATGTAGCAAGTGCTCTGTAGCTATTTGTTGAGTGGATTAGCTGTGATGCTGCTATAGAGAATGTTATTCCATTCCTTCAATTCCTTTTTCTCCCTGTGTTCATCACATCTCATGCCCCAGTCTCCTTTTTCTTCCTACTCTAATATGTTTACATCATTTCCATGATGCTTCTTTTTTGTCTTGTTCAGGTTTAGGTAACTCTTTCCAGTTGTATTATTTATTTTGATATATTGTGAATGCTTTTTTTTTTTTTCCCTTTCCAACATTTCTAAAACCTGTCCATCTTCCTTGTAAGCAACTGTGTAGCAGGTGAATATTTCATGTTCATCTTTATTTATGGAGTCTGAGGGCCTTCAAATATACAGAGGAAATAAGAGAGCTCCGCTGAACTGTAGTGTGGTTTGTCCTATGTTGGGTTTACTGCAACTAGTCTCAAGGCTTTCTTCCTCCTATGGAAAGAAACTTCAGCCTTCACATCATTTCCCAGCTCAACATGAAGCTTGAAGCATGAATTTCCATCAGAGAAAGTTGAGCTCTATTGCTTGCTTCTTCAGTTTTACCCAAGACATCTCAGGAGCAATTTCTACTACTCCTAGCTACTCAAATCGCATGGTTTTACATATAATATGTAGGCATGGGATTAAATATATACTTAATCTGGGCTTCTTGTCTGAGATCCAAACTTACATAGCAAGCTGCTTATCTGATAATCTCAACACAGATGTTTAATTTTCTATGTATCAAAAACTAATTGCTCTGGCATTATTTATTTGAATAGTCTACCCTTTTCTCATTTTTACTTTGTAATGCAGCACTTTTAACATGCACATTTTCTTGTTAATAGATGCCTTTTTAGTTTCTATTTTTTTCATTAATCCATCTGTCTATTTTTGTACCACTATTTTATGGTTTTCATTAGCCTTCCTTTACAGTAACTCTTGATTTCTGGTAGACAGTTTCCTCCATCTTGTTCTTTTTCAAAATTATATTGGCTATTTTTGTCCCCTTCACACTCCAAATGAATTTCATGATTGGTTTGTCCAATTCCAAGCAAGACTTATTGAGGTTAAATTGTTTTCAGCTTTATTAAAATATAAATTTACATACCACAAATGTATGCACTTTAAGTTTAGAGATTGATGAGTTTTGACAAGCATATATATCCACATTCCCATCACCTGTCAACGTTTCTATTACCCCAAAATTTTCCTGGTGCCCCTTCCATAGCAATTACCTCCGAACCTTGGGCCTAGGCAACCACTGATCTGGCTTTATGTCAAGGAGATTAAGTTCATTTTTTTTTCTGGAGTTTTATATATGCAGAATCATGTTAAATTTACTTTTTAAAGTCGGCATCTTTGCTCAGCATTATGGTTTTGAGATTCATCTGTGTTGTGTGTGTCAGTTGTCTTCATTTTATTGCTGAGTAGTTAGTATGCCATTGTTTGTTTATCCATTTATTAGCTGATATTCACTGGGGTTGTTTGCAGATTTGACTGTCATGAAGAGACTCATATTCATTAATTCATGATCAAATTATGTGAATATATGCTTTTGTCTCTTTGGATAAATACTGAGTGGAATTATATGGATTATATTAAAAGTATATGTGTTTAACATTTTAAGAAACTGCCAAACTATTTTCTAACATGTTTGTGCCATTGTACATTCCTACCACTAAGGAATAACAGCTCCAGTTGGTTTAAGTCCTTGTCAATAGTTATTATGATGGTTTTAAATTTTAGCCTTTCTAATGGGATGTAGTGGTATCTTAATTGATGTAATTTGTACTTCTCTGATACCTAATAATGTTGCACATTTTTCCTATGTTTATTTGCCATCCATGTATTATCCTTTTTTACGTGTCTGTTCACATCTTCATGTCCTTTTTGTTGGGTTGTTTGTTTTCTTATTATTGAGTTGAGAGTAATTTTTGTATATTCTAGGTGCAAGTATTTAGTTAGGTATTTATATTGTACATATTTTCTCCTAGTATATGCCTTGTCTTTTTCTTTCTTCCTTTCTTTTTTTTTTCGAGTAGGCTCCACACCCAATGTGTGGATTCAGCTCATGACCCTGAGATCAAGAGTTGCATGCTCTATTGACTGAGCCAGCCAGGTGCCTTCATGGCCTTTTTATTTCTTAATGGTGGCCTTTTTTTTTTTTTTTTAAGATTTTATTTATTTATTTGACAGAGAGGAGAGAGATCACAAGTAGACACAGAGGCAGGCAGAAAGAGAGGGGGAAGCAGGCTCCCTGCTGAGCGGTGAGCCTGATGCGGGGGCTCGATCCCAGGACCCTGAGATCATGACCTGAGCCAAAGGCAGAGGCTTTAACCCACTGAGCCACCCAGGTGCCCCATTAATGGTGGCTTTTAAAGAACATACATTTTGGGGCATCTGGGTGACTCAGTCAGTTTAGCATCTACCTTCAGCTTAGGTCATGATTCCAGGGTCCTGAGATCGAGCGCCACTTTGGGCTCCCTGCTTGGTGGGGAGCCTGCTTCTCCCTCTCCCTCTGCTGCTCCCCCTGCTTTTGCTCTCTCTCTCTCTCTCTCTCTCCAAATGAATAAATCAAATCTTTTTTTTTTTTAAAGAACTATCTTTTCTCCATCTAATTATATTGGTACTTTGTCAAAAAATCAACTGACTATACATGTGTGGGTCTATTTCTGGACTTTCTATCATGTTCAAATGATCTGTAATGAGCCAATGCCACACTGTATTAAATACCGTAGAATTATAGTAAGTGTTGAAATTGGGTAGTATGAGTCCTGCAACTTTGATCTATTTTATCGAAAATTGTATCAGCTACTCTAGGTCTTTTCCTTCTTCCCATATAAACTGTAGCAACCAGTTGGTCAATTTCAGTGAACTCGAGTTAAATCTATAAATCAATTTGGGGAGAATTGAGTCTACCAATATTAAGCCTTTCCAATCCATAAACATATCTCTCCATTTATTTAGGTCTTTGATTCCTCTCAATAGTATTTTGTATTTTTCAGCACTTCAATATTGCATGTATTTGTCAGATTTATCCCTAAATATTTTATGTTTTCTGAATAAATAAAATATCATTATATTTTAAATTTCAATTTCCAATTGCTTGTTGCTAGTTACAGAAATACATTTGCTTTTAAAAAAATTAAGCTATGTCTTGTGATTTTGCTAATGCACAATTCATTCCAGTAGTTTTTTTTTGTAGACTATTTGAGATTTTGTTCATAGACAACTCTGTACTCTGTGAATAAAGTTTTATTCCTTCTTTTCAAATTTGTGTGACTTTTGTTTCCGTTTCTTTGCCTTACTACACTGGCTAGGACTTTCTGTACAATGTTGAAAAGGAGAAGCACCTAGGAGTCTTTTTCCTCTTGGGACATGACTTATTGACACATCACCTCCCAAGAGGGTAAATGGATATTTTGTGTTTCTAGGATCTGCCTCCATTACAAACCACTTTTTTTTTAAAAAAGATTTTTATTTATTTATTTGACAGAGAGAGAGCGAGAGGGGAACCACAAACACAGGGAGTGGGAGAGGGAGAAGCAGGCTTCCTGCGGAGCAGGGAGCTGGATGCTGGGCTCCATCCCAGGACCCTGGGATCATGACCTGGGCCAAAGGCAGACGCTTAACAACCGAACCACCAGGTGCCCTACACACCACCTTTAGTGGCACTCTTATTTTGAGAAGAGAAAAGAATGAATTTTGGTGGTTTGGGAGCTGAAGAGGAGAGTGACTCAATAATTGTGATAACCCTTCATCCTGGAATGGACCCCAGTGATTAGAGGTCCCTAGCGGGTAGATCCTAAACATGTCTCTGGAGCAGCTGGGCTCGGAGGAGAAAGACAATACCATCAAGCCCTGAGTTGGGCTCCACACTCAGCGTGGAGTCTCTCTCCCTCTCCCTCTGTTTCCCCTCCTCCACCTTCCCCACCTTTGGCTCTCTTTCAAATAAATAAATCTTAAAAAAAAAAAAAAGGAACTTCCCCACAATGAGTTAAAAACAATTCAAAGACCTGAACATATTTCCACTCTTTCTTATCAGACTAAAATGCATTTCAGTGGCTATTTCTTGGAGTTATCAAGGGAATAGACTTATTGTGCATGCGGGGGGTGGCAGCACCATTTACCAGGGAGAATCTACTTAAGAACCCACAGTTTTGGGCTCTTTCCAAGGCATTGTAAAATTACTTTACAGTGTCTGATTTACTTTAAAGCTTCTTGTTATTGCAGTTTAGAAACAAAATTTATCCTGCACACATCCTGTTTAAAACAAAATTTTCTCCTCTGTTACACACAGATAAAAAATGCAAGAATATGCATTTCCTAGCATTAGTTCACCTCGATAGTAGAGAAAAATGGAACGTGGTGCTTTTAACGTTTAGGTTTATGGCAGAAGGGGGCCACAAATCAAATATACATTTGAAAATATAATTTGATTATGTCTTGAATAATTTAATGAAGTGACAGTAAGTTCTTAAGAATATAAAATGAAGGAAAATCCATTTCTTTTCCTCCTCTTCCTCCCCCTCCTCCTTCACTATTTCTTTCTTCTTCTTCAGAAGTGCTGCATGTACAAATATTTATGTAAAACATCATGACACTACTTAGGCATTTAGAAACTGTTTTGCTTCAGAAGACACCAGTACATTCCTCAGGCTGCAGGGGCATATGGGGAGCACACCCTTCCCTGACTGCAATAGAGACATCAGCAGGTAAAACCAGTATCTGCTTTGGTGAGCAGCTCAGGTGCAACTCTGACCCTCGTGGGGCCCAATTTTTTTCTTTCACCAACTTGCTGCTGGTTTACCTCTTTCTGAAAAGTGGATAGGCCCTATACACTCAAGGGACCCCTCATGAGTTTTGTACATGTTACCACGATGTCATGAGAAGACCAAGACAAGAGGGTTACTGAACTGTGCATGCCTTTCCTTCTTTGATAGGGCCCCGGGCATTTGGCCCACACCTTTACAGTATCCATGAATGCTTGTAGAACATGAGTCAGGTTTTCTGGATTATGGCTTCTAAAAGACACATATTTGTATATGTTCACTCTGGAGATGGAGCTAGTTGACAGTGACTAACATTGACAACAAGTAAAACAAAACAACTAAAGGATTAATATTTTGTTGGGAGTCTCGAGGAGTTTTAACATAGTCTTGATGATGGTCTACTAAAGTGTAATGAGAGCTAAGTTTGATCGCTTTTTAGGTCTTTCTGTGATGTCCTTTCTTAGATAATCCTGAGGGAAATGCTAACCTTGCATTAAGAATCAGCATACTTCTTGGTCTGGGAATAGGACCTCTATGTGAGAAAGTGACTTTTTTTAGCTTGTCACTGACTTCTTCCTGGTGCTTTATGAGGTCTCCCTTCACTTCTTTGGGAGGTCACTATGATTTTCACCTGGGAATATCTTTCCTCTGCCCTCTGCAACTGCCTACTCTGGTCGTCACAACCACCAGTCAGTTGCTAGAAAAGATTCTGTTCTTAAGTAAACTTTAGGTCTTATTTTGTATTAACTCTGGTTTCATACAAACGCTTCCTGTCTCATATCAGTTTCCTTTAAAACCATCAACTAGAATTGTGTCACTTGCTGTTTGAAAGCTTATGGTCTTCGTAGAACCTATGACTAAGTTTTGGTTTTGATGCTTTTATGTTCAGATAATTTTTAAAGTGAAATGATTGACACACTTTACTTATGACTGCACAAATCTTCCTACGCAGACTACTGCAACTGCTCATCCTCTGGACTCTCTCTGAGTCAATTCCTTCTTCAATCAAGCACTCTTCTTCCCTTCCTCTCTATCCTCCCCAACACCCACCACCCCAGCTATGGTCTTCTGCAATATTTAAATGTTTTAGTTTATAATTTGGTAACATTCTTCATTTTGTGTAACAAGAAAATCCATTCCAAATTTCCTTAAGTAACAGTGATCTGATTGACTCACATAACTAAAATGTTGACTCACATAACTAATACTTGCTTCAGGCATGGCTGGATCTAGGAGTGCAATAATGTTTTTAGGACCAAATTTCTTTTTCTTTCTTTTTTTCTTTCTTCCTTTCTTTCTATCTTTCTTTCTTTCCTTTCTTTTCTTTCAGAGGAGAGTGTGCATTTCCTTGAAGATGGATCCATTTTTAGATTTCACATGGAGTCCAAATCACTAAAGCAGCTCCAAAATCTACACAACCTGAGAGACCTACAAGATCAGGGAAATGACTACTTTCTTCTCTCTTGGAAGCCCCAGCAAAATTTTTAATGTATTTTATGGGCTTTGTTTGGGACACATACTGGTCACTCAACCAAAAACTGAGCTGGAAAATGGTTTCTCTAGTCAGGTCTGAATCTCATGTAGAAGGACATGGACTGATAATTAGGGAGAAGTTGGTCTTCCTGAGAGAAATCAGATATGATCACCAGTAGAGTGAATGGATGTTACGTTTTACTGCAGACCGAGTGTGTTGCCCCAAAATTCATATGTTGAAACATAATCCCCAATATAATAGTATTTGGAAATTGGGCTTTTAAGAGATGACTAGGTCATGAAGGTACAGCCTTCATGCATGGGATTAGTGCCCTTATAAAAGAGATTCCAGTGGGGCCCCTGAATGGCTCAGTTGGTTGAGTGTCTGACTCTTGATCTCAGCTTGGGTCTTGATCTCAGGGTCGTGGATTTGAGCACCGTATTGGGCTTCATGCTGGGTGTGGAGCCTGCTTAAAGTAACTAACTAACTAAATAAGACCCCAGAGAGCTCCCTTGCCTCTTCCCCTTTCCACAATGTGAGAACAGAGTGAGAAGATGGCTGTCAGTCCGTGAACTAAGAAGGAGATTCTCACCAGAAACCAAACTAGTGCATTTTTTCTTGGACTTCTCCACTTCTAGAAATATGAGAAATAAATTTTTTAAAAAAGATTTTATTTATTTATTTGACACAAAGAGAGATAACAAGCAGGTGGAGCAGCAGGCAGAGGAAGAGGGAGAGGGAGAAGCAGGCTTTTTGCCAAATAGGGAGCTAGATACGGGACTCGATCCCAGGACCCTGGGGTCATGATCTGAACCAAAGCCAGATGCTTAACTGACTGAGTCACCCAGGCACCCCAAGAAATATACTTTTAAAAAGATTTTGTTTATTTGCCAGAGAGAGTGAGAGAGAGAGCGCACAAGTGGGGGTGGGGGTGGGGTGGAGTGGGCAGTGGCAAGCAGAGGGAGAAGCAGGCTTTTTGCTGAGCAAGGAGCCTGATGTGGGACTTAATCCCAGGACCCTGAGCTGAGGGAAGATGCTTAACCAACTGAGTTACCCAGGCGTCCTGAGAAATAAATTTATGTTGTTTATAAGCCACCGGTCTATAGCAGCTTGTTACAGATGCCCGAGTGGACTAAGACAGGTGGCAAAACAAAACAAAGCAAATAAGCAAAAGCAAAACGTTCACTTGAAAAGCATAGTTTCACAGAACACTCATGAAAGAAATTGAAGAAGACACAAAAAGGTGGAAAACCATTCCATGCTCATGGATCGGAAGAATAAACATTGTTAAAATGTCTATACTGCCCAGAGCAATCTATACTTTCAATGCCATCCCGATCAAAATTCCACCGGCATTTTTCAAAGGAAAAATGGAAAAATGGAACAAATGGAACAAACAATCCTAAAATTTGTTTGGAACCAGAAAAGGCCCCGAATTGCTAAGGAAACGTTAAAAAAGAAAAACAAAGCTGGGGGCATCACATTGCCTGATTTCAAGCTCTACTACAAAGCGGTGATCACCAAGACAGCATGGTATTGGCACAAAAACAGACACATGGACCAGTGGAACAGATTAGAGAGCCCAGATATGGACCCACAACTCTACGGTCAAATAATCTTTGACAAAGTAGGAAAAAATATCCAGTGGAAAA
>CM052900.1:64711523-64791582 GCA_028534135.1 Potos flavus | reverse complement strand
CAAGCCTGGTGGTGGGTATTGAGGAGGGCACGTATTGCATGGAGCACTGGGTGTGATACATAATCTTGTAACACTGAAAAAATAAAATAAAATAAAAGTATTTGGGGATAAAAAAAAAAGAATGTTAACTATTCTGGAAAAGTAAAAAAAAAAATAAAATTTGCTTTGATCAGGGAAAAAAAAAGAAAAGCATAGTTTCATTAAGAGAGATTAAGTTTTAATAGTGAAACTTAAATAGTGAAATTTTAATATTGAAGTTTTAATAGTATACTTTAAAACTCACATAGTAAGTGGTCAAGTTGGGACTTGAAATCTGTTCTATTCCAGATCTGATGTATTTAAAAACTACACTATGCTGCTGACTCTGAAGACTGATAAGGAATAGAAAAGGTATACATAAAGTATCTAATATAGTGTTTGGCACATTATAGGCACTCACTATTTTATCATTTTTCAATGTCCTCATCTGTCTAAATGGGGATAATGGTATCTGCCTCAGGGTTGATAGGAGACTTAAATGTGATAATAGAAGTAAAATAGCATGGTGCCTGGGTGGCTCAGTGGGTTAAAGCCTCTGCCTGCGGTTCAGGTCATGATCTTAGGGTCCTGGGATCGAGCTTCGCATCGGGCTCTCTGCTCAGTGGGGAGCCTGCTTCCTCCTCTCTCTCTGCCTGACTCTCTGCCTACTTGTGATCTCTCTCTGTCAAATAAATAAATAAAATCTTTAAAAAAATTAAAAAAAAGAAGTAAAATAGCTTGGTACCTGGAACGTAAAAATCTTATGTATTTATACTATATTAGTTGAGATAGATATTATTATGTGAGTTATAGAGATGAAGAAAACTATGCTCAAGTAATAAATAGTGGATCCAAGATCAGAATTCAACCCTGTTCAACTACAAAAATTCCCTTTATTCAATTTATCATTCTGTTGCCATTATTGTGTATCTGCCGGAATTTGTAAATCCAAAGATACAGAGCTCATTCCAGTGAAAGATTTTTATACTTATTTTTAGTTAAAATTGTCTAAATCTTCTTGGGCGCCTAGGTGGTTCAGTCAGTTAAGTGTCTGGCTTCGGCTCAGGTCATGATCTCGGGGGTCTTGGGATTGAGTCCTGCATCAGGCTCCCTGCTGAGTGGGGAGTCTGCTTCTCCCTCTGCCCCTCCCCCCATGCTCTCTCTCTCTCTCTAACACAAAAATAAATAAAATCTTTAAAATAATTTTCTAAATCTTCTTGACAAGCCAAATACCTTGAGTTTGATAAATATAGAGACTTAATTTTATTTCAATATGGATTCTTCTTTCTAAAATTTCTCTGAATCTTAGAAAATGATATTTACATGGCTTGATATACTGTGGTAGAATACCACAGCTTCTTTGGTCATTCTCAGTAATTCTTTTCACTCCTATGGTTACCAGATCAAATACCAGTATCAACTTTCAAACTTCTTGGTAAATGAATTTTGTAGGTTGGAAATACTGGTTTGATCTTTAATAGCCCTTTAATTCTTCTATAAATTCATGGTCATTACAGTGGTTAACATTTTAAGCCTTACAACTATTCTTTGTGTTTATGGAGCAGATATACCATTTCACAGCTCACACCACTCAGGTATGTAGAAATGTAGTGTTTATTTCTCTGTGACTGAACTTAACTCTCATAGTCCCCACTATGAGCCACTATAGTGGCTTCTTGTGTAAAATCCAGTCTCCATTGGGCAAATACTCTCAGCTGGAGATTTCCTCCTTCCTCTTCCTCTGAGAGATCTGGAAGTCATGGTCCATCATGGAAGGGGTAGTTTCTTTGCTGGTGTCTTCCTGATCTTCCATCCCCGGTGCAAATTTCTGCTGGAACATTGGCCTCCCTTTCTGCTCTCCAGAGGATGTCTGTGTTCCTTCTGACCCAACTCCCAGGTGTCTATCATATCCCCTAGCCCTCAGTCGGTAACTTCCATTCCCCTTCTCTGCAGCCAAAGAACATTTATTTACTCTACTATAATGTCTATGGCCTATCTGAAGCTTTTTTTTTTAACTCTCCTAAATTAATTGACTACCATTTCTAGCCTGATGATTCAAATGTGAATTGGATGTCAAGTCTTTTTTTTTACTTATATATCCCCAGCCCTATTTTGATATTTAAAATTATTCCTCATAAGGATTTTGATGAGGTTGTGGATGGGCAGTAAGAAGTAGACTCTAGTCATTGCTTTTAAAAAATTTCTTTCATTGACTGGTCAGATTTTTAAAAATCACCTTTCACTTGGAAAAAAGCTGCATTTCTCCCTGCATCCTTTCAAACTCTAAAGCATTGTCTGTGGCTAAAATTAACAACAAAGGAAACAACAGGTTTTGGCCGGGATGTGGAGAAAGGGGAACACTCTTAACACTGTTAGTGGGAGTGCAAACTAGTGTAGCCACTCTGGACAAAGTATGGAAGTTCCTCAAAAAGTTAAAATATGACTACTCTATGATCCATCAATTACACTATTAAGTATTTACCCAAAGGATACAAAAATACCAATTTGAAGGGATACATGCACCCTGGTGTTTATAGCAGCGTTATCAACAATAATGTCCACCAACTGATGAATGCATAAAGAAGATGTGCTACACACACACACACACACTGGAATATTTCTCAGCCATAAAAAAAAGATGTAATTTTGCCATTTGCCACAAATGTGGATGGAGCTAGAGAGTGTTAGGCTAAGTGAAATAAGTCAGAGAAAGACAAATACCACACAATTTCACTCATATGTGGAATTTAAGAAAAAGAAAAGGTAAACATGGGGGTAAAAAGAGAGGTAAACCAGAAAACAGACTCTTAACTATACAGAACAAACTGATGGTTACTGGATGGGTGGTGAGTGGGACATGAGTTAAACAGGTGATAGGTATTAAAGAGAGTACTTGTGATAAGCACTGGGTGTTATATGTAAGTGATGAATCACAAAATTCTACACCTGAGACTAATATTACACTATATGCTAACTGGAATTTAATAAAAAACTTGAAAAGAAAAAAAGCACATTCTGTGCTTGAGTTCCCTAGGCTTCGTTCTTGCTAGTTACAGCTAGAAGTTTGGAATTCTAATACAAACACACAGCAAGCAATAACAATAGCAGTTATAAAACATTTTCTCCCTTAAATCTCTTGTAGTGTCTGGCTTTCAAGACTGTTGCCTGTGTTACAAATTTGAAACAGTACATTTAGAAACTGAGATGCCAAGAACTTGACCCTTCATTGGCTCAGAAGTACCTGCTAGATGGTGGAGAGAATGAACACTGAGAAATGGGGCAAAGAGGATGGAGAAGGATGCATCTTTGTTTAATTTGTCTAGATTTTATTCTAGTGCTCTTACATTTAACAGCTCCTGTATTCTGAAGTCAAATGCAAAGAAATGATGTAATAATCATTATATAATGAACTTTTTCTTAAGGAGGATGTAACTAGTAGAATTTAGTTGCTGCCTTGGTGAGTAGAAGGGAGAAAATGTACATTTTTTTCCTCATATCTCAGAGTAGTTTAGGAGGAAAAGAAGGTAGTGAGAGGTATGTTCAGAATGTGATATGTTGGGATGACAATGAAGGTACTTGAGCTCAATCTTACTGGTGTCCGTTATGTATGTGAGGTAGGAAGGAGGCTTCTGTTGAGAGTAAAGGTACTATGTGAGAAATATGTGGGTTTAAGAAGATTGCTCTGAAATGATGTATAAATGCACAAATGCACTAGAGAAGTGGTTCTGAATCCTGCATAAATCACCTTGGGGTGCATAGCAAAAATATAGATTCTTGAGCCTTGTGCATGGTTTCCTGAGCTGGAATCTCCAGGTTGAGTGATGGGCTCCCAGTTGATTTTATTGTAACCAGCCTACTATCAGTCCAGCATATTTGGGGGGAATAGATGGTTGAGGAGGGATCAACAAGATATAAAATGACAGCAGTAGGTTTTTAAAAGACTTTATTGTTGCAAACACTTTGATATCAGTGGAGGTAGACAAGGGGGAACACTGAGCTGAAAATTTTTAATAAATGTGAGGGAGAAGCTGTTTTCTTTGTAAAGTCAAAGCCACCATAAATGGGGACTCTTTAGAAATGGGTTGGCTGACAATAAGCACTGATGTGGAAAAAAAAAAAAAACATTTTGGAAAGATGCTAAGCTAGTTTTCTATTTAATGAACCTAATTTAAATAATTTCTTAATATTGAAATTTATTTCACTAGATGAATTATGAATAGGTTTATCTGCCTTGCTTTCTTCTAACCAGGCTAAGATCAAGAGAGGTCAGTATTTAAGGTTGTTGCTTCATAAAAAATTCTAAGTTGGAGAGAGCAATGGAATAAGCCCAACCCAATTTATTAGAAGCCTGCTCTGTTTCTGTGTGGTAGGACAGAATGAGGAGAGCCTGGTCCTCATCATTTCCTATGGCTTTGAGACTCCCTCATCAGTCTCACTCAAATATCTACAAACTAAGCCTTTTGTTAGGAAGGCATGGAGACGGAGATGGTTCAGTGGAATTGACTGAAGTATAGGTGCCCACATAGCTTTAGCTTGTATTTTCTTTCCTTTTGTTCTCCTGTTGCATGCTTTTATTCTCTTTATCTTAAAGTATATTATAGTCTCCTTTTGTGACCTCAGGGATAGACTGAAAGAGCTTGGATTTTGGGATTTATGTAATCTCAGAATTATTGGATATTGAGGTGTTTTTAATCCAGGAATTTTTAACCAGGAGTCAGGGTATGGCTTTCTGAGAGCAAGTGGTATCTCTTAGCTGTATGACAAATTTTTGAGTATGTGAGATTTTCTGGGGAGAAGAGTTAAATATTTGCTTAGATTTTCAGAGGGGCATTTGGCCTCAGAATGATAAAGAACTAAACAAAAGTTTTTAGTGTCAAGAACCAGTTCTCTGTGGGAATTTGACAGTGATAATTGGTAGTTACTATGGATTCCAAATGCCCTCAAAATAAAATAACAGAGAAGAATAGAAGGTCATCAGATGACACCTTCATTAGGTCTGAGAGTTGCTCTGACTGGCTCCTTCCTTCTTAATAATGCTTCTATTGCTTATTTTGAAATGTGGGCTGCTAAAGGGATTGAAAAAGGGACTGGATTAGGAGGGATTCTCAAAGACGTTGCAGGGCAGAGAGGGGTCAGGACTCAGATAACCCTTCATCAAAGCCTGTTGTTTTTAGCCAAGCTTGGGAATCACATTGCATGGTCTTGTGATGCAGGCATATACGTTCAGATCTGACAAAAAATAATCTGCAAAACTAATATTTCTTTTTTTGTTGTGTTATCTTGGAGCCTCAGGGAGGCTGCCCAGAGGGGTTTTCCTAATAGTGACATAATAATAATTGAATTTATAAGAGACCATATATTTTTCCCATGTTGACCAAAAATTACTTTAGAATATTTCCTTATCCCACTTCTTTTTTTGTTTAGTAAATGTGCTCCTGAAGTGAGCTCTTCTTATCCCACTTCTTAATATATGTGAGTGTGAATAGTTATTTAAAGGAGAGGTCAATGGTAAAAGTAAATAATTCTTGAGCATTTTGAGATATCCTAATAAAATTCTTGAGTATTTCTGAAGGATTATCCTAGAAGCTTTCCTATAGTAATGAATATAATCCACAAAGAGCTCTGTGAAGTAGTGTTATGGCCATTTTATAGATGAGAAAGTGAGTTCCAGATTTGCCTAATGCTGCCAGCTTATAAATAGAAACTTGGGATCAAGACCAGATCTCTGATACAATTTCCACAAAGCAAATGTGTCTCTAAGCAGAAGATGCCATGGGACTCTGAGCAACAGACTGAGGGTTTTGTAGGGGTGGGGGTGGGGGGTTGGGTGGGCCTGGTGGTGGGTATTGAGGAGGGCACGTATGGCATGGAGCACTGGGTGTGGTACATAAACAATGCATCTTGTAACACTGAAAAAATAAAATAAAAGTATTTGGGGAAAAAAAAAAAAGAAGATGCCATGGGGTTAAGACTATCAGGCTTCCCCTTTATTAATTATCCCTCTGTTATTGTTTCTTTTCTTTTTTTTTAAAAGATTTTATTTATTTATTTGACAGAGAGAGAGATAGAACAGGAACACAAGCAGGGGGAGAGGGAGATGCAGGCTTCCCGATGAGCAGGGAGCCCGATGTGGGGCTTGATCCTGTGACCCTAGGATCATGACCCTAGCTGAAGGCAGATGCCCAACGACTGAGCCACCCAGGCACCTCTGCTATTGTTTCATTAATCCTTTTCATGTCATTGTTTCTTCCTCATGCCTTCACATTTCTCTTGTCTTCTCGAGTCTAAAACCAACTCATTACTTTAAGCCTACTTCCTTCCTTAAGTGAGTGGACTATTTCCTTTCCTTATGATCAGCTATAAAAAGTTGCCTTGACTTTCTGCCTTTTGGCATGGATGAGGCCATTAAGAAAATTCTACATTAAGACCTGTGTTTTGTTTGTTGACACCTGAGTTGCTGTATCTAGTCCTTAATTCTTCATTTCCTTTTGGCTGTCTTTTCTTTGTCTGTAAAAATCTTCTTCTGGTGCTAATTTTTCTAATTAATACATCATAGTATTTCAGCATTTGAAAGTTCTCAGTAAAATGTCTTAAACCAGAAGGGAAGCAGTCAAATAAAAAATATTTCACCATGGGTGACATTAGCAAGGTGGTAGAATAGGAAGGCCTGGAACCTCCTTTCCTCCATAGACAGACTGAATCAACAACAATACATGGACAATTTCCCTTGTGAGAAATCCAGCAGCTGATAGGCTCCTGAACCTTAAGAAAACACGAAATCAGCTACTTCCAGGTAGGTAGGAAAACTGGAGACATTCTCTCATTATAGTCCCCCTCTCCACTGCCCCAGCATGGTATGGCTGGAAGGAAACACCCAGCTCTCCATGGGGAGGAAAGAAAAAGCCTATGTGTCCAATATTCTGATTTTTCTGGGGATTGTCCAAGGGACTGGATTTTGATGGTAGTTTGGACTAGCATAAAACCACTCACACAGCCCCTCCCACCAGCTCAGTGCAGAGCAAGTATTAAAAAAAAAACAAATCAAAAAACCCTCAAATCCTGGCTTATATCTAGAGAGGGAAAAATGTGGGCCATATGCCCAATGTTCCAACTATTTTGAGGGCTGACCGAGGCACTGGCTTCTGCCTTACTTGTCTCAGAGCAGTGATGAGACCCAGTATACTTTACATGCCTGAGGGTCACTAGGAACAAAGGCAAAGATTTGGCTTAGTGTGCAATTACCTTTGCCCTGGCTCAACACAACACCATCAGCAAAGATCCCAGCCCCTGGTTTATCCTTGGGAAAGGAAAGAGAAGATTGAAACTCATACCCAACGTTTAGACTTTTCAGGTTGTTGCCTGAAACCAGCTTCATTGTCAACAGTCTCAGAATATAGGTGGGACCTGGCACACTGTAGACGGCTAGAGGCTACTGAGAATAATGGCGACAAAAATCTTGAGGTTTGCTACAGCTTCAGAAGACCCATTGTATAATGGACACCAAAGGGAGTAAGAGATTATGAACTCCTGGGGGAAAAAAAAACTTGCCAATTCCCTCTAATTGGGAATATACAAACACAAATCCAGAGAAGATGAATACACAGAGAAGTCTTGAGAGATTCCTACAGAATGTCTCTGGCTGGGAAGATTGGTGAGGGTCTTTTCCTGAATAAGGTCAGTCCATGAAGACTGGGAGAGGTGGCTTAATTTTCTAATGAGCAGATATCAACACAAAGAGTCAAGAAAAATGAAGAAACAGGGAAAATATTCCAAACACAGAAGAAGATAAAATTCCAGAAAAAAATCTCCTAATGAAACGGCAATATATGAATTACCTGATAGGGAATTGAAAATAATTGTCATAAAGAATTCAAGAGAAAAATTCATGAACAAAATTAGAATTTCAAAAAAGATGTAGAAAATATAAAAAAGAACCAAATAGAAATCTTGGCACTCAAGACTATCATAAGTGAACCGAAAATTAACTAGAGGGGTTCAACACACACTAGATCAAGCAGAAGAAAGAACCAGTGAACTCAAAAGCAAACCATTTGAAATTATACAGTCATAGGAGAAAAAGAAAAAGAATGAACACAAATAAAGAAAAATTAAAGGACTTATGGGACAACAGCAAGCAGAACAATGTATGCATTACAGGAGTCCCAGAAGGATAAGAGAGAGGGAAAAGACCAGAAAGTTTACTCAAAGAAATATTGGTCAAAACTTCCCAAATCTGGGGAAGATAATGACATCAGGAACCAGAAATCCTGGTGGATCCTAAAAAAAATATGAACCTAAAGAAATACACATCAAGACACATTATAATTAAATAGTCAAAAATTGGACAAAGAGAGAATTTAAAAGGAAAGAGAGAAAAACAATTTGTCACACACAGGGGAATGCTACCCCCATAAAATTATCAGCAGAGTTCTCAGTAGAAAAATTACAGGCCAGAAGAAATTGGGGTGGTATTTTCAAAGTGCTGAAAGAAACTGCCAACTGAGTATATAATATCTAGCAAAAGTGTCTTTAAATATAAATGAGAGATAAATACTTCCCCAAACAAAAACTGTAGGAGTTCCTCACCACTAGACCTGCCTTACAAGAAATGCTAAAGGGAGATCTTCAAGGTGAAATAAAGAGATGCTAAAGAGTAACACAAAAGCATATGAAAGTATAAAACTTACTGGTAATGGTAAATATGTAGAAAAATACAGAATACTGTAATACTGTAATGGTGGTGTGTAAATCATTTTTTAATTCTAGTATAAAAGAAAAAGACAAAAGCATTAAAAATAACTATAATTATAAAATATGTTAATGGATACACAATATAAAAAGATATAAATTGTGACCAATAACATAAAGTGTGTGTGTGTTTAGGAGAACTAAAATTGTAGAATTGTATGCAATTGAAATTAAGTTGTTATCAGTTTAAAATAGGCTGTTTTAACTCTAAGGGGTTTTAAGCCACAGTGTAACCATAAAGAAAATACCTACAGCAGATACACAAAAGATAAAGAAAGGAATCCAAGCATATCACTACAAAAAAAATCAATAAAATATAAAAGAAGACAGTACAAAAGGAAGAGAGGGACCAAAAAGCTACAGGACAGGTGGACAATATTAATAAATTGGCATTAATAAGCTTTTCTTATCAATAATTACTTTAAATGTGAATGGATCAAACTCTCCAGTTAAAAGTCATGGTTTTTCAAGAGTAGCTAAATGGATTAAAAACAAACAAACAAGATCCAATTCTATGCTGTCTACAAGGGACTCACTTTAGATTTAAGAATACACATAGGCTGTGTGAAGGAAATATTCCATGCAAATATAACCAAAATAGAGCAGGGGTGACTATACTTATATCAGACAAAATAGACTTTTAAGTCAAAAAAATATCACAAGAGACAAAGAAGGACATCATATGATCAAAGGATCAATTCATCAAGAAATAACGATTATACATCCACTGAACATCAGAGCCCCTAAGTATATAAAGCAAACACTGACAGGACTGAAGGGAGAAATAATTGACAATGTAATAATAGTGGAAAACTTCAATAATGGATAGAATGAGTAAGTATCTGGAATCTAGTAAGTGTCAAATATTATACTTACTTTTTCATCAGTCTCTCCTTTTCTGCTTAATCCCCACAATTCTCTCTTTAAGTGACCTATTTAATACTGCTAACTATCTTTTTCTTAAAACCTTCCAAAGTTGATTGGATGGGGATATATAACACTCCTACTGGAAAAGAGATAGTGAATAATTGCCAACAATAACACAATCTACCAAAAAATTAACAGGCAGCTTATTTTAAACATGAAACATATATACTACCCATGAGTCCTTTGTGAAAAATTACTTGGTAGTATGAAGTCAAATCAAATAAGAAATGAGTCAAAATAAAGGATTAAGAATGGACAAAAAGTATTTCACCATGTTATTAATTCTAAAGTTATAGTAAAAATAAAGTTTTCTTATAAACAAGCCAAAAACAATTAAAAAATGCAGTAGAAAAATTTCATTTGTAATAGTAATACAAATATATATATACTTGTATATATATATACAAATATATATACTTGTATATATATATACAAATATATATACTTGTATATATATATTTGTATATATAAATATATATATTTATTTTTATATTTATATATATTTATATATATTTATTTTATATATTTATATTTTATATATTTTATATTTTTATTTATTATTATATATAATATATATAATACATATATATATTTGTATATATTTGTATATATATATTTGTATATATATATTTATATATGAACTTTATAAGAAATATAGAGACTATATGAAGAATACTTTAGAATGCTATTTTGGAAAATAAGACTCAAACAAACAGGATATATGCCTTATTTTTGGAAAGTAAAACTACATCTTAATTTTCTTTTTTAGAGAGAGAGTGAGGGGAGGGACAAAGGGAGAGAAAGAATCTTTTTTTTTTAAATTTAATTTAATTTTTTCATTGTTCCAAGATTCATTGTTTATGCACCATACCCAGTGCTCCATGCAATATGTGCCCTCCTTAATACCCACCACCAGGCTCACCTAACTCCCCACACCCCTACCCTCCCAAATCCTCAGTTTGTTTCTCAGAGTACACAGTGTCCCATGCTTTGTCTCCCCCTCCGATTTTCCCCAATTCACTTTTCCTTTCCTTCTCCTAATGTCCTCCATGTTTTTCCTTATGCTCCACATGTAAGTGTAATTGATTCTCTCTGCTTGATTTATTTCACTCAGCATAATCTCCTCCAGTCCAGTCCATGTTGATACAAAAATTGGGTATTCATCCTTTCTGATGGAGACATAATATTCCATTGTATATATGGACCATATCTTCTTTATCCATTCATCTATTGAAGAGCATCTTGGTTCTTTCCACAGTTTGGTGATTGTGGCCATTGCTGCTATGAACATTGGGGTACATATGGCCCTTCTTCTCACTACATCTGTATCTTTGTGGTAAAGACCCAGTAGTGCAATTGCAGGGTCACAGGGTAGCTCTATTTTTAATTTCTTCAGGAATCTCCACACTGTTTTCCAAAGTGGCTGCACCAACTTGCATTCCCACCAACAGTGTAAAAGGGTTCCCCTTTCAGGGAGAGAAAGAATCTTAAGCAGGCTCCATGCCCAGGGTGGATTTCCAGTGTAGGGCCTGATCGCACAATCCTGAGATCATGACCTGAGCCAAAATCAAGACTCAGTTGCTTAACTGGCTGAGTCAGCCAGGCACTCACATCTTAAAATATTTTTAAAAAAATATTTTATTTTGTATTTGAGAGAGAGAGAGAGTGAGCAGGGGGAGCAGCAGAGCAAGAGGGAGAGGGAGATAATCTTCAGCAGACTCTGCACTGAGCACAGAGCCAGTTGTGGGGCTGCATACCATGACCCTGAAATCATAACCTGAGCTGATACCAAGAGTTGGACACTAAACTGACTGAGCCACTCAGGCACCCCTAACACTTAAAATTTTTTAAACAGCTTTATTGAGGTGTAATTGACATACAATAAATTGTGCATATTTAAAGTGTGCCATATAATTAGTTTTGAAATATTCATATTCCTGTGAAACCAACACCACAATCAAGACAATGTTCATAAAGCCTAGAAGTTTTCATGTGCCTCCTTTGTAGACCTTCCTTCTTACCTCTCCCCTCATCTCCAATTAAGCAGATACCTGTTTTCTGTTACTATAGCTTGTGATTTCTAGAGTTTTATATAAATGGGATCATGTAGTGTACACTGTTTTTCTTGGCTTGGCTTATTTCACT
This sequence comes from Potos flavus, assembly GCA_028534135.1. Lineage (NCBI taxonomy): Eukaryota > Metazoa > Chordata > Mammalia > Carnivora > Procyonidae > Potos > Potos flavus. The sequence continues at coordinate 64,779,744 of CM052900.1, read as the reverse complement.
CAGAGTAATAATTTTTGAAATTCATACATGTAGTAGTTGTATGTATCAGTAGTTCATTCTTGTTTTTATTGTTGAGTAGTTTTTCCCTGAATTAATATACTGCAATTTGTTGACCCATTCATCTGTTGTTGGATATTTGAGTTGTTTCTAGTTTTTGGTTAGTACAAACAAAGCAGCTATAAATACTCAAATATAAGTCTTTGTATAGGCATATACTTTCTTTTGCTAGAGTAAATATGTAGGAATGGAGTGGCCATTGACCATCAAATAATACAGATTTGAACTTCATCGATTCACTTATATGTCAATATTTTCCAGTAAAGATGGTATAGTGCTATAAATGTATTTTCTCTTCCTCATAATTTTCTTAGAATGTTCTTTTCTCTAGCTTACTTTATAATAATATAGTATAGAATACATAGAACATACAAAATATGTGTTAATTGATAGTTTATGTTATTGGTGAGGCTTTGAGTCAATAGTAGGCTATTAGTAGTTAAGTTTTTTGGGAGTCAAAAGTTATACATGGATTTTGGCAGCATGTGTGTTGGCACCCCTAACTTTTGCATTGTTCAAGGGTCAACTATAATTTGTAGAAATAATTTGAGACTTAAATAATCTTTTTTTCTTAGAAGCAGTTTATGTTGCTTTCCTAAGTCCCCTGGTGAAACTAGCACTTTGAGATTATTTTAGTCTAATTTCAAGCATTAAGATGATTGGAACCCAAACTGTTCAGGGTCTACAGGCCCTGCAGTTTACCTTTATCCGGAGTGTTACTGTTTGGAGTCAAACTCAATGCATGGTGGTGGTGGGGAGGGGCATTCGCTAGGGGCCCAAAGAGCCCTGGACTCTAATACTTACCCCTCTAACCCATGAGCCTTAACAAACTTCAGCTCAGCACTTCAGCTTCTCTTTCTCTGGAATTGGAAGCTTTCCCCAAGAAAGAAGAGTTCAAGCACTTAGGCCTCTAAACTTGCTTGTTTTCTGATTTGGAAGTTCTCCACTATCTTAGCACTCTGTTGCCTTCAAGTAGAAGTGCTGTTTCCCACTTAATTAGTCTGTTACCAGAAAATGGATACCCTAACTGCTATCTTTCCATATCTAGGACTTCGTGTATTTGAGGAGTGAGGTCTTCAGGGTTCTATGTCTCAGGAAAAAGTAACAGAATTACATTTCTAGATAATACAGAGTGATGGAGATGCCAGATTACTGTAAAAGTGGAGGTAAAAGAGAAACTTCTGTTGTTGATGACCAGAAGCTCTGGCATCCTTGCTCTGTTGCCAGGGAGGAAACAGGTGGAAAGAAGGGCACTCCTTTCCTGTTCCTGGTTGGAGCCAGGCCTCTTTTAGGCATACATTCTCACATTCACGTAGCTGTTGGTTGGTATCTCTTTCATAGGCTCATGGTTATAAAAGAGAGTTTGAATGAAAAAATATTCTGAAAGCTGTTGCTTGCCAACTTTTGTTAACAATGAGGGAACCTTGCAGAAAATTTTTAACATAGTTTCATTATTCAAATCATCTGCTCTTCTGATTCTGAATCCTCAACTCACATGGAAAAGGTGATCCCTCCTGGACCCTGACTGAGGAAGGGTAGATGGGATAAAAATGTGAGCATATGGGTCAGCAGACCTTTGAGATTCACCCCAGCCCCTAGATTTTATGCTTCTGGGTACTCGTAACCACATAGAGAGTTGTGTCTACTGGAATCTAACAGTGCTTTGCCATTGACTAGTCATGAGATGGAGAGGCAGAGAGTAGGTAATCTCATTTTAACAATCTCATTTAACAATCTTTGGTTGTTTTCAGACCTGGCTTTTCATTTAAAATACCCAATGATCTTGTGAAAAATACAGATGCTTGAGACATACCCTCCTTCTGCTGTCTCTACCCTAAGTCCTAAGATGCTGGATGAAACCAGGAATATGTGTATGTGTATGTGTGTGTGTGTGCACGTCTGCATATATTTATATTAGTGGTATACAATAATTATTTATCATCATCATCATCATCATCATCTTTTGCTGTTCTGTGGGTGGACTGGGCCTTGCTAGGCAGTTGCTGCTCATTCCAGGCAGTAGTAGGTGGCTGAGGTTGCAGTCATTCTAAACACTGCCTCTTTCACATGTTGGGGCTGTCATTCAGAACACCTATGCTTGACTTCTCCACATGGCTTGGAAGGAACCTATATTTTTACCAGGACCCCAAGGTTATTTTCAGTAAGCTAGGGAATGACTTATGGTTATTTTTGGGAATTACTGGACAACAGGAACTTTTTGGTCTCATAAAATTGTAAAATTCTAGAATTCAAGCCATCACTTTTCTTTTGACATATAGGATATTTTCTAAGTCAGGAGAACACAGGCATTTCTCAATTTCTCAAAGCAAAATGTTGTATTAAGACACAATTTCCAAGCATAAAATTACCAGAAATTCTAATAAGAAGCTAATAGAATGCTGCCCAATATAATTCTATATTCAACTGGACTTGCCTTGATTGAGTCATTTTCACGTACAAGATACTGTTCTAAGAGTAGGGATAGACTTGTCTTTATTTTTATGGCTGGTAATGAAGGTTACACATCGTCTAAGTAGTAGTACATTTAAGCTGATTCTGCATTTCCCTGAGACTTGAACTCCAACTGCTACCTTGAGGATAGTGAGTCTGGGGCAGGAGAGAAAGCAAGACCCTTATTAGAGATGGAACTTCCTGTGAGGCTACCTGCTGTGTTTGGCTTGTAGACTGCCTTGTATATTGGGCCAACACTGGAGATAACTATAAAGTCATAAAGTCCCAGGAATGTTTTTTACCTTCCAACATTGTAAGGTGGGGTCTATACAACCATTGCATTGGCGACTTTGTGCCACCCACTTGATAGATATCTGCTTCACTATAACTACTTTTAGCATTTAGGGCCAGTTGATATTATCATTGTATAGACATTTTGTACCTTTCTAGGAAACATTTTTAATTAGTCCCTAATTAACATATCATAAGGCAAAATCTGATTCTTCATTGGGTCTTCTGGACATTTCAAGCATTTAAAGGAAAAATTTAGGTAGTCAATTCTTACTTTCCATTTCATCGTAACTTCCAAATATAAGTTGATGGCAAATCTATAAACTTTTTAAAAAAATGGGCAGTCTCAAATTGATTCTTATTGAAACGAGTTTTTAAAAAGAGAAACTAGATCCTTTCTCATATTAAACAGAAATAGACAAACTTTGTAAAACCTAAAACTTAGTACTAAAGACCACGCGATGAATAACAATATTGTTGTAATTCATGTAAACTACTACATTGTTTAATGCTTCTTATTTTTTAATTTAGAATTATGACAATATCCAGGAATTCTCATTTTCCGGTGTGGAATGAGAAATTTTTATGGGTTTTCATGATTCAGTTTGAAGCAGAAGGAAGTGTGTTTCAGACATTTTCCTTGAACATTTTCCTTCTGGGCAGGAAATAGGCAGTGTCAACCAAAAACGTGGTCATCGGACGGGTGGTAAACCTGCCAGTGTGAAAAAATATCTACCTCCCCTACTTGATGTGTTTTCTTTTTCTTTGGTGTTACTTAAGAACAATTGATCTAAAGCTTAGTAACACCTCAGTATCAGGGAGAAAGCAAGTCGAGTTACCATTGAAAGTGATTAGGGATGGGTGCCTGGGTGACAGATGTTTAAGCTTCTGACTCTTGTTTTGGCTCAGGTTGTGATCACAGCAGTGTGGAGTCTGCTTGGGTTTCTCTGTCCTTCTCCCTCTGCCTCTCCCCTGCCTCTCCCCCCCCACCTCTCAAATGAATCAGTAATTCTTAAAAAAAAGTGATTAAGTAATGAATTGTATGCATAGAGCAAGCCTAAACCATTTTTACTGAGATAAGAGCTTCAGGACCAGCTTTCCTCTGCAGAAATGAAAGGCAATCTATTTTTCAGGAACAAAGGTTAGATGACAATCAAGCTCTGCGACTCACTCATTGGGTGTCTTTAGGGAAATCTCATCTGAGCTTCTCTGTCTTTAAATGGAGGTAATAATATTGAAATTTCTGTAACATATACATGAGATTATCTATTGGAAAATTTTAAACTTCTCAAAAAATACTACACACATCTAAGTCGGTGGTACTAACACCATTCTAATTGAAATGCATTTCTATTTTATTTGGTAATAGTACTCATATTTGCAAGTAATTGCATATAAATTCAGTCTCTGAAAGCAATACTGTATCTGAGGATCCCAGTTTGAATGTTTCATTTGCATTTCTTTGCATTCTTAATTCTCCTGTTTTCTTTTTTCTTTTATTGTTAAAAATACAAGTATTCATTAAATAAATATTGATTACTTACTATTTGCAAGGCACTGTACAGTTCCTTGTGGGGCACACAAAATTGATAAAACACTGTTCTGTTCTTCACAGAACTTACAGTGTTCACGTTATCCTGGAAATTTATATTTTAGTATTTTTAGACTGATTTGTGGATTTTATAGGTGTGCTTCCTGATATCATTCCTTGTATGATGAATAAAATTGATCATAGCTTGACTGTTGAGATTTTCAATGTAACAGCTTTTATCAGATAACATAATGTGTTTCTTAGAAAGGAAGTTCAAAAGGACCAATTCTGTTAGATTGCTGACCTTGACCTCCTGTGGCCAAAAATCCTGTTTCCCTGTGTTTTTAAAGGAAACACGTTTGAGAAAGCTCCCAATCCCAGATTCAGTGGTTTTCCTTAAAGCCTGTTTGGAGAGACAACAATGGAATTCTGGGAGAGATCTGACATAAGCGGATTCATCTGATCCCTCTCAGGAGAGAGAGGTGTTTGTTTATTCTGCACAGAGCACTATATTTCTATGCATGTGCTATTATTAGAGACCTTTGAAGTAGAAAAGTCATATGTCATAGACCTTCTTGTGATTAAAAACTTTAAGGTTGTTTATCTGATGTGTATGTAGAGTACATAGAAAAAGAGAAACACCTGTTAGTTGAAAATGAACTCTGAGGAATTAGGGAGCAGAAGTTTGTAAGTTTTGATTCTCTATATAGTGCTGCATTTGTTTATTTTACATCATAGGCCAATTTTCAAGTGTTTGGATAGATAGCTTTAAAGAGGAAAATATGATTGTATCTGGAGCCCAAGAAGTTTATACAGAAAATTGTGTGGTATCTAGAAACTGTGTGGGACTGGACATTAACTGGGAAGAACACCTACCCTGACTATATACATTGTAAACATCAAGTGACATAAGCCATGTGAAACCACTTTCAGAGCACAGCTATTGAAAAACTAAGACATTTCTTATTTCTTTAGCTCAAGCATCACTTATTTTCAAAGATCTTTTAGAAATTCAAAACAAAAAAGCACAAAATATTGAAATGATATGCAATTTGTTTTTTCCTCATGGCAACATATTGTAGACTTTTTTTTACACATGAACTTATATCACATTTTTAAAATTAGTAGGTAAATATTATTTCCTTGTGTGAAAGTAAAATATATGTCCTGTATTGATAGATATTTAAATAATTTTGTTGGACTACTAAAAAGTAAAAGTCATGTCAGCATTCATGTCACATATACTTTTATTTATTCTTAAACATCTCATTGAGGATAAAGAACATGAAACAAAAGGAAAGACTCATGCAAGAGAATATGTTATTGAAGATATGGGCTAATTATATTTATAACTATGAAATAAAATTTTATGTCAGGCAATGAGGGAATCAACTGTGAGGGTGAAGTCATTTCAAAATGAAATCACCTTGCCTTCTGCATCTAGGAAGTCACCTTGGCTTCTGCATCTAAGAAGATGGAGTAGACAAACTTTTCCCTATTCCTCTTGCTAACTAAAAGCACTGGAAAATTTATATTCATAAAATAAATGTTAGACAACTCTGAAAGATGACAAACAGAAGGTAGACTGGCTAGGGACATTAGAACCTAGATTTTATTTTGTCTCATGTATCCCAGATTGGGCATTAGAGAAACTGGCAACCTAGAAATACCAGTGGACACTAAAAGAGCCCCAAGATAAGTCTTCAATCTCTAATCAAAGGAACAAGAAAAGGACACCCTAGTAAGAAAATATTTAGATAATAACTCCTCTACTCCAAGCAAACACCATAGAAAAAATCGCAGTGCCATCTCCTCCCATTGTCCTGTTGGCACAGATCTAGATTTCCACCTTGCCATGATGTAATGAGGTGCTTCCACCCCACTGATGTGATTTCAGTGAGCTGTGTGGAAATGAGACTTACATACATACACACACACACACACACACACACACACACACACACACACACCCCAACCCTGCTTCCCACAATGTCAGTGGAAACAACACGGAATGGCTAGACTTCCACCCTTCCCTCTTGCTAGTGTCAGAGGAAGCCAAGTGAAAGCCAGGGTTTTGACTGCTGCTAAGTAGTAAGTAGGTCATCCTCCATAGTGTGTACGTAGACGACATGGGCAGCAGTAATGAAGAGCCTTTCCCAGATGTCAACAGAGGCCAAGTGGAAAAGTTGGTATTAATGAGTGGCACCACTAGAATGGTGTTAGAAGAGACCTACTAGAACATAAGATTTAAATAAGATCCAGATTCCATAACATCATGCCCCAAATGTCCAGAGTTCAGTTGACTATCACTCAACATATCAAGAACCAGGAAAATACCAATTAGAATAAAAAGGGTGATTAATGGAAACCCAAACTGAGATGATACAGATATTAGAATTATCTAACAAAAATTTTAAAGCAGTTGTCATAAATGTGATTTAATGAGAAATTATAAACATATTTTGAAACAAATGAAAAAAATCAGAAAGTTTCAGCAAAGAAATAAAAAATGTCAGAAAAAAATAGAAGATATAAAGAATGGAATTTCCAAATGGAAATTTGGAACTGAGAAATATAATAACAATAAAAAAACAAACAAAACCCCCCACAAACTTAATTGATGGGCTCAGTAGAAGAATGTGGACTATAAATAAAGGAATACATGAAGTTGAAGACAGAACAATAGAAGTTATTTAATCTGAATAAGAAAAAAATGCTAAAAATAATGAACAGGGCCTCAGTCGTATGTGGGACTATAAAAAAGATCTAAGATTCATGTCATCAAAGTGCCAAAGGGAAAGAAGAGACCAGGTGCAGTTGAAAAGTATTAAAAGAAATAATAGCTGAAAAGTCCCCAAGTTTGGCAAGAGACATAAACCTACAGATTAGAAGAGCTGAGAAACCGACAAACAGAAACAAATCAAATATTTCCGTGCCAAGACACATCACAGTCAAACTTTTGAAAACTAAAGACAAAGAAGAGACTTGAAAGTGGGAAGAGAGAAATGCTGCATTACCTAGAAGGGAAAATCAATCCAAATGATAGTGGATTTCTTGTCAGAAACAACGAAGACCAAAAAGAAGGGACACAACATTTTCAAGACTGAAAGAAAAGAATTGCTAACCCAGAATTCTGTATTTCTTGTGCTCTTAAGCAGGGGAAAGAGAAAAAGAACCACCGAAGGAGGGAAAAAAAACCAAGAAACACTTGTGAAGTTGAAAATAGAGAGGCAATGGCTTGCCAAAAGACTGAAACCTAATCATAGGACAATAAAACCCTTCTCTGCCCCACCCCCCACTTCACCACTACATTACTAAAGGTCTATTTATAGCAGTTACTTTTACCAAGTACATCATATCCACCTATCAAGAAAAAACTTACAATGCATACTAAAAGGCAAAAAACACAATTTGATGACAGAGAGCAAGCATCAGAAATACAAACATAGCAGAGATGATGGAATTATCAGATCAGGAAGTTAAAACAACTATGATTAATTTGATAAGGGCTCTTATGAATAAAGTAGACAACATGTAAGAACAGATGGACAATGTAAGCAAAGAGAAGAAAATCTTAAGAAAGAACTAAAAAAAAAATGCTAGAGATAAAAAAACCCTCACTATAATAGAAATGAAGAATGCCTTGATGAAGTTGTTAGTAGATTGCATAAGGTTGAAGGAAGAATCTTTGAGCTAGAGGATATATAAATAGAGTCCCTGAAAACCAAAGGAGAAAGAGAATAAAGATTGAAAAAACAAAACGGAATATCCAAGGATCGTACAAAAACTACATGTAATATACATGTAATGGCAATGTCAGAAGGAGAAGAAAGAAAGGAGCAAAAGAAATATTTGAAACAACAATGACTAAGAATTTTCCCCAAATTAATATCAGATCCAGGGTGCTCATAAAACACCAAGCAGGATAAATATCTGACCCATACTCTTGCCCCCAAAAGTCTTCAAATATGTGGAGATTTGAAAGCACACTTTTAAATAACATGTAGGTGAAAGCAGAAATCGCAAGAGAAATTTTAAAATGTTTTGAACTAAGTGAAAATGAAAACATAAGTTACTAAAATTGATGAGGTGCAGCTAAAGCAGTGCTTATAGGGAAATTTCTAGCAATGAAAGCATATATTAGAAAGGAGGAAAGACGTAAAGTCAATTGTCTAAGCTTCTACCTTAGGAAACTAGAAAAAAAGAGCAAATTAAATCCAAAGTAAGCAGAAGAAAAGAAATAAGACATAAGCAGAAAGCAAAGAAATTGGAAACAAGAAATCAATAGAGATAGTGAAACAAAAAACTGGTTCTTTGAAAAACTTGATAAAATTGATAAACCTCTAGCAGACTAAGGAAAAAGAGAAAGAACACAAATTACTAATCTCAGAAATGAAAGAGGGGACTATAGATCCTATGGACATTAGAGGATGATAAAGAAATACTATGAACAACTCTGTGACCACAAATTTAATAATCTAGATGAAATAGGCAAATTTTTGCAAGACAAAATCAGCCAAAACTCATACAAGGAGAAATATTCAATCTGAAAAGGTTTATATCTATTCAATACATTTAATCAATAATTAATAATCTTCAAAACAGGAAGCATTGAACGCAAATGGGTTATTTCATGAACTTTACACCAAAAATTTAAGGGAGAAATTATACTGATTCTCTACAATCTTTTTCATAGAACAAAAGCAGAGGAAATGTTTTCTAACTCATTCGATGAGGCCATTATCATGCTAATACCAAAACCAGAAAAAGATTTGCAAGAAAAGAATACTGCAGACCAATACCTATGATGAATATAGATGCAAAAATCCTCAATAAAGTATTAGCAATTCAAATCCAACAATCTATGAAATGACACACTTCAACCAAGTAGGCTTTATTACAGATATGCAAGTCTGGTTCAACATTCAAAAATCAATAAAGTGTACACTTGAAACTAATATAACGTGTCAACTACACCTCAATGAAAAAAAATTAAGTCAATAATGAAATTTATTACATCAATAGGCTAAAAATGAAAAAACACATAATCATACCAATAGATGCAAAAAAAAGCATTTGACAAAATCTATTATCCATTTATGTTAAAAAGTCTCAGTAAACTAAGGATAGAGGGGAATTTCTTCAACTAATTAAAGACTATCTACAAGAACCCTACAACTAATAGCATATTTGATGGTGAAAAACTTGAAGTGTTCCCACTGAAATTGGGTACAAGGCAAGAATGTCTTCTGCCATCACGCCTCTTAAACGCCTCTTAAACAACATACCAGAAATCTTTGCTTATGTGATAAGAAAAGAAATGTAAATAAAGCATATATAGATTGAAAGGAAAAAAATAAAACTGTCTTTGTTTGCAGATGATATGATCCTCTATGTAGAAAATCTGAAAGAATTGGCATTAAAAAAAACCCTCCTGGAACTAATAAGCAATAATAGCAAGGTTGCAGGATACAAGATTAATATACAGAAGTCAACTGATTTCCTAAATATTAGCAATGAACAAGTGGAATTTGCAATTAAAAATATAATATCATTTATATTAGCACCCAAAAAACAAAATAGATATAAATAGAACAAAACATATATAAAATCTATGTGAGGAAAACTACAAAACTCTAATGAAAGAAATTTAAAAAAACCCAAAATAATTTGAGAGATATTTTTTGTTCACGGGCAGGAAAACTCAATATTGTTAAGATGAGAATTTTTCATAACTTGATCATCAGATTTAATGCAATCCCAATCAAAATCCCAGCAAGTTATTTTGTGGATGTCAATATACTCATTCTAAAGTTAATATGGAGAGGCAAAAGACCCGGAATAGCCAACACAGTATTACAGAATTGAAGGAGAAAGACTGACCCTACCTGACTTCAAGATTTACTCTAAGGCTAAAATAATCAAAACAGTGTGGTTTGGTGAAAGAATAGACAAATAGATTAATGAACGGAATAGAGAGCCCAAAATAGACTCCCATAAATGTGGTTTGATCTTTGACAAAGGAACATAGACAATACAGTGGAACAAAGATAATCTTTTCAACAAATGGTGCTGGAACAACTGGACATTCATGTGCAAAAAAATGGATCTAAACACAGATCTTACATCCTTCACAACAACTAACTCAAAGTGGATCAAAAAACTAAACATAAAATGCACAACTATAAAACTCCTAGAAGGTAACACAGGAGAAAACCTAGATAACTTTAGGCAAGGTGATGACCTCAGGTACAACACCGAAGGCACGATTCATGAAAGACATAAATAATAAACTTGTGCTCATTAAATAAAAAAGTTATGCTCTGCAAAAGTTAATGTCAAGAGAACTAAAAATTAAGTCACAGATTGGGAGAAAATATTTGCAGAAGACACACCTGATAAAGGACCATTATCCTAAATATACAAAGAAAACTTGAAACTCAACAGTAAAAAATTAAACGTGATTCAAGATGGGCCAAAGACCTTAACAGACAACTCACCAATGCAGGTATACCAGATGGGAAATAAGCATAAAGATGGTCCATGTCACATCATCAGGGAAATGCAAATTCAAACAATGAGATACCACTATATACCTATTAAAATGTTCTAAATCTGGAACACTGACAACAAATGCCAACCAGGATGTGGAGCAACAGAAACTCACTCATTGCTGGTGAGAATGCAAAATGGTACAGCCACTTTAGAAAACAGTGTGGCGGTTTTTCACAAAACTAAACATACTCTGATTATGCAATACAGCATTGGGTTCCTTGTTGTTTACCCAATGGACTCGAAAAGATGTGTCTACACAAAACCTGCACATTTATAGCAGTTTTATTCATAATTGCCAAAACCTGGAGCAAACAAGATGTCGTTCAGTAGGTGAATGGATAAATAAACTGTTACAAACAGAAAATGGAGGGGCACCTGGGTGGCTCAATCAGTCAAGTGTCTGTCTTCGGCTCAGGTCATGATCCCAGGGTTCTGGGATCGAGCCCTGCATCAGACTCCCTGCTCTGAGGGGACCCTGCCTCTCCCTCTCCCTCTGCCTATTGCTCCCCCTGCTTGTGCTCGTTCTCATTCTTTTTCTTTCTGTTAAATAAATAAATAAAATCTTTAAAAAACAACAACAACAAAAACAACCAGACAATGGGATATTACTTAGTGCTGAAAAGAAATGGGCTCTTAAGCCATGAAAAGACATAGAGGAAACTTAAATGCCTATTACTAAGTGAAAGAAGTCAATCTGAAAAGTCTACATACTATATGATTCTAATTATATGACATTCTGGAAAAAGCAAGACTCTGTAGACAGTAAAAAGATCAGTGGTTGCCAGGGTTATGGTGGAGGAAGGGAAGTTCTGGGGAGGGGTGAATAGGCAGAGCACAGAATATTTTTAGGGCAGTGAAAATATTCCATAGATACTATAATGATAGATACATGTCATTACACATATGTTCAAACTTAGAATGTAAACACCAAGAGTGAACCTTAATGTAAACTATAGTCTTCAAGTAATTTTGTTACATCAGTGTTCATCAGTTGTAACAAATGTACCACTCCAGTGTAGGATGTTGATAAGGGGGTTGCTATGCATACGTTGGGGCAGAGAGTGTATGGGAAATCTCTGTACTTTCCTCTCAATTTTGCTGTAAACCTAAAACTGCTCTAAAAAATTTTTAGTTTAATAAAAGAACAAAAACACGAGTCGCCATTTGAAGTTCAGGGGATTTCAAATAAAGATTTAGATTTTCAGTTTCTTTTTCTAAATTAAGGAAGTCTGGTAACACTGGGCCAGGCTTGGTCATGACTACAATCAGGTGAGCTGAGTAGTAGGTACTCCCTTTAGGAAGATCTGCTCTGTTATGTTCAACATTTCCCCACTGGCTTTACTCAGTTCCATTTCCGTGTTGGGCTCTATGTGATTAAGAGGCAGACTCATCCCCTGCAGACACTGAACCAGTTACCCCACTAAGAACTCAGTCAGAGGGAGCACAGCAGGAAATTGGGTTGTCAGAAGTAAGTAAAAGGAAGAGACTGAGTGGAAGCAACCCAGTGTCTATTAGCAGAAAAATGGATAAACAAAATGTCAGATGGACATAAAAAGGGATATCATTCAACCTTTAAAAGGAGGAACATTCTGACACAACATGGATGAAATTGAAAGCATCATGCTAAGTGAAATAAGCCTGTCACTAAAAAACAAATATTATAGAATTCCACTTATAATATGAGGTACCTATAGTAGTGAAAATCATAGAGACAGAAAGTAAAATTGTGGCCAGGGGCTATGGGATGAGGGTAATGGAGAGTTAGTGCCAATGGGTATAGAGTTTCCAAGAGGTGTTGTTGATTTTTCAGTCTGTTTTACTTTTTACTTATTATTTGGGCAGAGTGGCAACTCCCAAGTTCCTTACACTTGCAACTAGAAACTGGAAATCAGAACTTCCTGGCTCAGTTTTTGAAAGCGCTGACTAAATAAAATGAGTCCACAAACTTCATTTGGCTCTCCGGCTTTCAGTTTGTGACTTCTACCCTAAGGTTAGGTGTCCAACCTTGCTCTCAGAGGATTAGTTAGTGATACTTCTGAAACTTACTCCTGACATGGGCATGGGCAGATCTACTCAATTCCATTTCCTGGTTGGAGCCTGGTGCCTGCTCCTGGGTTCCACACTGCCATGCTCTGACCATAGCAATGAGATCCAGTGTGGTGGAAAGATAGCCACAGCTGAGGGTCACAGTTCCCAGGGGGCATTTTGGAAAATGGAGTGAGTGTGGACTTTGAAGTCACATCAAAGAAGAATCCTTTGAAGGTGATAGTCTTAAAATTATGTGTGAAAATCCTTAGTTTAATGCCAGGCACCTTGGAAGTGCCACTTTTATAGGGATAGTGGTAGTCATCTTTAAGGCTGGGATAAAGATTACATGAGGTTGCATGACAAAAAGCCTCCTACATCATGCATGTGACATAACACACAAGTTCAAGAGAAAGGTCAGTTGCTAACTAGATCCTGATACATGAGCCCTAAATAATTACATTCAGGAATTTGATACATTTCTGAATAGAAAATGCATATAGTAATAAATAGTTGACAATATTTTTAAAAGGGTGACTTCCAATAAATTCACGCGTATTTATTGAATGCCTACTATAAGCTCACAACTATGATGATAAGAGGAATAATAAGATGCTAATACATAGCTGAAGGTTTAGGTGGGGAATAAAAAGAATTTATATAAAGTACTGATAAAGAATTCAAGGAAATACATAGTGAATCTTTCTATGGATTTTGCATGCTTTACTGTATAACATGAATGTTAAAAAAATTGTAACAATTGACATTAGCCCTCTTTCTAACATAAGAGCAAAATCATTCTTCCAAATCTTATGCTAGGTTGTGATATGCCTGTTAGAAGTAGCACTGTTCAGGGGCCCTGGGTGGCTCAGTCAGCTAAGCGGCCGACTTTTGACTTTTGACTCATGTCATGATCTCAGGGTCCTGGTATTGGCCCCTGCATCAGGCTCTCCACTCAGCAGAGAGTCTGTTTGTCTCCCTCTCCCTCTGCCCCTCCTCACCACCCCCAATCACACATGAGCACTCTCTCTCTCTTTCTCTCTCAGTAATAAATAAATAAATCTTAAAAAAAGTAGCATTGTTCAGTATGATCAATACTATTATTTTTATTTGAGAGAAGAAAATTTTCTTTCTTATTGTTGAGCACTTAAGTAACATAGAACACTAAATTTAATGAAATATTTAAATATTTTGACTCAGAATTAAGTATGTACCTTATTTTTATGAGTATTGTTTTTAGTGGCCATATAACATTTCTAATGTTGTATCCCATTAATTTATTAAACTATTCTTCAGTTCCTGAGAAATAGGCGGTTTCTTGACACTCAGAATTAAATTTTGGTACAATTTCAACTGAAATATGACTGTTTAAATATAGCAGAACTGGGTAGGGTTTGTGGATGAAATATAAGATGGCTCCTCATTAGAAAGTATATTAAACTTATTTATTATATATAAAGCTTAAGGGAAAAATCATGATTATATCAACAAATGACAAAAAAGCAAATAAATATGAGTCAGTTCTAATTCCTTTTTAAAGCTTTAAGTAAAATATTAATCAAAGAAAATTACCTTGAAAATAAACACAGTTATTAGGTGAAGATGATATGACAATATTCCTAAAAATCTAATAAATTCAATAGAAATTGTTAAACTATTAAGAGGATAAGGTGGCTATATGTAAGACAAAATACAGAAATAAGTATTCCTTCCCTTTTTATCAGTATTGGACAATTAGAAACTGAAATAAGAAGTCATTATGAAGATAGAGTCAAAATTAGAGTAAAACAACTAAGAATTACTTAATAAGAGAATTACATATTTTTATTAAAGGATGTATAATAAGACTAAAATAAATAGATAATTTCTCATGGAAAGATAAAATAGCTTACAGGTACTGGTGCTTCTCAAATTAATGCACAAATATAATGCAAATTTGTTTAGTAGCCCAAGAAATTATGTTGGGAAATAAGCAAGTTGATTCTTTTTTTTTGGAGACAGAGAGAGAGTGAGAGAGAGTGCGTGCACAAACAGGGTTGGGGGAAGAGATGGAGAGGGAAAAGCAGACTCCCCACTGAGCAGGGAGCCCAAGTTGGGGCTCAATTGCAGGACCCTGGGATCATGACCTGAGCCGAAGGTAGACCCTTAACCAACTGAGCCACCCAGGCACCCCAAGCAAGTTGATTCTAAAATTTATTGAAAGAATAAAGTAAGAGTTTGAAAAAGAAAAATCATGAGGGACGATTTTCTCTTTAAGATATTAAAATATATAATTATTTAATCAAAACAGTTGAATAACAATACAAAAACAGATAAATAGATCAGTGGTACATTATAGAGAATGCAGAAACAGACACATTTTGTATAATGGGTTTAATATTTTGATAATGAAGGTATTTTAAAGAAAATAAAATCTCTCCCAAATCACACACTGTTATAAAACTTATAGATGAATTGAATATCTAAATGTAGAAAAAATTATACAATATTGTTATGTTAAGGTAACTATGTGTAATAGCAAAAACATCTTAGGATCACAGTGACTTAACATGGGAAAGAGTCTTTCTTTTTTTAAGATTTATTTATTTATTTGAGAGAGAGACTGAGAGGTGGGGAGTGGGGCTGAGGAAGAGGGGGAGATAATCCCAAGCAGACTCCATGCTGAGCCACCCACGCACCCCAGGTAAGGGTCTTAATTAAGCAGAGTCTGAAGTGAATCTAAACACTCCCCATGGCAGTTCCTTCCAGGTGATGATTGTTCCATTTGTTCCTATGCAATTTTAAATATTTGGTTTTGAGGTGAGAAGAGAGGGATGGAATGTCAGACAGAGGTATTCATGGTCAGAGGTAGAAATGGTGCACTTCTGGCCCCACCCCATTGGCTAACACTAATGATCTTCTTATAGCCAAATTCTAAAACAGGCTGGAAAATGTGGTAGAGCACATGGAAATTCAGTTAGCATTAAATGCCTCCATCAAAAAAGTATTACAACAAATATAGATAACACATTTTTATAAACTCAGGGCTGGGAGAATTTCTTATGATTGTCTAGGAAAAAAAGCAATAAAACAAAAAATAGATTTGACTACAAAAATGTTTAAAAGCATTAAACAGTGAAAGATGTCAACTACAAACTTAAAGGGAAAGTGACAGATCAAGAGAAGATATTTGTCACATACATAAAAGGCAAAACATTAAAATTCCTAATGTGCAGACTTTCTATAATGAAAAATGACAAACCAATAGAGAACATAGCAAAGGATGTTAAAAATTCAAAGTACAGATGGTCAGTCACATATGTACAAGGAAGTACACTGCAGTATTGTGGTAATGGCATAAAAATTGAAAACAATTTAATTTTTAAGAGGAGCCTCACTGAATTGTATATGGTGTATCCATATAATAGAGTACTATGCAGTCATTAAAAGAGAATGAGGTAGGTCTCTACACTGATATGATCACAGATGTATGATACATAAGTGGGAAAAAAGAGATGTAGATCACTATAGACAATGTGACTACAGAAATTAGTGACATAGATAGGTGATTGATAATCTAGATAAATAAATAATATAATATGACTAAACAGGGAAGAATATGGACAAAACTGAACATTGTTTTTCTATGAAAAGTAGAGAGGATGATGTTCACTTTGGAAATCACATAGTATTCTAAGTAGCAACTTTCATCTTTTTGATATTTTCTGCATTGTTTAAATTAAAAAACCCCAATCGATAATATTAATTCATTTATTCATTTGTTCCTTCACTTGTTTACCTATCCATACATACATCCATCAACCCACTCATCTATTACTCACTTATGCATCCATCATTCCATCCATTCATTCTATCATATTCAAGCAACATTCAGTAAGTACCTATTCTCTGACATTGTGTTCACCATGCATATTAGAATTAACATTGGGTTTAGCTCAGCTTAGAATAAAAAGGATACCCAAATGTTTTTTTCCTCCTTCTAGTTGGCTGTTTATTTAAAAACAAAACAACAAAACATCAAGATTCTGGCCCCAGTTTCCTTGAACACACCATCTGGCTTGGCTTCCCTAGTCTCTGGCCTTTGTCTGCCCTGTAGATGACAGATTAGTGAGGAACATCCTTTATAGTAGGAAATGGAGGTCAATAAAATTTGCACCAGGCTTTCCAATTTAGTATCATCCCAGTCAGGACATCCCAAAATAAAATTTGCTTCAAAAATAGATCTAGGAGGAGAAAAAGTCAGGATTGAAAACAAACAATTAATCCTCTTATGTCATTGATTCTGTGAGAAAACCAGATTTAAAAAAAAAAATCGGTTTCTTGTTCAGGTGCAAAGATTCTGTTGGTAGACAAAAAACAGAACAAAAATAGTGCAGTCAAAGAGTCCAGTGTGATAAACGATACTATAGAGCAAAACAGGAAGTTGTTTAATGGAAGAGAATAATTGACCTCAGAGCCTGAGACACAAATAGATCCTGGGATGCAAAGGTTTTTGCATTTGCAAAGCATCATATTGATGCTTTATTGATCAGAATTGACTTGTATACCATGTATTCTTTTGTGGTGATCCATTGGCTTATCTACCAGATGAAGAGTTGACATCCACAATGTTGAATGATAAAGCATTCCAAGGTGATTATATTACACATAGTTTCTGTTCTAACACATGTAACTTCCACATACACATATCTGTGTATGCATGCTTGTGTACATGCATAGGCATGTAAGATTTTGTGCAATAGGGATTTTAGTTGATGTTATGAGCAATTGGACAAGAATCCCAAACCAATCTGATTTTTTTCTTGCTATAATCTTAAAAGAGTAAGAGCTACATCATAGAAATATGTATTTTTTCTTAATTTTTTTTAAAACTGTTAAGGAATGTATGTTCAAAGGGTATACTCTCAAAAGGGAGAAAAATTTTTCTTCCTGATATTCCATATGATTGGTTCGTATAGTGCTACTCTGGGAAAACACCAATCTAGAGCAGTTTCCTCTGGGAGAACTTGTCTCAATGCCAAGAAAGACTGTTATGCTTAAAAATTGTCTTCATATAACTTAAATCCATAGTCTGATAATTCAGGCAGAACTTCTTAAATGAGGTAAAGAAAAGCGGTGGAGGCTGCTGTCAGAGGTTTTATTTTTATCTCCATTTCCATCTTACAGGGGAAGAAACTAACACTCAGTGAGAGTCTGTAACTTGTTAGAGATAGAGTCCTGGTGGCAGAGCTGATCTCAAACCAGGTAACACCAACCCCCAAACACTTGCAAAATGTGCTCTTCATGTGAGATCCAAAAAGCCTATTTCTGAGTGTATTGACTTGCTGGCCTCTGTGATCCTAGCTGCCTGTAGCGACAGCCTCACATGTCCCTCAAACTCACGCAGACAGCTGGGAAATGCTTCCAAGACCGAGGACCTAGGGTCCTTGGAAAAGAAGGGGGTTGTCTTGTTTTGTTAGTTGTTGTTTTCCTGGGATAAGCCCTTGTCAACACGTTCAGATACATAGTGGCTGTTTCCTGGAAGCTGGTCCCTGAAAAGGCCCTGCCTTTCTCCCCTTTCGTGGGGCTGCAGGCTGAGCCTCTGTCCCATCCGAGGAGAGTGAGCCCAACAGATGGCAGCTGACACCGAGAGGGCACGTGAAGGAACACCGGCCCCAGCAGCCTTCCTGAGCTGCAATTCTGTGTCCCTCCCTTGCCAAGGCAGCCGGGGGAGCCTGATGACTTGGCCTGGGACCAGTGGACTGGTAGCCAAAGCACAGTAAATCAAAGTGAAAAAGAGGTGATATTTTAAAAGCAAATGGCATATTTGTTTGTTGGTTTTAGAGGGCAAAGAGAAATAAGTTATTGTAATGGCAAAATGGTAGGTGATATAAAACAGCACTGTCTTAGAAGAACTTAAAGTTGTTTGTCTGTAAAAGCCCTTTCTTGAATGAGTATGCTCTATTCTTATTAAGTAAGATTCCTAGCATTTCTCTAGATGAGGATGGAAAGTGTGTACATTCTGATTTTACCTGGAAATTGGTGATCTAGTGTCAGTGAGGTTCTTATCGCTTTGAAATAAATAGAATATTCTAGTTCATAATCTCCACCGGGATATTAACATGTTTTCTGTTTAAAATTTTTGGCCTCCAAATCTTTCTTTCTTTTCCTAATTCAAGTTCTGTTTCCTCTGTCCTTGATGAGTTTTTTCACCTGGACTCTCAGACACAGAAAAACGTTTCTAAATTCTCACCTCCTGCAATCAGCTGAGAATGGCTTGGTATCCCCAGAGAAGGATGCATGGAGAAGTCAGAACTGGGTATCAGAAAGCAATATTATAGGAACAAAGATCTGGGGGTGCATTTCCACAGAACTCAGGGAACATCGAGGCATTCACTTGTTTTTCATGATTATAACTTTAATTGTTTTTACTTACAAGTGTAAAATATTTCAGAAATATAAAAAATGTATGAAGAATAATATTATGAACACCCAGGCACTCACCACCTTGATTAAGAAATAAGGATTACATGGATAAAGAAGATGTGGTATATATATATACAATGGCGTACTATGCAGCCATCAAGAGAAATGAAATCTTGCCATTTGCAACGAAGTGGATGGAGCTAGAGGGTATTATGCTAAGCAAAATAAGTCAACCAGAGAAAGACAATTATCATATGATCTCTCTGATATGAAGAATTTGAGAGGCAGGGTGGGGGGTCGTGGGGGGTGGGAGAGAGAAATGAAACAAGATGGGATCAGGAAGGAGACAAACCATAAGAGACTCCTAAACTCATGAAACAAACTGAGGGCTGGGGGGGTAGGGGCAGGTAGGGATAGGGTGGCTGGGTTATGGACATTGAGGAGGGTATGTGCTATGGTAAGTGCTGTGAAATGTATAAGCCTGAGGATCCACAGACATGTACCCTGGGGAAAATAATACATTATGTGTTAATTAAAAAAAAAAAAGAAATAAGGATTACACTTTAATTATAGGGGAAAAATACCATGTCACCAAAGCATGACTTGAAAGCAATATATGATGGAGTGGAAAGAATACTGATTTATTGTTCCTTTAAATTTACTAGCCACCTTTATTAAGCTCCTGTTTGTGCCTGGCACTGGGGCTGCAGACATAAAAGATACCCTTGCTGACTCAGATGTGATGGAATAATCAAGGAAAAAAGGAAAACCCATAACACAATATACTCTTGGAAGTGCTATAGTAGATAGAAGTTCCTGGAGCTAAGGGCTACAAAGAAGAATCTAGGGGCACCTGGGTGGCTCAGAGGGTTAAGCATCCACTTTTGGCTCAGGTCATGATCCCAGGGTCCTGGGATGGAGCCCCGCATTGGGCTCCCTGCTCAGTGGGGAGTCTGCTTTTCCCTCTGCCCCTCCCCCCTTCTTGTAGGCTTGTGCTTTCTCTCTCTGTCAAATAAATAAATAAAATCTTTAAAAAAAAAGAAAAAAAGGAGAATCTAATTCAGAGTGGAAGGTGAGAATAATGGCGAGTGGTTAGAAAAGGTTTCTCAGGGAGAATGATCCTTGAGGAGAGGGTTGAGCTAGGCACCCAGGAGAGGAAGAGTGTGTCAGGCAGGGGAAGTGCCATTTACAGAGTGAGGTGCGCAGAGCACTGACATACAGGGTAATTGTTAAGGCTTTGGTTAGTTGGAATAGACTGTGTGAAGCACTGGGATTTCAAATGATCACATCTGCATTTTAGAACAAGTTCTTTTCTCAGAGACTAAGGTCAGGTTTCCTAGCCTAAAGTGTTTGTGGAGGGCTTTAAATTGTATGCAGTGGGGTAGGAGCATGTGAGCATGGCTGTGCGCTCACGTATGCATGTTTTCTGCTGGCAAAGTCTAGCTCTTTTTTTCCATCTTAAAATGCTTTGTAACTCTCACAAAGGATAAAAATCTCTACTAGGATAGAAGAGCGTGGTCAGATTGGAAGGTTACTACAATAACTGAGATGACAAGCAATGAAGTCCTGTATTGAGAAAGCTACTGTAAGGATAGAAGGCAAAGGAATTTCTGAGACACATAAGAGATGATGTGATAGGATTCATTATTCAATTGGATTTGCAAGGGGAGAGAGAAAGAGCAGTCCAGTGCAAGGCCTCTCAAACTTTAACATGCACTGAGGTACCGGGGGATCCTGCTATAATGTGGATTCTGACTGGGAGGTCTGGGGAGGAACAGAGATCCCACATGGACAACAAAGCTCCTTGGTGACGGAGATATCATGCTGTGGTCGGGAACTACACTTTGCATAGCAAGGGATGAGGTAGCATACTCTAGGTCCAGGTTTCTCAACCTCAGTTGTTGACATTTTGGGGCCACATACGTCTTTGTAACGGGGTGGGGAGATGGGGAGACTGTAGGATATTTGTAGATGGGGAGACTGTAGGATATTTGTAGATGGGGAGACTTTGTAGGATATAGCATCCCTGGCCTCTGGCCACTAGAGGACACTATCACTCCCCCAGCGGAACGACCAAAATTATCTCCTGGTATCACCAAATTGGAGGTGGGGGCGCTCATGGGGAGATGGGAGCAGTCATGGGGAGATGAGGGTAAGGGTGGTAGCAGGCACTGCTCTAGAGAGTCACAGCCCTGTTAAATATTAAAATCATCTGGGGCGGGTGCTTTAGGAACTATCAGTACCTGACCTCACCCAGATTGATTATATTCTAATCTCTGGTGGGAGCAGGGGAGGACACCAGGCAGGTTTTGGGAAATCCAGTGTGCCAGGAGCTTTGCTGTGTGGCCTGGCCAGGGAGCAGAGCAGGAACTTTGCTGGTAGAGGAGCAGTGGGGGCAGGGAGATGGAGTGAGGGTAGAGATAAGATTACAAATTTAAATGTTGATGAACTTGGTATGCCTGGGGGTCCTTTAGATGGAGATGCTTACTTTGATTTTCTGGGTCCTGAAAGTTGTGTGTCCTTGGGTCAATCAAATATATTTCCAGGTTTTTATTTTCTTCATTTGTCAACTCTGATATTATTTACTGTTTTATTTCATTTTATTATTTTTTTAAAAGATTTTATTTATTTATTTGACAGAGAGATAGAGAAAGAGCACAAGTAGGCAGAGCAGCAGGCAGAGGGAGAGGGAGAAGCAGTCTCTTTGCTGAGTAGGGACCCCGATGTGGGGCTCGATCCCAGGATCCTGGGATCATGACCTGAACTGAAGGCAGCCTCTTAACCAACCGAGCCACCCAGGCACCCCTATTTACTCTATTTTAAAAGGTGATGAAAAGGTAGAATAAATGGATGTGGACAAAAGTAGAAGACATCTCACACTATTATACACACACACACACACACACACACACGCTCAGCTAGAGATAGTTCTTTAATTTTATTGAAAAAAACATATTTTGAAAGTTTTAGAAAGAATGGGGCAACATTTTGTAAAATCACGGCAAGGAGTGATTTTGGGGGAAAAAAGAACAACAAGCACAAAGAGCACAAATTGTAATTAATAAATTGAAGTTAAAAATAAACTTTTAGTATAGTATTCCCCATTGTCCACTGTTTTGCTTTCCTTAGTTTCAGATACCTGCAGTCATTCGCTGTTTGGAAGCAGATGATTCTACTTCACACAAAGAATCAGAAGGTCAGTAGTAGCCTAGGGCCACAGTACGATCCTACCTCATTCACTTCACTCCATCTCTTCAGGTGGACATTTTGCCATATCCCATCATCCCAAGAAGAAGGGTGAGTATAGTACAATTAGATATTCTGAGAGAAAGAGAGAGGGAGAGAGAGACCACATTCATATAACTTTTATTATAGTATTTGTTACAATTATTCTATTTTATTATTGTTTATCTCTTACTGCGCCTAATTCATAAATTAAATTTATCATAGTGGGTATATATGGGAAAAAATAGAGTATATACAGGTTTGGTACAATCCACAGTTTCAGGCATCCAGAAAGCATCTTGGAATGAATGTATCCCCTGTGGATAAGGGGGGATTATTGTACTCAAAAGGCACCATCAGCAAAGGTAAAAAACAAGCAAAACACTGGAAAAAAATTTTTTTTCTGAATAAACTGATGAAGCTTAAGTATTAAAAATAAGCAATAAACTCCTGAAAATCAAGAAAGACAAACAACCCAACAGAAAATAGGCAGAAGATATATATAGGCAAGCCATAGAAGAGGGAATTGGAAAGGCTATAAATATAATACTTAAATGCTCAACCTCCCCATTTATCAGGCAAATAAATGTCAGTTGGAGCTGTAATGCCCTCACTCACCAGATAGGCAAAAATGTACTGAAATCATAAGGCAAAAGAAACTCATGCTGCTTTGGGGGAGGGGAATATAGATTGGTACTACTTTCTGAGCAATTTGATAAAATTAAAAATCCTTAATAACCTATTACACCATAATTTCATTCTTAGGTGAGGTATAGATGTGTAAAGATAATCACTGTAACAAAATAAAAAGTTGGAAAGGTCCAAAATGTCCATCAATAGGAGAATGGATAAATAAATTGTGCTCCTTTTTATGTGATGGAATAATATATACTTTTATGAAAATAAATAAACAGAGCTCTAATTATTAACATAGGTAAATATCAGAGGTGATGCTGGGCAAAATGGTAAGTTACAGAAGTATTCAGAGTGTCCTCCATTTAAAGTGTAAAAAATACAGAACAGTACTATACCCTAATTAAAATTATATGCATTCTTACTTAAAAAAAAAAAAAAAAAGACCAAATGGGTGCATGAGAATATTAAAAACCAAATCTGGGATGTTGGTTCTCTTCACGGGAGGGAAAGAAATGAGACTGGGGAGGGTGGCCAGGGGTGGAGAGGTTGAGTAATTTGACCCTTCCCCTCTAGCCAATGGCTAGAGTCTTGAGCCAAGTTCACTCCCAGTATCAGGCGATGGTGGGTGATAGAAGTACTCCTGCTCTTTGTTCTGCATCTCTTTGCTCAACGTTCATCTTAAATTTAAACTCTTATTTCCATATCCGAAAGAAGTTTTTCTGGATGAGCTGCTGTGTTCAATCCATTTATGATGATTTAACTGGGGAAAATTAGTGATTTTTGCCAAATAATCTTTTAAATTTTGTGACTTAGTTTTAAAATATTTAAATATTTTAAATATTCCTAGCACAATATGTCAGTAGTAGCACATGATGTAATTATTTGACTACTTCATTTTTTAAACCTATATTTGATTTATAACATACTGACAAAAATAGAATTTTCTATCATTGAGGGTCAAGGATTCAGTACAACTATGCTTCTTAATTTTTAAATCAGCTATTTATTCTTTTTTTTTAAAAACAGTTTTCTACTCTTAAAAATTCTAGTTAATGAGATTACATTTTGTGAGCTTTAAATAAAATTTCTTTATACTGAAGAAAGAGGTCCATAATTCTTGGGTTTGAGGCTATGATATGGTTGTTTGGCCCCTAGAAGTGTTTGAAATAGAAAGCAACATTTACATAGCTTTTTACATAGCAAAATAGCTTCACTATTTTGAGAGTTCTCTTGCATATATGATTCTAAATCCCTTAACTTGAGGACTTTTTGGGGTCAGTAAGTGCATATTGCTACTCTCATCAGTTTGCAGTTGAGACTAAAGAGCAGTGGTCTTAATTGATTTGGTCTGAGACACACTGACCTTAGAGGGACTGGAGCCAGCATTCTGATAGGAAGGGCCTGGCATGACCACTTGGGCTCAGTCCATGAGGACTTGCTACATAGCTCTCACAGACCATGCCTTACTGATTTGGTCCCCTCCTCCATACTGGAATGGCTCTTCCAGGCCACTCGTGTCATGCCCTGCACACCCTCATTCTGTGCAGAGCAGCAGCAGCACTTGGCACAGTTGGTCACTTCCGCATCTGTTCTTGCCCTTTCTCAGTCTCTGCCACTTGCAAACATCTAAATATTGGACATGTCAGGGTGTTATTTTTGAGTTGCTCATACACCTACATGCATTTGTTATTTTCTGAGCTCAAAATATCATAAATAAATATATAGCGAATAGAGAAGTGAATTATATGAAAGATCTTGGCTTTTGATTTGCGTGCCTTACCACTGCCATAATGTTGAGAGCTAAATTATTCTCAGAGAACAATTGGTGGCTGATTTTTTTTTTATTATACTTTGGATGATGTCAATGGCAGAAGTGGTACTACAAGAGCTAGACTTAGTGAAGCCTTCAGAAACCAGTTTTTCTAGGGGCACCTGGGTGGCTCAGTGGGTTAAGCCTCTGCCTTCGGCTCAGGTCATGATCTCAGGGTCCTGGGATCGAGCCCTGCATCAGGCTCTCTGCTCAGGGAGCCTGGTTCCCCCTCTTCCTCTGCCTGCCTCTCTGCCTACTTGTGATCTCTTTCTCTCTGTCAAATAAATAAATAAAATCTTAAAAAAAAAAAAAAAAAAGAAACCAGTTTTTCCCCTGCAGGCAATCCTAACCTCAGGTTATGGGCAGCTTAAGAGCTGAAATACTAGGCAGAGTTCAAACTGCTGAAATTCGGCAATTTTACCTGCAAGTTAAGGGTAGGGGAGAGAATTAAATGAGACCTTTTCTAAATCTGTGGGAGACCGTGTCTTCACCTTTAAGTTGGGCAACAGATAAGAAGCCTGGAACATACTAAGCACTGCTCTAGGTGCTGGGGATACATAGCTAACAAAGTAGATTCAAGTTGGAAAAGAGAGATAATAAAATAGACAAATAAATTTATACTTTATCAGTTGATGATAAGTTCTAAGAAAAACAAATCACAGGATTGAGCATGATGGTGTGAACGTACAAATTTTAAAATATGGTAGAAAGGACTAAAGGTGATGTTTGACGGAACACTTGAATGAAAAGAGGTCAAGCTAGGTTTGAAATGCCCATTAGACAACCATACCAAGATTCAGGAGGCTTTTTGACATGCACATCTGGTTGGCAGGGAGGGGTCTGAACTGGAGACACAGATTTAGGAGAGGTTGGTAAATAGCAGATATGAAAAGCAGTGGGGCAAGATGAATGAGGTCACCTGTGTCTGCAGAGGCTGAGAAAAGAACAAGATTTTAAAAAAATCGTGTGTGTTGGAATGCCATGATTGAGTCAGCTAAAACATGCTAGAGAACATCAGGTAGGTCTTAGGAGTATTGCTTTGCCCTGTTTTGTGGAATTTGAGATATAGAGTTTGGTCTGATCACTTGTAAAGTTGGTTAGGATATAAGAGTGTCAGGGTGAGTGAGAAAATATTTGTGAAACAATACATTCATGTCCCTGCAACTTTCTTTTTAAAATGTTTATTAGTAGTAATGAAGAATTTAACATGCTTTATTTTGGAAAGAGGAAAACAGAAAAAAATTAATTTTAGGTTTCAGTTAGTATTCATAATGAGGGAGAGTTTTCTGTGCAATTATACAGTTGTGATCACCAAATAAGCTCCTCGGTGAAGGGTTTCAGCTGTGCGTGATCCTAGAGTCCAGTCCAGTGGTGGGCATCCTGTTATTTATCTTCATTCAGGAATATCCACATGGAGGAGGTTTGAGAAAATCAGAATCGACACAAACGTCCTGAACAGTTTTTACTGCCAGAAGTTCTAAATGTTCTAAAGCCTGTTTTTCCTAGTGTTGATATTTGGGGGGAAATAAGGTAGGGTTCCAGTTTTGATCCTGTATGTGATGTTGCACAAGCCATTTTGTAAAATGAGAAGGCAGAACTAATCTCTCATGACTCTTCCAGTTCTGTGATTCTAGTTCTGTATAAATTATATTTCCATATGTCACTCAAACACAAGAATTAACTGCCAAACTTATTCTGAATATTCCAATCTTACTTTATCATAGTCACACTAAAATATTAAAAACCAAAAGTTGTTCAGCAAAAGTATTCAAAATAAAAAAGACAACACCTGAAAATGAAGGGAAAAGCTATCTTGACCAGGTTCATTAAGGCAGTTCCAGTGTTCTGTTTTTGTAGGGTATAGAAGGGTATAAAAGGGATGTCTCACTGATATTCTCTCACATTATTTTGAATTAGCAAAATTAAAAAGGACTCCTATGTGTGACAGTCCATGTGCCCAAATGTGACATCTATAAGGTTTCTGTTTGGGAGAAGCAAAGGCCATGAAAGGCTCACTTTTCACCAGACACCTGAGCAAATTGTTCAGAATTTAAATTTTACTGACTCAAAAACCTGAGGAATGCGCCAATACTTATATTGTCCCCGTTTTAATATTGCAAATAGGAGGATTTTCTAGTATGTTACTTGATTATGTCTTAGTTTTCTCATCTGAAAATTTATTGTGAGGTGCCTGGCTGACTCAGTTGGTAGAGCATGGGACCTTTGATCTCAGGGTCATGAGTTCAAGACCCACACTGGGCACAGAAGCTACTTAAAGAAAAAAAAATATTGTACCTACATCATAGCTCTATTTTGAAGATTAAGTGAATATATTTATACTATAGGTAAGTTTTTAGTATTAATGTTATTTATTATTATTGACTCTCCCCCAATAATATTTCCTCCCCCAATACCATTTCCTGTATCATTGAATCATTTTTGTGGAAGTCTTTGTGTATCCATAAATAATAGTATGTGCTTTAAAAATTTATATAGCTGTTATAAATTTTTTATAACTTGTTTTCTTTTTTTTTTAAGATTTTATTAACTTATTTGAGAGAGAGTGAGCTGGGGGAGAGGCAGATGGAGAGGGAGAAGCAGACTCCCCGCTGAGCAGAAAGCCCAATGTGGGGCTCAATCCCAGGACCCTGAGATCATGACCTGAGCTGAAGGCAGATGCTTAACCAACTGAGCCACCCAGGCGCCCCTATAACTTGTTTTCAATCTGCAAAATGTTTTTGAGATTTATGTTGATATATGTACATCCATGTTGATATATGTACATTTATTGACTTTCACTAATGTGAAATTTACTTGTTGCCAATTGATGCACATTTAGACACTTCATTTTTTTCTTTTAAAGATTTATTTATTTATTTTAGAGAGAGAGTGAGAGCATGAGCAGGAGAGGCAGAGGAAGAGAGAGAGAGAGAATCTCAGGCAGACTTTGCACTGAGTACAGAGCTGGATGTGGGGCTTGATTCCAGGACCCTGAGATCAGGATCTGAACCAAAACCAAGAGTTTGATGCTTTTTTTTTTTTTTAAAGATTTTATTTATTTATTTGGCAGAGAGAGAGACAGCGAGAGAGGGAACACAAGCAGGGGGTGTGGGAGACAGAGAAGCAGGCCTCCTGTTGAGTAGGGAGCACAATGCAGGGCTTGTTCCCATGACCCTGAGATCATGTCCTAAGCCGAAGGCAGGACGCTTAAGGACTGAGCTACCCAGGCACCCCGAGTCAAATGCTTAACCAACTGCACCACCCAGACATACCTAGACACTTTTTTTTTTAACTCACTGAGCCGATAATGATCTCATACATTTTTCATTGGGCTCTCTAAGGCGTTTAGCTAGAAGTAGATTTCCTGTCATAAGAATTATACATTATCAAACATAATAGATATTGCCACATTGCTCTCCAGTTTAGTCAAACAAAGTTACAATTCCAACAACAATGCATGTATGAGAGTTCTATTTTCTCCAACTTTTTGTCAATTTTAGTACTGTATTTTTGCTAATTCACTAGGTGTGAAAAGACATCCTGTAGTTTTATTTTGCATTTTCCTTGTGAATAGGGAAACTGTGCATCTTTTTTTTTTTTAATTTTTTTTAGTATTTTATTTATTTATTTATTTGACAGAGAGAGAGATCACAAGTAGGCAGAGAGACAGGCAGAAGCAGGCTCCCTGCTGAGCAGAGAGCCCGATGCGGGGCTCGATCCCAGGACCCCGAGATCACGACCTGAGCTGAAGGCAGAGGCTTAACCCACTGAGCCACCCAGGTGCCCCTGTGCATCTTTTTATGTTTATTGCATTTCAGATATTTCTGCCTGTTGCCTTTTTGCATACTTTGCTATTTTTCTATGTTTATCTTTTCCTTTTGATTTGTAGATCTTTATAGACTCATGAAAATACAACTGATTCCCAATATTTTCAGTAGTTGTGTTCTACAAAGTCACTGTGAACACTGAATTAGTGAATACCGAACCATTGCTCCTAGGGTAAATACAAGGTTAGGTTCCTGTGAGCCTTTGGCCACTACATTTTTGTCAACTGATCAATACACAACTTTGTTTTATGTGTATTTTTGTTTAAAGACACCTTATTTAATATATGTTGTTGATTCATTTGCATAAAGGAGTCAGCACTATAACTCATGACCAACAGCATTATAATTCGTGCCGGAATGAATCTTCTCTAACACATGTATTTTCTCCATAAGGCACATCATAGCCTTCTTGCACTTAGGAACACTAGATAGCATTTCAACACTATGCTCAGGGGACATTTGAAACAATAAAACACTAGCAATCCCAAAATTGGGAAAATGTGGCAATAGAATCTCAAGGACATTTATTTACAACATGAAACCTGAAAAAAGAAGGCAGAACATAGCCTTGTTTGACCTTGGTTGGAAAGTCATGTTGGATGATTCAAAATTTTTACTTCTCTGTACATGACTGAATGACTATGAAAGTGCCACAAGTATTGCTTTGGGGTTACAAATGAATTTTAGTGAGCATTGGTGAGTTCATAAATGTGGAATCTACAAATAACGAGGACTGACTGTAATTCTTTGTCCATTGTACACAATTTAAATATTCCCCCCAGACTGTAATTTGTCTTTTAATGATATTTATGGTGTCTTTTGTTACACAAAAATTTTTATTTTAACTTTGTTAATTTTACTAATTTTTCTTTTTTATAGTTTATGTGTTTCATCTTGTTTTGACATCTTTCCTTAGTTTAGTGTAAGGGAAATATTCTCATATATTATCTTCTAAAAGTTTTGTAGGTTTGCCTTTCCCACTTAGATCTTTAATCTATTTACATTTCTTTTGAGTAAAAGATTAATAGGATTCAGATAAATGATTTTCCAGAATTATTTATTAAGCAGAGATCTGGATTTGATTAATAATATAACTTCTGTTATATACCGTGTTCCCATGCTTTGTTTCTAGGCTGTCTATTGTTTTCCAAGTTTATTTGTGTATTCTTTCATCAGTCCTAAACTTTAGAAAATTATTATGGCTTTATAGTAAGTCTTCTTTTTTTAAGATTTTATTTATTTATTTATTTGACAGAGAGAGAGATCACAAGTAGGCAGAGAGGCAGGTAGAGAGAGAGGGGGAAGCAGGCTCCCTGCTGAGCACAGAGCCCAATGCAGGGCTCGACCCCAGGACCCTGAGATCATGACCTGAGCCAAAGGCAGAGGCTTTAACCCACTGAGCCACCTAGGCGCCCTATAATAAGTCTTAATATTTAGTAGAGAATGTTTCTTATTCTTTATCCCACTTTACTCTTCTCAAAATTGCATCTTACTTCTTCAAATGAATTATAAGATTTGTTAACTTCCTTGAAAAATATGGTTAGTATCATGATTAGAATAACATTAGATTATCTACTTTGGGGAAATTACTTTTCTAGAGGTAGTGAATTTTCCTCTCCATGAACATAGTATTTTCCTTCCTAAGTCTTCTGTAATAGTCTTCAAAAAAGTAATTATAATTTTTCTCAAAATAGATCTTACACAACCTTTGTCAGATTTATTTCTAGGTACCTTATAACTTGGTTGTATTTTGAATAAAATTTTTGAAAGGTGACATTCTTGATAGATTTTTGCAGGTGTATAGTAAATTATTAATCTTTCTCCAGCAACCTTGCTGAGAACTGAATAGTTCTAATCATCTGTCTATATATTTTCTTGGATTTTTATGTAGATAATTATATCACCTATTAATTAAAAATTATATCACCTTCAGCAGTCAAAATTATTTCTTTTTCTCATTTTATTGTGTTGGCTAGTATTTTTATTTTGGTGCAGCTGTGTACCTGCACTGTAGCAGCTCTGTGTCCTTAAATGACCAGTTGGAACCAGGTTTATTTTCCATTCATAGTCTGCATGAGGCTTCACAATTACCACAGTCTGGAACACTGCCTGGTTTCATGTTGTGGGCAAATAGCTTAACCACTTTACTATACTGACTGATAAAATAGGCATAATAAGAGCATCCTCTTGATGAGGCTGTTTTGAAGGCTAAGTAAGTTAACACTTATAATACTCTTATAGCAAGAGAAATGGGGAGTTGTTATTCTATGGGTATAGTTTCAGTTATGCTAGATAAATAAGTTCTAGAAATTTGCTGTACAACATAGTGCCTATGGTAACAATGTGGTGTTGTACACTTCAAAGTTTGTTGAGGACAGATCTCATATTAAATGTTCTTACCCCCCCCACACACATACACACACACACAGAATAAAAAGACAAAAGGACACAAGAAAAGTGGGAAGTGTTGGATATGTCTGTTACCTTGATTATGGCAATGGTATCACGGGTGTTCACATATGTCTAAACTCACCAAATTTTATACATTGAATATGTGCAGTTCTTCATATATCAATTGTATTTCAATAAAGCTGTTAGAAAACAACAATAACAATAAAACATCTTACAGTGCTGCCTGAAATGTATAAAGAACTGGAATTTTTCAATCAGTACTACTACTATTACTACTACATAAAAATGAGATTGACTGAGAGCTTCCTTTCTCATACTATTCCATCTGTTTTTGGTATCGAGATTTATAAACTTCCAAAAGTGAGTTGTATAGTTTTCATTCTCTTTCTAATTCCTTAAGTGGGTTAATGTAAAAATAAGAATTATCTGCTTCTTAAATTTCTGGTAAAACACATTTAAAAATTTTTAGTCCTGGAAAATTTCTGTTATTGATAATTGATTCAATTTCTGTAATGTTTATGTCTACTCATATTTTTTTAAAGATTTTATTTATTTATTTGACAGAGAGAGAGAGATCACAAGTAAACAGAGAGACAGGCAGAGAGGGGGGGAGGCAGGCTCCCTGCTGAGCAGAGCCCGACGCGGGGCTTGATCCCAGGGGCTCGATCCCAGGACCCTGAGATCGTGACCTGAGCCGAAGGCAGAGGCTTTAACCCACTGAGTCACCCAGGCACCCCTGTCTACTCATATTTTTAATTTCTTTTTGAGTTATATTTGGTAGTTCATATTTTCCATCCCACTTAAGTTGTCAAATTTATTACCATAAAGTTGTTTAAGGTATTCTTTTATGATGTCTTAACGTTTATTGTACCTTTAATGACCTATTTTTTTATGGAAAGAGTAAAATCTTATCAGTTTAGTTCAAAGAATCAGCCTTTGCTTTTATCTATCCCTCTTTTATTTCTTTAATTTTCTCTTAAATTATAATTTTTCATTATTTTTCCTTTTATGTTTTTTGGGTTTGCTGTGTTCTTTTACTAAATTCTAGAGTTGAGTGCTTAGCTCATTAATTTCCATTTTTCCTAAAATATATACTTATGCATATACATTCTTTCTAAATATTGATTTCAGGTAGCCCACAGAATTCTACATGTGCTTAGCTTAAAGAGCCACCAAAGATGATAACAAAAGAAGCATTCCTTTCTCACCATCTCCATCCCTAATTCACACTCCACAAAGACAACTTTTTTAACCATTTCTTTTGGTATTTATCTTTTTTTTAATTGTGTTATGTTAGTCACCACAGAGTACATCATTAGTTTTTGATGTAGTGTTCCACAATTCACTCAATGCTCCATGCTCCATGCACTCAACACTCAATGCTCCATGCAATCCGTGCCCTCCTTAATACTCATCACCAGGCTCACCCATCCCCCACCTCCCTCCCTTCTAAACTCAGTTTATCTTTTTATTTCTAATTCACATGTTATATTTTCATTTCTTGATATTTTAGTTTAACTATTACCTACTGACTTTCTACTATGGAAGGTAAGATTTGTCCCACATCCTCTCTCTCCCCCTCTCCTCTTAATAGAACTAATATCATCTTTCATTAAGTCCATATTCAGTGTTTGCATTATTATATGGATATGTAAGTATTATTCACAGAAAAGCTATGTAGTATACTGTGGTACATTTTCTGTTTCAGTGATCTTTTCATTTCTTTTTTTTTTTTTTAAGATTTTACTTATTTATTTGAGAGAGAGAAAGAGAGAACAAGCACAGCAGGGGGAAAGACAGAAGGTGAGGGAGAGGGAGTAGCAGACTCCCCACTGAGCATGGAGCCTGACATGAGGCTTGATCTAAAGACACTGAGGTCATGACTTGAGCAGAAGGCATTTGTTTAACCAGCTGAGCAACCAGGCCCCCTTGATCTTTTTCCTTCTTAAAGTTAATAACAGGGTTTTGTTTTTCTTAGTTTTCTATTTTCTTATCATTCCTTCATTCTCAAGATCTCCTCCCTAAGTTTAAATATTTTCTCACTGTGGTCATACACATTCCGTATTTGAATTTATCTTTTGCTCAGAGATAACCCTCCTAGAATTCTATGTCTGTTTCTTCCAATCTAGACTTCTTGTGCTCTGTGCCTGTTATAGGGCTCTTGTCCAGGGATTTCTATTCACTATCATGCTAGGTACCAGTGGCTTGACCATGGATGAAAGGCAAAAGGAACTTTCTCCAGTGTTCATGCTACTAGTTTCCTGCATCCTGCATTTTTCCCTTTGTTTATGCTATTATTTTGGTAAAGCATATTCTTTAGTAGCTTCTTGAGAATGTTGTAATGTTTATCTGTCTCTATTATTCTGGATATTCAACATAATGTGCCTTGGTGCCAGTTTTTTTCTTTTATTGTCCTGAGAACTTAGTAAGACCCTTTAATTTGGAATTCATGTTGTTCAGTAGTGGGGAAATTTCTAGAATTATTTCTATGATAAAACTATCAGTTTTTTTTCTTCTTTATGTCTTTATGGTAAAACTCTTAATTAGATGTTAGTTTCCAAACTCATCCTCTGTTTTTTTTCTATATTTCTATATTTCATCTTATTATTCCTTTTGTCTTATTTGTCTTATTTTCCATCATCCTATTTGTGT
The DNA here is from genome assembly GCA_028534135.1 of Potos flavus. Taxonomy (NCBI): domain Eukaryota; kingdom Metazoa; phylum Chordata; class Mammalia; order Carnivora; family Procyonidae; genus Potos; species Potos flavus. The sequence continues at coordinate 64,745,867 of CM052900.1, read as the reverse complement.
ATATATACACACATGTACATAAACACACATATATGTATATATTTATAGGTATATATTTATAAATAACATATATATTTGTATGTGTATGCACAAATGGGATGATGAAAAAATATATATAACTTTCACACTCACTTAAATATAAATATTTAATAATTTTTCTTATGATTGTCCTTTGATCCATGAATCATTTACAAATGTGGAGTGTAATATCACCAAGATGGTAACATACGTTGTTCACTCCCCCCATAGTAAAAACAATTAATATCTATTCATGAACAAGACACCAGTGAGAGAATCCTAGCACACAGGGGTGAAGTTGAGGCATCCACTGCACCACAGAGACCAGGACAGACCACACTGGAAGGTAAGAGAAATGGCTACACACTGACCACATTACCTCTCCCCCAGGACAGCACAGCACCACATGGAGAGTTCTCTTCTGAGCCTCAAGTTTGTCCAGTGGGGAAAGAGAACCCAGAGAAGGCAAGAGGCATCTCCACCACCATTGTAGGTCACTTTGTGGGAGCCCTTACTCTGATCTCAAACCATGGGGATTGCAGGAGAATCTGTGGGCTCCACCACTGGGAATATGACTGTGATAGAGAAGTGGGGTGGGCTTGCAACAACCAGCACATGGATCTTGGCAGACCCAATGCATATCTGCAGTGACCAAGTAGTAGTCCCAACCGGTGGCTTGGTTCATCTACAGAACAAAGTTAAGGGTGCACTCTGATCAAAGAACTCAGTGAATTGCATATCTGCCTGATTTGGATCCTCAAGTGAGGAAATTTGCCACCCTAGAGCGTGGTTTGCCCAAGTTCTGGCAAGGTGCTGAATCACAGCCCCATCCACAGTGGAGAGTGTTTCCCATCCCCAACTAACCAGAAGGGTTGGTAAAACCTCTGAAAACTGTGTGGCCAATAGCAGTAAAGCCAAGAGAGGGGCAGACAGAGCCAATAGTTTTCAGAGCAAAGTCAGTGGCCCTGTTCAGCCAGGGAAACTGGGATGTGGGTCAGCTTGAGTTAAGATAACAAATAGAGCTTTACTGATTTTAGAGCTGCTTCTCTCACTGTGCCCAGGCAGGGAATCTAATTCGTAGCCGTGCTTATTGCTGAGTACAGCTTTTAGCCTGTCCAGTCAGAGAAACTAACCAGAGCATACCAGAAGCTGTGTAGCCCATTTAACACCCCTACATACAATGGTGCTTGAACAGAGAGCAGAGCCTATGGCTTCTCTAATCGGCAGAGCAAAACTGATGGCCTCACCAGACCAGGGAATTCAGTACACACTGACTCAGGCTCCCAAACATTAAGCTGTATTGGCCGGGGCCCTGGCCTGCTGCCCTGTCAGAGCAGGGAAGCTAATTCATAGCCCTGTCTACTGCTTAATATCTCACCCAATCCCAACCATCTAGTAAGCCTGATCAGAGAATCCAGGCAACCACAGAACCCATCCTACAGCCTCACTTGGGTAAGAAGCCAAGCCAGTAGTGCTATCCAAGTGTTCTCAGTCAATGGCACATCCCTCATCCCCAGCCTCAGGGCCTGAATAGTTGCTTCACCCAAAATAGACCATAATAGCAGGCCTCACCTCTCCAAAGACAGTACCAGCAGACACACCTAGACACCCAAACTGAGTTGAGTGGTGAAAAACTGTCTCTGCCAAAGCTAAGTTGTAAAGTTAGAAGAAGAGCCCCATTACTCAAATGAGCAGAAACCAACATAAGAAATCAAGGATCACAAAAAATTGGGTACATGTGACACCACCAAAGGAAACATAAATCCCCTTAAGGAAGTTTAGTGAACTACAAGAAAACACAGACAACATAACAAAATTAAGAAAACAATGCATGAATGCAATGAGCAGTTTGCTAAGGAAAGAGCAACCATCAAACAAACAACCCCAAACAGAAATCCAAGAGATGAAAAAATATAATAAACTAAAGAATTCAGTCAAGAGTTTCAAAAGTCAACTCGGCTATGAAGAAGAAAGAATCAGTGACTGGGAGGATAGGAGACTGGAAATTACTCAGTCAGAGGAACAAAGAGAAAAGAGAATGAAAGAGAGTAAAGAGAGTTTATGAACATTATGGAACACAATGAAAAGAAACAATATAAACATTATGGGAATTCCAGAAGGAGAAGAGAAAGAGAAAGGGAGAGAAAGTATATTTAAAGTGATGATGACTAAAACTTTCTAAACCTTGGGAAAAAAATGAACATCCCCACCTATGAGGCACAAAAGACCCCAAATAAGTTAAACCCAAATAGAAGTGTGCTTGCTCTGTAGTTTCTAAAATATGTGTACGTGTGTGTGTGTGTGTGTGTGTGTGTGTGTGTGTTGGGAGGTATTGGCAATCTTTTTGTTACTGATTTTTAATATTACTAAATTTTGATCAGATAATGTGACCAATATATAATTTTTAAAATATTTACTGGATTTCCTTTTGACATAGTGTATGTTTTTCTTAATATCTCATGTATGCTTGAAACAGAGGAATATTTTCTATTCATTGGGGGCAGTGTTTTATATGTACTTCCATTAGAGCAAGACTGTTAATGGGAAGAAACACTTTATGCTTCACTAGTGTTTTGCCATTTTGATCTATCATTTTCTGGGAGAGTTGTGTTCAGTTATCCCAGCTGCATATTCTCTTGTACAGTCTCTTTTTAGTCAACCACTCCTTCCACACTTAACTCCTGATCCTCTTTCTGTAGTTTCACTTTTCAGAATGTTATTAAAATGGAATCCTACATTATGAAGTCTTTAGGGTCTGGCTTCTTTCATTTAGGAAAATTCATCTAAATTTCATAGTGTTGCATGAATCAATAGTTGTTCCTTTTTATTGCTGAGCTGTAGTAGTCTACTGTGGGATGTACCATGATTTGTTTATCCATCCATCTGCGGAAGCACATCTGGGTTGTTGCCAGTGTGGGGGTATGAATAAAGCTGTTACAAATATTTACATAGAGGTTTTTAGGTGAACACAGGTCTTCAATTCATTTAGATAAATACTAAAAAGGGAGATTTCCTTGACCATATGATAAGTATAAGTTTAACTTTATAAGAAATTTTTGAACCGTTTTCCAAAATGGTATGTCATTTGCATTCCCACTGATAATGAATGAGGATTCCTGTTGCTTTGTATCCTTGCAAGTCTTGGCATTGTTAATTTTAAAATTTTAGCCATTCTAGGTATGTGATGATACGTCTTTATGATTTTAATTTGCCTTTCTTAATGACCATTAATGTTGAACATCTTTTCATATGCTTATTTACCAGCTGTATATTTTCCTTGGAAAAATTTCTTTCCGTATGTTTTGCTCACATTTTTAAAAAAGATTTTATTTCTTTATTTGACTGAGAGAGAAAGAGATCCAGAGAATACAAGCAGCTGGAACAGCAGAGGGAGCAGAACCAGGCTCCCCACTGAGCAGGAAGGCCCGTGAGGGGCTCCATCCCAGGACCCTGGGATCATGACCTGAGCTGAAGGCAGATGCTTAACTTACTGAGCCACTCAGGCACCACTGTTTTGCTCATTTTTATAAGGGGGTTGTTTCTTTCTTATTGTTGAGCTTTAAGAGTTCTTTACATATTCTATAAGGGTACAAGTCCTTTATCAGATATTGGATATATACGTTTTTTTTCTCCAAGTCCGTGGCTTTTCTTCATTCTCATAACAATGTCTTCTACAGAGCAGAAGTTTTTAATTTTTTAAAAGTCCAATTTATCAATTTTTCTTTTATAGCTCATGTTTTTAGCTTAAAAATTTATCACCATACCCAAGGTCACACAGATTTGTTTTCTCTTCTGTTTTTTTTTCCTAGAAGTTTTAAAATTTTAGATTTAGAATTAGGTCAATGATTTATTTTGAGTTAATTTTTGTATAAAATATGAAGTATGTGTCTACCTTCTTTTTTGTACATGGATATTCAATTGTTCCAGCAACATTTGTTGAAAAGATAAAATTTTCTCCGTTTAATTGCCTTTGTACTTTTGCCAAAAATCAACTGACTATATTTGTGTGAGTACATTTCTGGGGCCTTTATTCTGTTTCATTATAATATGTGTACAATCTTTCACCAATATTTTACTGTCTAGATAACTGTAGCTTTATAGTAAAAATAGATATCAGGTATAGTGAGTCTTCTAACTTTTTCCTTTTTTTCTCAGAATTATTTTGGCTTTTCTTGTTCCTTTGCCTTTCTATATGAATTTTAGAATTAAGTCATGTTTACCTCCAAAAGCCTTGCTAGAATTTTGATTTGGATTGCACTAAAGCTATATATGAATTAAAGAGATGGATACCTTAAAATATTGATTCTTCCAATTCATGAACATGATATATTTATTTATTTAGATCATATACTTTTTAACATCCAGACTCTGCATATATTTTATATTTATACCTATTTCATTTTTAGTGCTACTGTAAATGGTATTTTTCGAATTTCAAATTTCAATTGTTCATTGTTATATGTAGTTCATTGCTATGTGAAGACAATTGATTTTTATATATTGACCATGTATCCTGCAACCTTGTTGAACTGACTTTTGTAGTTTGAAGAGATCTTTTGTAGATTCTTCAGGATTTTCTCTATAGACAATGATTTTCCATTTCTAACAGTCTTTATTTCTTTGTGTAGACCCAAGTTTCTGACCTATATTTTATTCCTTCTGACTTAAGAACTTTTAATATTTCTTGTGGATTTGGACTGCTGGCAATGAGGCTAGACTCCTGCTCACTCCCTGCCCCTATGTCATCAACAGCCCCCAGAGTTTCAAACTCATTCTGCCTCTACACTTGGCTTTCAGGAATTCATTAAAAATTTCTAGCCAAATCTTCTTACTGGCTTATATAGCATCTGATGACATCTGCCCCAAGTAGGGAAAGCTTGGGTCCTGTTTTCTCCTGCAAGCACCTGTCTTTTTGAGGATTTCCAGTTGGTTGTTTGCTCTTGTGACCCTCTCTCTCTCCAAGGGAGATTCAAAAAGTCATTAATTTGCAGTTTGCCCAGCATTTTTCTTGTTGAAAGGGTGGGTGTGCCTCTTCCAGCTTCTGTGTCTCCATGCTGAATCTAGAAATTTAAAGAATCTGTTTTAAAAATGTCTACATTTTATATCTGTTTTTTTCTCAAATATTCTTGATTTTTAAAAATGCTGTCCTGCCTTTTGTTATTGTTTATGTTCCTTTTTTAGTTTAGATAAGTTTATTTATTTATTTATTTATTTAAAAATATTTTATTTATTTATTTGACAGAGAGAGAGAAATCGCAAGTAGGCAGGCAGAGAGAGAGGGGGAAGCTCTCGATCCCAGGACCCTGAGATCATGACCTGAGCTGAAGGCAGAGGCTTAACTCACTGAGCCACCCAGGTGCCCCTAGATAAGTTTAAATGTATCTTTTTAATGGTTTTTTCAGATTTTCCTATTTCCTCTCATTCTCGAGCTCTAATTCCTTTCAAGGTGGTTCCGCATCTAGTTTCGATGGTGTTTGCATGTGGGGTTTTGATTATGTCGCTTTGAATTTTGATTTATGGTCAGTAAAGTCTTTTCTTTCTATGGGGGATCTATATGCCCTGGGCTACACAAGTTTTCCTAGGGAGCAGTTTTATATTTGCTTTTCCTAGGATCTCAGAATTCAACTCTCCTGGACCAGTCTTCATGTTTAAGTCTCAAATTGTGGTCCCTGCGTCCTGCAGGTGGTGTAAATTCACATCCACACATGAGATAGCCTGATATTTTGATTTCTTGGAAGCAATTTGCTTTATACAAGGCACCTTAGATTGAAAGTTTCCTTGCTGCTTCTTTTTTTTTTTTTAAGATTTTATTTATTTTATTTGACAGAAAGAGACAGAAAGTACAAACAAGGGGAACAGCAGAGGGAGAGGAAGAAGCAGCCTCCTTCCCTGGGCAGGGAGCCTGATGTGGGGCTTAATCTTAAGACCCTCGGATCATGATTTGAGCTGAAGGCAGATGCTTAACCAACTAAGCCACCTAGGCACCCTCCTTGCTGCTTCTTAGGACAAATGCACTGAATTTTCTTGATTGCTCTTCAGTCCAGCCAGTCCTTCAATACATCTGGACATTACGCAGGTGGCACCGTCACAGCTCCCTCCTTTTTTCTTCTCCTGTCCTTCCCTTGGCATTAAGATCCAAGTTTTCAGGCCAAGTCTGAAATCCTCGTGGATCCCCATGGCAACAACTTCTGCACACTGTTTCGAGGCTTCTCTTCATTTCTGGAGTTTAGGGATTTCCATTATCCAAGCACATAGTTAACAAAAAGTGGTATTATATCCTGCTAGTTTGTTTTTGGAGGACTCCTCCTTACCATCGCCCCAATGTACTCACTCTGCCAGTCAGTCAGCCATGTTGCTAGAAGTGGACTGAGCATAACTTCCAGGGTGACTAGAATTCTGATGTCAGCTAAAATGCAGTGTCACCCTCCAGTTTCTTTAAGAGAGCTTCATGTCAAAGCCAATTTAACCCTCTCCCTCCCTAGTTACTTGGAATAAAGGCATAGAATTTAGTGGTATTATATTTTTCTTCTTTCCCACTTGAATGATTTGTAAATACAGTGGTTATACTTGATTTTTATTGTCCGCATGACAATGAAATCCAGGCATTTTGCTTTATACTTGAGGAGTTAAGATTAGATCCTTAGTTTATTTGAATGCACAGGCAAACGCTACCCATACTTACGTAAGTCAACCAGCCTGCTACTCACATTAAGAAAAAAGTCACCTTCCCAAGATAACCAGCAATTCCTATTGGTGAGGCTTTTTCAAATTCCCAAAAAATCAACAGTAGAGGAACATTCTGAATTAAGTGTCTCAAATTTCTGCTCTTTGGGTTTCATGAAGAAGTTTCTTTGCAGGAGTTCAGGCCTTTGGTGATATCCTCAGGAGGGATGTGACCAAGATGAAATGGAGGAGAGACAAGATGTTCTTAGATTATTAAATCCTTGTTATCAGTGAAATAAAAATATAAATGTTAGGTGAAAACAGTCTCCTATAAGAGATTGAATTTTTGGTCTTTTACTAATTACTAATATATTTGACTATATATTTTTTACTTTATTGACTTTCTTCCAGTAAAGGTCAGACCTCCAAAGGAAACTTGACTGGGTAAAGCAGTGTGTCTTTAATCTGTGAGATGTGGTTTATTAGGACTTCATATTATACTTCTCTGGCCCTTCGAAGCAATGTCATCCAGCAATTAGCTTGGAGATGAGTGTCATAGTGTAAAAAGTGGAAAGGATTTGCATGAAGACATGCTGCTTAGTTGGTCAGTTTTTTTTTTTCATCTGTAAAATAAGGTGGTCTATTAAATTGGCTCTTAGGTCGTTTCAAGGTTAAGTAAGAACTATAGTCATAAATCAAAATTCAGAGGCATTATGGGGTTGAGGTGCTATAATTCTGGAGTTGATAGACTAAATTGATAAAGGTTACCTGGTGAAAAGCCTCTGTTTGGTTCCTGAAAGGGACACCAGGGAGAACTTGCCAGATCCCACTTTAGCCTGCTCTATTTTTTTTTTTTTAAGATTTTATTTATTTATTTGAGAGAGGGAACACAAGTGGGAGTGGGTGGAAGGGCTGAGGTAGAGGGGGAAGCAGACTCCCCACTGAAAAGGGAGCCTAATGCGGGGCTTGATCCCATGACCCTGAGATCATGACCTGAACCGAAGGCAGATGCTTAACTGACTGAGCCACCCAGGCGCCCCTTTGCTCTTGTTTTAGAGAGTCTGCTTCAAGAGTTTTAGGAACAATTTTAATTACTCATTTACATATAGACTGCCCTCTCAGACAGTGACCTTCTGTAGGATTCAGGTGTCATTGTTTTCTTGAGCCTCAAAACTTACCAGTAGTACATGCTTATTGACTGAATAAATGACAATACTGTTTTTCTCACATTTGTACTTCCAGATCCTGAGTTCTTAGTTTGGTTTGGGAAATACGGTCATATTCCTGATACTGGTAACCACAGGTGACTATTGCTCCTCACTGTAATTTTCAACTCTCTCTTACCATCCTCAAACCTAACAGGCCTTACATGGGGACTCCTGGCTGATCCCTACTTTCTAACCCAGATTATTAGTCATCATCATTAAAACCATGTTGAAAACTTGTATCTGATCATGTGTGTGAATTATTTCCTTCGTCCTAAGCTGTTCTGCGTCTTAGAAGGAAATAGAAATCTGAGTCACTTGGGAAAGGCAGCACTACTTTACATCTGAAGGAGACTGAATCCAGGTGTGGAAGAAGTAGGCCAGAGGGACCAGGGCATCAGTGCCAGCATCAGTCAAGACTATGAGGAGGCTGCTTGGCCAGTGTAGCATTGCTTCCTTATTTATAAATGCTCATATTAAATCTAAGATTCCTTAAAGGTAATTTCCAAGGCATGGAAGAAAAGGAAATTTTTCTTTCAAACTGGCAAGTATGGATGGAAGAAAGGACTAAAAAAATTTTCTTTTTACCTATGTGGCTCATTAAAAAAATATTTTTTTCTGGGCCACTAATCAAATACGGGTATGGTGTTACATTTATTAATTAACAGTGGTGAACAAAAGGAATAAGGTCAGTCTGATTTTACTTTGAGACATTATGAGAAGAAAAGATCCACTGGGCAGATCAAGAGAGTGATGCCAGTAGTCCCTAAGCCCCTATGTGCCACTGTAACCTACCTCTCCATAAATGCCTCCTCTGTTTTCAGTCACTGAGGTGCACTGATGCTTATGCACCACAAGATGGAGCCTTCAAAGCAGCTTATTTCCCAGTGCTTCCTTCCCATTTCCCCCTTTGGACAGTGAAGGTCTGGGTCTGTGAGTGTTTGAGAAAGCAAAGCCATTTCAGCCATGAGGAGGTGCACAGACTTGGAGGGTATTGTTGACTACCTACTAATGACCAGTATTGTTCTAGTCATTCTCATAATGAAAACTGATTGGTGCTTGGCCCCATCTTGATGAACACTGTTATCAGCATCTTCCAGGAAGATGCAAGAGACATGCTTAGCAAGTGTGTGATGACACAAAACCAGGGAGGATAATTGGTGCATTTGGATGATATTGCAAAGATTCTGTAAGTTTTCAATGGGCTGAAATCTACAAGGTGAAAGTGAACAGGAATAAGTCATTCTAACACAGTGTTACTCAGAGTGTGGTCCAAGAACCACCATTCGCCAAACTTCTTGTTGCCTATCCTTGACAAGATAAGGAGCTCCTGCCAGGGTGTCAGTGAATTTTATTACAAAGCACATTGTTCAGCAAAGACAAACAAAACTTCCCTGGTGCAAGAAGTGGGGCACTGGCTTATATTCCAGCATGAACTCTTCATCTCGTGGAGGGTATGCCTGTTGAGTGGCATGTGCCTGGACCAAACTGCCTTGGTCTCTTCATCTGATAGATAACAATCATATCTAACATAAAGGGTTGTCATGGTGAAAGTTAGAAATAATCATGCACATTATGTTTCCCCACATGTGGTATGTGCTCACTACATGGAAGTAAGTATGACTGTGTTTCTCCTTAATACTTCTTTAGGGAAAATACTGTTGTTACCCCTACTTTGTAGATGAAGAACTGAAGTGAGTGTCAGCGAAGCTTAATAGTGTCCTGTGGTCATGCAATTCCTTGGTGCCAGAGCCAAGATTTGAAACCAGGGATTTTCCAATTCTAAGTTTCAAATAAGTGCTTATCTGCTATAGGATGTTGCTTGTTCCTGGTTGGACTAGACCATTGGCTTTGAGATTTTTTGACCGAAACGTAATTATGGTCATAATTTAGTATGAATATGTGGGCACGCACACACAGAAACGTGCATATATAGATCTGAAATGAAATTTTTATGAAATAATACTTGCCCTCCGTAAGTGCAATGCATTGATGTGTCTTACTCTATTTTATTATTATTTTTGTTTTATTTTTAATTTCAATTTATTTTTAGTATTTTATTTCATTTTTAAAAGAAAAAGCTGGCAGTGACCTATTGAATTGATTTCATGGCCCACAAATGGACTATATCCCACAATGTGTACTAGCAATATCAACAGACTATTTATTTCTAAAGTTCTCTGATTCTCCTAGAAAACAAACAAACAAAATAAACAAAAGGCTTCCAACCCAATTCCCTTAGTCTAGAACAGAAGACCTGGGCTTGGGAAAGGTTCACGTGAACAAAGAGTAAGGATTTTAGCCTAGGTCAATATATGGACACAGCAGTGTGGGGGCAGAAAGCTCACTTCAAGTCTCCCTCAGGAGTCCCACATTCCCTCTTGGGTGCTATACTTTGACAGAAATCAACAACCCGAAACAGTCAAGGTGGGGAAGGGTCTGAAACTATTTAAGGAGCCAGAAATGTTTAATCCAATTTTGAAAGAAAAAAGTCTGTGAAGAGTTATTTATATCTATATCTACATCTACATCTATCTATCTATCTACCTACCTACCTATCTATTTGGATATAAAATGATAATAGATCCCTAAATTAGTAGAATTATCTTGCAGGATTCAATAGGTTTTGGCCAGTCTGATCATTACCTCACAGAAAGCTTACTTCCATTGCATTTTTGGATTTGGGTGTCTAAAGTGAGAATCCTGAAGAATGATTGTTACTCCACTTCCCTCCCGTGAGAGGCCACCAAAGGCAGGAAACTGCTCCTCCCAGGGTGAGAGGAGGAGCTCTCTTGCTTGGCATTGGCAGGACTTTTGCTCAGCTTCAAAGGATTTGCAAGGGTGGTGGCAGACTCTAGCCCAGGCTGCGCCTTGGAACAGGGACCTTCCTTTGCCTAGAGCCTGGCCCGGCCTTGTGGGAAAGCCCCCAGTTCCTGGTACTTCGGGCTGGTAGGAAGCACTTGCCTGGTTGTTTCCCTCCCTTGTCAGCTCTGCAGAGAGCTGATTCTCCATGTGAGTCAGGAAAGGAGGCAGTGAAAGGCTGGAACAGTCCCTCAGCAGGTTTGCATGGGGCCTCAGGAATGCCTGGAACTGGAAATCCCCCTGGAAGGTGGTTACAACAATAGAGGTTTACACTGCTGCTGCTGGAGTAGGGCATTACATTGGAACAAGTAGCAGCAGATTTGTTGGTAGTTTATTCAGGAAGGAAAATTCAGGAAGGAAAGGGGAGAGGGGAGTCAAGAATGACTCAAAGGTTATGTGGTTGGGAAATCGGGGAGCAAAGTAAGGTCACCAAAACAAAGTGGAAAAACAGAAGTGGGGCATAAATTGTGAGGGGAAAGAATGGATACTTTTTTTTTTTTTTTTAAATGATTTTTAGGTCTTTTGTCTTTCTTTCTTTTTTTTTTTTTTTTTTTAAGATTTTATTTATTTATTTGACAGAGAGAGAGCACAAGCAGGCAGAGTGGCAGGCAGAGAGAGAGGGAGAAGCAGGCTCCCTGCCGAGCAAGGAGCCCGATGTGGGACTCAATCCCAGGACCCTGAGATCATGACCTGAGCCGAAGGCAGAGGCTTAACCAACTGAGCCACCCAGGCGTCCCAAGAATGGATACTTTTGATGGTACTACGTGTGTGATTTAGAGTCAGAGCTGTGTTTGTGAAAGTTTGAAATGAAGCTGAAGGGGTTAAAATATATCGATCTTGCTGTTGAACTGTTTACTATCCAGTGTTAAATTCAGACAGTTGGAGCCAAATGTGATCATATTTGAGAGTGAGGTGACTCTTAATGATGTTGGAACTGCTTGGATTACATATTCATTCATTCATTCATTCATTATCTGTCAGCATCTCAGATTAACTTTCAGAATGTAACTGATACATTCATTTTCAGTGGTTCTTTACATAGAATTAAAATAAACAGGCTAGGAGCACCTAGGTGGCTCAGTTGGTTAAGCATCTGCCTTTGGCTCAGGTCATGATCCTGGAGTCCTGGGATGGAGTCCCACGTCGGGCTCCCTGCTCAGCGTGGAGTCTGCTTCTGCCTCCCGTCCCCAGCCCCACTCCTACTCTCTTGCTCACTCTCTCTCTCTCTCTCTCAAATAAATAAAATCTTAAAAAAACAACAATAGGCTAATGAGGTGCTTTCTGAAAATGACTGTCCACATTTTATTTCTGATAAATCTCAATCTCAGGTGGATTGAGCCAAATGACATTGGTTATTCTAGATCGAGTCATGTCAGGTGACATGCAGGGATGGTTGCCGAAGCAGAGGAAGTCTTGTGCATGTGTGCCTTGCAGACAAAATGGGGAGATATGAACTGATTGATATGATAATGATAAAAGCAACAGTTAACATTTATCAGGCATTCCCTATATGCTCAGTGGTATTCTAAGCACTATATGTAATTATCTAATTTGATCTTCAACAACTCAATTAAATAATTACTATTAATATCCTCCTTTTATAGTTAAGGAAACTAAAGCACAGAGAGGCTAGTGAATTTGCCTAAGGTTGCAAAAACTAAACACAGAGAGGCTAGTGAATTTGCCCAGGGTTGCAGAACTGGGATGGCCTGACCACTGAGCCACACCATGTACACTAAATAGGAAGGTATTATTCTTGCCTGGCTTGATAAACTGACACAAGGCAACTAGAAATTCAAGCAGTAGTCAGAAGAGAGGAAGAAACTTTTTTTTAAAAGATTTATTTATATTTTTATTTATTTGACAGAGATAGAGAGAATGCACAAGCAGGGGAGCAGAAGAGGGAGAAGCACGCTCCCTGCTGAGCAGGGAACCTGATGTGGTGCTTGATCCCAAGACCCGTGGATCATGACCTGAGCTGAAGATAGATGCTTAATCGACTGAGCCACCCAGGCACCCCAAGAAAGTGTTTTCTAGGAGACAGTGCTGCTTTGAGTGCCCAGATGAAAATGTGTGATCCAACATTGGGAAGAGGGACATTCTCCTCTCATCCAAAGATCCTAGGCAGGTTGTGGGCTTCCAGCAGGGAAAGCCATAGCCCTTTGAGAAACTTCACGCACATAGAGAGCCAGCAGCCCAGCCTCAGGAGGAGCCTTTTTCAAGTTCTCCTGTGCAGTGGATTTCCATGAGGGAGCGGGATTCATTGTTTCGGGTCTGCGTAGTCTTCCCCTGGACTCACCTCATAAGCCCAAGGGGACCATCGAGGAGGACAGTTAGAAGCTTGTCAAGAACTAAGATTTCTGTAGCCACTCAAGTAAGGCCTCACAAGCTAGCAAACCTCAGGAAAATGCAACTTAATTGTACCCACAAGTAGGTGAGGTCTGGATGTGTGCTGAAAAGATGAAGACTATCTATTCTAGAAATAAATCTTTATTCAATTTTATTATATTATTCTAAGTTAATAAAACATGTTCTGAAGAACAAATGAGAGAATACTTTCTATCAGGAAAATAAACTTGCTTTAGTTTTTGGAGGAGCAGGAACTCTTTACAGCCATTTCTCTACCATGTGTATGTGCCCAGGGCCTAGTATGCTATAGTCAATGGCACATAACAAGTGCTCAACAAATGGCCACCAGCCTGAACATATGAGTGGAATGTGAAATGTAGGGTTTTTTTTTTTTAAGTAACTTCTACCCCCAATGTAGGAGTTCAAACTCATGATCCCGAAATCAAGAGTCTCAAGCTCTACCCACTGAATCAGCCAGGTGCTCCTGCAATGTAAGTGTTTCAGGGGATAAATGTAAGGTTCTTCCCTGAAGCTTTTTAGATGCTACATGAGGAAATGCTAATAGGAAACATCTGGACAGTGAGCCACCAAGCAGTTATTACATAAAAATGAAAAAGTCCCTGTAATAAAATAGCAAATAGAGATGAGGAGACACAACATTTTTAAGCCAGAGTAGGTGAGAGAAGGCAATAACACATTTAAATTCTGCAGAGAAGTGTCTTTGAGAGATAATTCAGATTTTATTTATAAATTCCAATCTTAATTTGTAGGGGAAAAAAAAGTCCATCAACCAAGATCCCACTACTCCAACATATCAGCTAAGTTTAACCATGTTTTCTTATTGGACAGGTGAGCAATCAGTTTGCATGGAACCTCTAGTTGTAAAGTTCTATTTACCTTCTTAGCCAGAGTGGCCACTCCTGAAAACCAGGTTTCTCTGTGAAGACAGCAGAGCATCTTCAGAAGGTGGTGCTGGGTGGCAGAAACCCTTTCCTGTCTGAGGGCTCCTTGCAGCTGCTAAGGAGGGAACAGCCAGGTGCCCCACTGTTTCACTCCCCACCACTGGCGGCTGTCCCTGGCCCTATTTGAGGAAGCGGAGAAGGGAAGCTATTGATTAAATTGGAAAAGATTCTCTCCTTGAGCTCACATTAAATTAGTCCACAAGTAACCCAAGGGAGCTTTCTTTTTTAAATTGGGGCAAAATAGACATTGCATAAAATTGACCACCTTAACCATGTTTAAATGCACAGTGCAGTGGCATTAAATACCCTCCCATTGTTGTGCCACCAACACCCATCCATCCCTTGAATTGTTTTCATCTTACAAAACTGAAACTCAGTCTAAGGGAGCCTTTAGTACTACTGTCTCTTAAACTTTTTTTTTTTTAACCAAACTTTGCTTTCTTGTTGCTTTCAAAAAATCTAGTGAGGAAGGAAGGTAGCAATATGAAATGCACTGTTTTTCATAGATGTGGTTGTCGTGTTTGGAACAAATGTATTTGTTAAGATCCTTTTAAGCCTGCACACTTACAAATGAAGCATGACCTCTAAAAAGCCTCAAGAATACTTTTATTAAGAGCCATTCAAAATCGACCAAGGCGTTCCAGGGGTTATGGTAGTGCAAATGCAACATTTCCTGTGAAAAGAAGTATTTTATACTAAAGAATTTGTCTGGTCTTTGTCCTGGGTTTCTGATTGCTGGGGGTTGTCTTTGTTATGCTAACTAGATGACTCACAGGAGCTCCTAGAAAGCCTCATGATGGGGGCTGGTCACCAGAAAGACCAACCATGTGATTAGAGGGTTGGGATTCTCAGCCACCTGACCTCTGGCTGGGAGAGAAAGCCTGAAGATTGAATTCAGTTACATTGCCAATAATTTACTCAGTCATGCCTGCATAACGAAACTGCAATAAATAACACTGGACACAAAGCTCAGTGGAGCTTCTTGGTTGGTGAACATGGATATGCAGGGAGGGTGATGTGCCCTGACTCCATAAAAATTCAAGGCTTCATTACTTCTTAACCAGAGCTTTTATGCGTGGTACGTGTATTAGTCTGGGTTCTCCAGAGAAATGGATCCAATAGGAGATTATATATATAGATATATCTATATCTATATATAGATCTATATCTCTCTCTATATATCTATATATATATATAAATGTAATGGAATTTTCTGGAAGGAGTCGGCAAGCTGGGTATCCAGGACAGCCAATGGTATAGTCCCAGTCTTAGTCCAAGTCTAACAGGAGGAGAGAAGACTCATGGACTCATGTCCCAAGTAGAAGACAGGAAGGCAGAAAGAGTGAATTCTACCTTTCTCAGACTTTTTATTCCATTCAGGCCTTTAATCTTTAATGTATTGGATGAAGTACACTTACATGGGGAAGTGCAATCTGTTTTACACAGTCTACCCATTAAAATGTTACTCTTATCCAGACACGCCTTCACAGACACACCCAGAATAATGTTTAAGCAAATATCTGGGCACCTGATGGCCCAGTCAAGTTGACACATAAAATTCACTACCACTGTAGGCAACTGTTTGTTACTGCTGCTGTAATAAATCACCACAAACTTAGTGGCTCAAAACAACATAGGTTTATCATTTTATAGTTCTGGAGGTCACTAGTCCAAAATGGGTCTTATTCGTGGGCTAAAATCCAGGTATCTAAGGAATGCATTCCTTCTGGAGGCTCTAGGGGAGGATCAATTCCTTGCCTTTTTTAGCTTCTAGGAACTGACTGCCTTCCTTGGATTGTGGGCCCTTCCTCCATCTTTAAAACATAGCTTCTTCCAATCTCTCTCTGACTTTGGCCCTCCTGTCTCCCTCTTATAAGAATCCTTGTGGGGAGCCTGGGTGGCTCAGTCGGTTAAGTGTCTGGCTCTTGGTTTTGGCTCAGGTCATGATCTCCACGTCTGGAGATGAGCCCTGTGCAGGTGCAGGGTTCTGTGCTCAACAGAGAGTCTGCTTCCCCTCTCCCTCTCCCTCTGCACCACTCCGCCATGCGCTCTCTCAATCTTTCTCTAAAAAAATCCTTGTGATTACACTGGGCTCACCAAGATGATCTAGATAATTCTCCCATCTCAAGATTCTTGGCTTAATCACATTTGCTATGTCTCTCCGAACATCTTTTGGGGGCTATTTTCTACCACAGCAGTCAATAAATACTGTTGAATTAGTGAACTATTAGTATAGTCACTTAACTGGTTTCTTTATGTTCAGTTTCACTGTCTTCAAGCTCAACCATATCATCAGAATGATAACATAAAAAAAAAATACCATGTACCTTCTCTGTTAAAATTCTTTTTTTTTTTTTTAAAGATTTATTTATTTGACAGAGAGAGATCACAAGTAGGCAGAGAGGGAGGCAGAGAGAGAGGGGGAAGCAGGCTCCCTGCTGAGCAGAGAGCCTGATGCAGGGCTCAATCCCAGGACCCTGAGATCATGACCTGAGCCGAAGGCAGAGGCTTTAACCCACTGAACCACCCAGGCACCCTTCTGTTAAAATTCTTTAGTGGCTTCTCATAGGCTGTAGTATAAATACAAACTCCCTTCGGGGGTGGCCCCTGCCTACCTTTCTAGCAACCTTTCTCATTGCCTCATATATGTATATAATGTTAAATTATATGAAATTACTGGAAACTGACAATTTTTGACTTACAAAAATTGGAATTTATACAGTTCAACCTAATACCACCATTAGCCACATTGATATACTTTACATTGATATGCTGTACTTAATTGTCTCAATGCACCAAGCTTCTCTGGCTCCCATGTTTTTGCAGATGCTGTTCTCTCTTCTCCCTTCCCTGATATAAATATACCCCAAGCAAATTGCTGCACAAATTACGAGTACCTAATGTGATAAGATTGTACGTGGTTTTTTATTTCAGCTTCAGTACGCAATATAGTCTGAGCATTGTTTTATCTCTATGGACTATCTGTCTTTAAATATTATAATTGTGCATCCTATGATTACATCAGGACCCTTCCGCTGCTGTGAAGACTGGGGTCAGGCTGGCCTTTAGTAACTATGCAGAGACCAGGAGGAGGCTGTTGGAGTTTTTTCAAGCATCTATAGATCTGTTTGGGAGCCCATTGAATTTGTAATCCTCAGAATGTGTGTATCCAGTCAAACAGGTCTTCAATAAATGTTTGTTGAGTGAAGGAATGAAAATAATTTCCTTTGTCCCATTGTTCACTTAGATTGTGAACCATGACCACGTGGGTATAGTAGCTGCTTTTTGGTGGATTAAACAGTAAAGAGGTGGAATTTGAGATCAGACTTAGCTACTAAAGGGGTGTCTGATCTCAGGAAAATGCTATATCTCTCTGGGCCCAATGTCTGTATCCATGAGTCCAAGTGCCCTTCACTTTGACCCTTTGTCTTGCATTATTCTTTAGTCTGCCAGCTCATCAGTGATGTTACCTGCTGCTTGGAGCTGTTGCAGGGTAGGGGGTGTCCTTCAGTACCCTCAGTGCAAGGCTGTTGTGTAACTGGATCCTGAGGAGGGTGGATGGAGTGGTGTATTTTTGGTACCTGCGCGCTTTCTTTACTTGATGGGGCTTTAAATATAGGTTGGAATGTTTTCTGTGTACATTGCCCATTGCATCATTCCTTCTTGTGACACACCACTAAGGATCCGACTTTTTCTAAAATCAGAAGTTATGCTTTGTATCAGAGCGCACTGAAGTGTATTCTTGGAAGCTTTTCTGAATATTCACTTAACTCTAATTCTACTTCATGAAGATCTACTAGGCATACCCTCTTTATGATGGGTACTTTACTGGGAGCTTTCAGTTATTCTGTTTAAGAATCAGACACAAATCCTACCAGCAGGGACTATTAGCCTCATTTTAAAACAGAGGTTTAGAGAAATTAAGGGCATTGTTGAGATTCCTTTTACTAAAACAGACAAATTCCTGGTGCATATATGTAATTTCTTTATAAGATGTAAAATAGACGAATATATAAATTAAAAAAAATATGTTCAATATCTACCACTCATTAAAAATATTCTTCAGAACATCTTCTGAAGATGGGTCAGAAATTTTTTTTGAAGATTTTATTTATTTATTTGACACAGAGAAAGAACACAAGCAGGGAGAGCAGCAGGCAGAGGGAGAGGGAGAAGCAGGTTTCCCATGGAGTGGGAAGCCCAACAAGGGGCTGGATCCCAAGGACCCTGAATTATGACTTTAGCAGAAGGTAGACAATCAACTGACTGAGCCACCCAGGTGCCTTAGAAATATTTTATTTGTTCTGTAGTTTGTGGGACATTTTGGACAAGGTAAAAATGAAATCATTTGTCCACCTGCATATCAATTAAAAAAAAACCTGGCTATTCAGAAATTACATTCTTCTTAGTAAATTGGCAATATTGTTTAAACAGTGCCGAATGCCCCAAGTGAAAGAAAACATGCTGTTTAGTGACTGGGGGAGGGTGAGCCAATATTGGCCAGGGTGGCCTCAGAGGAGTGACATCAGAGCTGGGACTTAACTGGGGAGGAGGAAAAAAGCAACCCAGCATGTAAAAAGCCCTTGTAAGGGTCAGGACTAGTAAAGGAGAGGTCAGGCAGAAAGCCGGTGGTGGTTTACTTGTAGTGTTCAGCACCGTTTGAAACAACATGAGTCATGAAATTACTTGTAAATTGCCTACAATCCCTATAAGAACATAAACTCTAAATGGCCAGATCTGTTCCAGCACCTAACACAATGTCTGGCACATAGTAGGTATGCAATAATATTACTGAATGAAAGAAAAAATATGCTGGGTGCAGGAAAGTCTATCTAACCCAGCTCCTTACTTTGCAGACTGGTTTAACAGGCGCAGCAGAGGGGAAACCTGTCCTAAGTTTCTGGCTGGTCAGCTTCTAATCTTTCTGCTGCACCATCCTGCCCCCTGCTGCTTAATTTATCAAGAAACGCCAAGTTTTTCAAATACACTAGTTCTTCTAGATAGATTTCTTGCTCTCTGGAATTGACATTTTGTGGTCACCTTTGAAGGAACTTTGCTTCTTGTGTGTTCCACCTCAGAAAAAAGATAATTTTTGCATTGAGGAGAAAACCAAACAGATTGTGCCTTTGCTCCAAGCATTAAAACAATATGAGACTACCATTAAATAGCAAAATATCCAAATAACCCAACAAAGCAATGGGTAAAGAACTTGAACAGACATTTCTTCAAAGAAGATATACAAATGGCCGATAGGGATATGAAGAGATGCTCAACACTATTAATCATCAGGAAAATGTGAATCAAAACTACAATGAGACATCACCTCACATCTGTTGGGATGGCTATTATTAAAAAAAAAAAAAAGAACAAATGTTGGTGAGGATGTGGAGAAACTGGAATCCTTGTACTCTATTGGTGGGAATGTAAATTGGTGCAGCCACTACGGAAAACAGTAGGGCGATTTATCAAAAAATTAAAAATAGAACTACCATATGGGCCAGCAATCCCACTTCTGGGTATTTATCCAAAAGAATTGAAATCAGGATCGCAAAGAGATATCTGCACTCCCATGTTCACGGCAGCATTTTTCACAGTAGTCAAGATATGGTGACACTCAAATGCCCATTGACAGATAAATGCAAAAAGAAAATGTGATGGTGCATGAATAATGAATCTTGGAACACTGAAAAAATAAAATAAAATAAAATGTGATACATACATGCATAAAATGGAATATTATTCAGCTTTAAATTTGCAACAACAGGGATGAACCTGGAGGACATTATGCTAAGTGAAATGAACTGGTCAAAGAAGGACAAATAATGCAGTCTTCCACTTACATGAGATAACTAAAATAGTCAAGTTGATAAAAGCAGAGAACCTGATAGTGATTGCCAAGGCCCGGGGGTGGGGGAGGAAACGGAGAGTTGTTGCTCAGTGGTTAGAGTTTCAATTATGTAGATAAATAAATTCTAGAGATCTTTGTACAACATAGTGCCTACAATGAAGACATGGTATAGTGCACTTCAATATTTAAGAGGGTTAAATACTAAACATGAGATCCATCCTCTTAAAAAACAAACTAACAGACAAAAACAAAGGGAAACAAGGAAACTTTGGGAGGTATTGGATATGTCTGTTCTCTTGATCGTGATGACTGTTTCATGGGTGTTTGTATATGTCCAAACTCATTCAATTGTACCCATTAAACATGTGCAGTTCCTTGTATAATAATTATACTTCAATAAAGCCATTCAAAAACACCCCAGAAAACAATATAAGACCTCCTACCAAGGGTTCTGGTGACCAAAATGAAGGTAATGATGATGACAAGTGATTTGATACATTTGTCACCTTCTGGGGCCCCCTCCTCCTTCAGCTGTGGCATTGCTCAGAGTCCATCTCTGCCTGGCCAGAATAAGTACTTATATGGTTGTCAAGAGAATAAGTGAAAAGTAGAGATAATATGTGCATTTGGTAGTCATCTAGAACAAAAAGCAACTGACTTGTGAACTCTTTGAAGTCAGACTTTTTTTTTTGGCAAGCACATGTCTTAAATGGAGCAGCAATTCACTTGTTATGGGGACTTATGTCCACTTCATAGTGTCAGATGAAAACATACTTTTCAAGATAAATATTCAAAATATCAACTTCAAAATAAGGTAAAAAGATGATAGGCTCATGTGGCAAATTATATTTATATGCCACAAAAGATCTATTGATTAGAAAAAGAACAAAGTAAGTTCTTTTGTGGCCATTTAATAAAATTGAATTCTATCTAGAATAGGTTATTTACTTGATATTATAGGCAACTGGAAAGACAAGGGAAAACATTTATGTGTGCTGTAGTTTTTATTTATTTATTTATTTATTTATTTATTTATTTATTTATTTATTTATTCTATCACGATGAGGGAATCTACTCACTGATCCATAACAGTCCTGAATCTCACCTGACCTCTATCCTTTGTCATTGCGTGGCTTGGGAGTTATGTGAAGTGTTTGCTGTTGCTACAGGTAATGCACATGACAATGCAAACATTGCTTTTTCCCTTGACCAGCACAAATGAAAACCAGGTTTACTCCTAAGCAACAGGGTCCCAGTGATGCCAGGCCCTTTGCTCTGATTCTTTCAAATGTAGCCGTCTTGATTAAGACATTCTGGAAATGACTAAAGACTTTGTACGTATACTTTGGATGTTACAGGTAAAATACATGATTTTTTTCTTTCTTGGTCTTTTTTTTTTTTTTTTGGTGGAGAATGGTAATTAAAATTTAAGTTTTATAAAACTTTATTAAGTTTTTAAATGGGAGGATATCTTTAACTTTTATTTAAATGAGGAAAATTGCTTACTGGTGTGGAAAATATGCCAAAGATGGGTAAAGAATGCAGGAAAGGCCTGAGCTAAATAATTTTTAGTCTTGGTTGCTGTGGGGGAGGTGAGTGAACTAATTTTTCTTGTGAAGCATTTTGCAGATGTTTCTGAGATATTCTAGTTTTGAGAGGTGGTTTGGACACTTGTCCTTAAGTTCAAGAGCCTGTGGGCTAGCATCAGACTTGGGAGTTAATCCTTATAGCCCTGGGGATAACTTGGAGGGTGTCAGTCAGAGAAATATTATGAGTAATCTTTGTTTTTGGAAATAACAACTGACATTTATTAACTATGGAGGCTCATGATGGGGCAGGACTAGACATATGCCCGAAGACCACTCAGGAGGCTATCCAGATATGTCCAGATAGTCTAATATGGGATGACAGAGATAAAATTAAAGAATAGGAAAAGAATATTCAGAGAACAAGATGAAGTGGGGATATATTTAGGGACTCAGTCCCCGAGTGGGAGAAGGAGTTTAATATGGCTTCTAATGTGGAAGTTTCTAACGTGGTTTCTAATGTAGATGACATTAATTTCTCATATTCTTGCAATTGCAATTTTTCATGTTCAAGAAGTTAACAGTCAAGCTGCAAACAGCTTCCTAGTTGCAGAATGGATAGACTGGGAGGAGAAGCTTGGATGCGTCATGGCCATTTCACAGGAAGTGGAGTCAGAGCCTGTGGAGCAGAGCTGGATGCCCTGGGATGTGCCTGCAGGCAAGTCCCTCAGGGCTCCTCACACTCTATAAACTAGAGTGCTGCTTGAACGTTAGCTATTATCTTAGTTTTTTTTTTTTTTCTTATCAGTTCAAGCGGAAGTTTGTTTTCATTTTGATTAAGTGACTAGCTGTTCTGACAGCCGTGGAGCTGGCTGGAGCAAGGAGGGTTGCACAGGGTCCAACAGTCTCAATGCATTTGCTGGCTACGCAGGCGAGAAGTCCCTCCTACCTCGCTCAGTGCTGTGTTCCCTGTACATTCTTCCTAGTAAGAAGAATGCAGCTGGCCCCAAGTTCTCTGCACTGAGGTGGCGGCTCACAATGCCTGCTCCAAGTCCTCCAACCCTGTGCAAATTATTCCACCTCCTCCTTCCTGTTTCCATCTGTAAATTGGGAATAGTAAGGGCAGGGCGGTGGAACGCCACCACATATAGCGCTTAGCACATTGTGAGCATACAATATATAAACGGATCGATCTTACTTGTTCTGGGTCTGACATGCTGACATCATTTGAGCAGGGAGACCCACACTGTCTAACATATTTGGTGTCATCCCTATGTGGGCAGCCTTCAGTGGCTTTATGTGGGGCTAGAGCTAGAGCCTCCATGTGGGGAATGTGGGCACACAGCTGACTCTTGTATTCCTCTCAGCACTGAAGATTGGGATACTCTGCAGCCTCAGGATCTATGACAAAGATTTGGACAGTAGAGAGATTGGAGCTGATTTTGAGAGGACCACATAGTGAAATTGCTTGAGATTGGAGTGGCAGGACTAGATGAGCCCCATTACCCCAGCAGGTGGATCCTTAGATGGTTCTGTCAGTCTGGCCCCGTAGACTGAAAACCCAGTCCAGCTAAACCTTTTTACTGCTAAAGCTTCTTAATAAATCCCCAATCTCCTTATCTCATTTGGTATATTTGAAATTAATGGCATAATATTTTCATAAGAACAAAGTATAACATCACTTTCTTCATTTTGGACAACCACGATGTATGTATTTAAAATTTGTAATGTAGATTATGAGGAGACTCAAAGTGATTGCTAAATTACTTGTCATTGGTGCCATAGCAATTAGGTGTTTAGTTTCTGTTTATATTTACTTTATTCAGTATCTAAGAATCATTTAATAGCAACATAACATAAAAGCCAAACAGCACCCTTAGAAACATAAACACAGTGAAGGCTGGGGCATTACCACAGCGGAAGGATTCCTTCGGTACAAACAAATGCTAGAGAAGTTTGGCAGGTGTGACTTACCTGGTCAAGTCAGACAGAAAGTGCACAGCACAGACCATCACCTTATAACAAAAGAAGTTGTGGTATTTCAGGTGTTAGTGTTAGAGTATATAAGGCCTGGCCAATGGATTATTTTATTCCAGGTTGGTTACATAGTCACAAAAGAATATTGATAACTAGAAAACAGAAAAAGATCAACAACAGGTATCATTGCTGGAACATTCTATGAGTACACTTCTGCTTTCCATGCATGGTTGGTGAATGCCAAATTCCAATTAATTATATATTCTGATGATATATGAATTAATATCAGAATATCATACATGCAATAACTGTACTCAAAGGAAATACAGTCACGTACAAATGAAAATAATTTTTGTTTTCCTTTGAGAAGGTATTTCAAAGTTTTATAGCATTTCAGGGACATTAATATAAATATCACTTATCACAACAAAGTACCTTAGCTAAGAAGGTATATGAGATTGGCTGTCAAAGGATGGTTCCTAACTTGTCTAGATAAAGATGAGATCCTAATAGTTAATATTAAGTAATTTAAAATGAAGCTTCCTAAAAAACTCAGCAACTTTTCTATTACTCAAAGGATTCAAAGCTAAGAATTTCAAATTTCTTGTCTTATGTTCATATGTAAAACCAGTGAATATGGGTGTAACATTTTTACGTCCATTAAGAAAATGAAGGCTGATTGGTGAGTGCTTTGTTTTAAAGTATTTTTGTTAAGATTTTATTTGTTTGTGTGTGAGAGAGAGAGAGAAAGTAGAGGGAAAGAGAGAAGCAGGCTCCCCACTGAGCAGGGAGCCCAATGTGGGGCTGGATCCCAGGACCCTGGGATCATGACCCCAGGTATAGGCAGATGCTTACCTGACTGAGCCACCCAGGCACCCTAAGTGCTTTGCTTTAAATAGTTGCATTCTTCACATCTGAAGTTACTTGATGTTTCAGAGAAGGCTTTCCTAAAGAGCATATTGAAATGATAACATTTGCTTGTGATATATAAACTGCTTTCTGAAGTAAGTTAAAAGAAACATTTTTAGTAATATTGAGGTTGGTGAATTTATAATTATTCAGATTTTGATATTAATTGATTAAAAAACCCTTTCCATAGTAGATGCTAGACAATGGGATGTTCTTCGACATAGAAGAGAAAAGCAATTTTCTAAAGATCTCAGAAGGTTCTGTGCAAAGAACAAGGGGCCAGGAAAATGCCTTCTATTTCTATAGGCTTTGCCCTGAATGATCATTGCAGGCACTGGTCAATCAGGCAGGCCACACTGAGGCATCCTTCCCCAAGGTCCTGGAAGGTCCGAGTCCCACAACATTCAAGACATCCCAGTAGTACTTATGGTCTTCTCCCCTTAAGTCTACATCATGTTATCTGCCCCTTAAGTCTTACCACTCTGGTACAGAAGGAAATAAAATCTAAGGAAAGAATGAGGAAAGCATAAATAGTTTCCCACTATGGCCCAGAAGAGAAGAGCCAGCGTTTGGGGTTGGCTCTGACTGCTTTGTAGCTTCCTAAGGAGATCAGAGATTGGAAATAGGCCAAGAGGGAAGAGGTCTGGGACCTCTTGTCTCCTCAGTCATACTGGAAATTTGGATTCCTGAGACATCCTCACTTGTTGGGATGGGCCTCTCAAAGAGAAGTGCAGTACAGGAGGGTGTCATTTACCTCCTTAGGTCTCCATTTCCATATATGTGATGCAGATAAAATAGCTGTCTTGTAGGGTGGTTTGAAATTTAAGAACCCACATTTTAAATGCCTACAAGTGTTCGTTCTTATTTTTTTGATACTCAAATCTTCATTTCCTGGCCCCAAGGCCCATCCATTTGTCAAACACATCGAAATAGCAGAAAAGGAGTAATCTATAAGCAGTAATGTTGGCCATTTCATCACAAATGTGGGTAAATACATCCCAGGTGGAGCTACCTCAAGATATGCTGATTTGACAGATTTGATGGCCATGGTGGTTTTTCCTCACAGAAATGATGACTCTTCCCAGAACATTTCAGTCTAGGTCTGCTGTGAGTGGGGCTCAGCAGCTTTCATCTGTCCTGGTAGTCTTTTTTTTTTTTCTGTCCTGGTATTCTTGATAGGGCTGGTCAGCTCAGGGAACAGATATTGTTCAAGATTGACAGCAGTGTTCTTCAACTTGTGGAGGCCTGTTTTTCTTATTGTAAGCTTCTTTACCAGAAAGATTTCTCCAATTTGGTCACCACAGGGTCTGATGGTGATACTGAAATGAATGCCACCAAATGTCAGGTACCTGCCATGGTTTATGACAGAGGTGGGGGTGGAGTCTGGAGCCCAAGCCTGGCCTGGGTTGGAAACACAGACCTGTGCTTTACGGTGCAAACATGGAGAGTACCCAAGCTCTCTAAACCACAGTGTCTTTTTTGTAACACGCTAAGAACTGTAGGAGTGGCCTCAGAAAGTGGTCATCAGGATTGCCTCATTCTTCCTTATGGGCATGATGAGAGACAATTCACAAAGTCCATCAACAAAAGACTTGTGGTTAAGGATTTGAGAGGAAACAGGCCTTCACTATTACTCTCTGGGTATGCAAAGCCGGGTTTGGACGGCCCTTGTCTCTAAACAGGCCTGACAACTCTGGGTTGTTCAGGGCCTGTGTCTTGTTAGTTAGACACCTTCTGTATTAGTGTCGTAGAACTGCTGTAATGAAGCACAATGGATTGGGTGGTTAAAGCAACAGAAATTTATTATCGTATAGTCTGGAGACTAGAAGTTGAAGATCAAGGTGTCGGCAGGGTTAGTTCCTTCTGATCATTGTGAGGGGGAAATCTCTTCCATGTCTGGTGCCTGCTGGCAATGTCTGATGTTCCTCGGCTTATAGAATATCAGTCCAATCTCTGACATCATTTCTGGCATTCCTCATGTGGACGTGCATGTGTGTGTGTGTGTGTGTGTGTATCCAAATTTCCCCTTTTTATAAAGTACCAGTTGTATTGGATGAGGGGCCCACCCTATCCAGTATCACTTCATCTTGACTAATTACATCTGCAATGACCCTATTTTCAAACAAGGTCACATTCCAAAGACTGTGGGTTAGGCCTTCAACAATATATGAATTTGGGGGTGGGGACAGGACACAATTCAACCCATTATGCCTTCCCTTTTCTTAACAATAATCTTTGACTCTTTTCAACACAAACTTAGTCAATGTTCTCCTGATTAAGAGAGGGAGACTGGAAGACTTGAATCTCTACTTCAGGAGGTAGTGAGCTTATCCAAAGGTATCCTAAAGGTAGGTCAGGATGCTAAAACTTAATATAGGTCCTCCGCATTCCTCTTTCCAAATCAAAGGAAAGCTCACGTGTTTCAGGCTGTGCTCTCTAGAAGAGTGAAGGACCTCATCAGGCAATGCCCCACCCCTCCTATTTCCTTCTTCACTGTGGAAAGGATTGACCAGAACAGGTGCTGGTCAGATGGAAGCCATTCAGCTTGAGAATCTCCATCTGGTGGCTGCCTTGTTCTGCCTTCCTCATTAAGAGCTGTCTTAGTTCAGTTGGGTTTACTTCTCCTCTTTGAGCTGTAATTTGTAACCTGAGGCTGGCTCCGGAGAGCTGTGGTCAATGGGCAGTAAACAGCCAAGAGCTGAGCTCAGAGCTCTTCTACCTTCTCAGACTCCAGCCTCCACCCCACTTGTCTGGAAGTGAAATAAAGGGAAAAGATAAGAGATTTAATGCTGACAAATTATTTACAAAGGGCTCAAACCAACAACTATCATAAACCACAGAGACAAAAGCACCTTACAGAACCAGGGAAAGTATGCTGAATTTGGCAGAACAGAGTAGGGGTGTTCACAAGGCCTGAAGTGCACTGTGGGGAGAACCGTCTGGTGAAAATGGCAGAGGTGAAACATTCAGGCTCGCCAGGTCCTGCACGCCCCCTGGTCTGACTCTACTGGGAGTGCTGGGAAGGAGGAGAAACAGAGCGACCAACAACCCTCTTGCAAGTCCTGGTTGCCTCTCTGGGGTCACCCTCAGCCTTGGGTGTTCCCTGCTTTTCTTAGAGTTGATTTGAATACTTAAATCCCTGTAGCTCAAAAGGCAATCTGACTTTTACTTTTCCAAAGATAAATCTTAAAGGAAAAGCTCTTCAGTATAGGCAATTATTTTGTCTCCTTACATCTAAATGCCTGTTTGACATATTTTGTCAAACTTCACTTTAGTCACAGAATGTACTATTGTTATTCATCAGTTAAGGGCTTTAGATTTATAGAGAGATGCCTACATTTGGCAAAATGAGTACAGAACTTCCATTATATTCTGGTAAAAGGGCCAATTTAATAAGGGCATTAGTATCTAAGCAATTTTTTTTTTACAGGCTCAGATCGAAATACCCTTCGGGAATCTACAAAAGGCTTTATTTTAACAGCATAATTCAAAGCTTATCAAGGTCACAGGCATTTCACTTATTATCAAGAGGCTTGCTGAGGAAAAGTAAAGTAAAAATATAGGCATGCAGGCCTCCAGAACTTTACTTTTTAACAGGTAGGATGGAGAAGGAAAAATGTTCCCACTGGTTTTGGGGTAATTATTTTTAGTGGAATGGTCTTTGAGTGCAGTAAGCAATGGGAAGCTAGACCTCACTTTGTAGATTCAGGGAAAAAAAAAACCCATTGTGTGTGTGGGAAGAAATCTATTAAAAAGTCATGGATTTGAGAATGTTTCACAAAATTTCAGGGTCCTATGAGCATTTCTGTACAATTTTTAGAAGAAATGTTTATGGTCAATGTGATCTATTTGTGATTGCTTCATTAGATCAGGCTTTACTAAAATACCCAAACTATTTATTTTCTGTCTGTATGTGTGTATTGGGGGTGGGGGAGGTGGAGGGAGATTTGTTTCTAGCGTAATGCATGGCAAATAGTAGGTGCTTTTCTTAGATTATTTTTGCTGCACAAAACTAAAACATGAAAAATAGACTTAAATGCATTTCTTTGTTATTAAAACATGGGAATATATAGTCCGGGGTTGATACCATAGATCTATAATGCTGAAACTCAGGATTCTTCTATCTTTTCATTCTGCTGTGAGGAAGAAGGAGGAAAAAAGGAACCCCTCCTTATTAATGAGTCTTCCTGAAAGACCCATATAACACTTCTGTTTCCACCTCTGTGATTAGAACAGTGACATGGTCACAGGTGTCTGCAACAGACACTGGAAAATATGCTTGAATCCTTTTACCAAAAATAAAGAAAAAAATGAATTTTGAAATACAACTAGCAATCTTTGCTCTACAGATAAAAAAAAATTTGCTTAATTGAATTGGATCTATTGGCCAGAACTGGTGTACATAAGATATTTTGTTGACTAATCTTCTCTCATGAAAAACTGGGTAGGAAGCTTCTTATCATACCTTGCAGTACGATAAGCATGGGATTTGGGAGAGAGAATGCTGGTCCTGCACACACCTTGGGCTGACCTTGACTTACTATGGGCAAGGATGTTAGAACTCTTGTGTTCTTTTATTCTTCAAGAAGTTGGGTGTGAACATGAATAGTGTGAGACAAATGCTTTCAAGTTCCATCAGATGAAAATCAAATGCTCTGAGGGTGAATGGGATTGATCTAACCTCTCCAGTTTCCTCCATATAGTCAGCACAAGGGACAAAATCTAGGGAAGACTCTCGCTCCCTCATGAATTTGCAGAATGTTCTCATCACTCCTTAGAAACAAATTCAGTGAGTATTTAGTGTCCTGTGATTCTTACCTTTTGTGTTGTTTAAAGTAGTTGTCAAAGTGTTCTTAGCTATTTTTTAAATAAAAAGTAAGTACATAAGTAAGAACACACCCTCTCATAGGAACCTAATGACCAAAACTCATTGAAAGGAAAACTGGCTTTGTAGTCTAGATTAAAGTCATACGTGCTTATTCATAATTTCCGTTTCCAGTCTGCTAAACTCCATTTTTAAATAGAAAACAGAAAGAATGCCATTGGGCCCAGCAGAAATCTAAATATAATTGAAGTCAGGCACATAGTAGGTGGCTCATCATGTGAGTCTTGATGGTAGGATTCCTTTGAAACTTGCACTACTGCCTCTGCTGTAAGCATCATCTCTTTAGCCCTGCGTGGTCTTGATGGGCTGTGACTGATGGCCATTGCTATATCATGGAAGACATATTCATTCCTTCACTTGCCAGTCCTCCATTCTCCCCTTTCTGGCTGTCTGGGCTGTCCCTTCCCTTGAGAATGGTGGATGGTGTGAGCCCTGTGCTGGTCCTGCATGGAACATGCACACCACTTCCTCCCATCTCACCTTTCTTTGTTGGGGTGCTACTCCCTCACCCTCATTCCCTTCTCCTTGTTTGCTTATGGAAATCTCCCCTGGCCCACAGACTAATCTAATTTTCCCAGGGCAGCCTCTCTGTCTGCACAGCACACATCACACTTGTCGATACTTGTTTAGAGCTGATCTTCCCTGGGAGACTTGGATTCAGGGTCGCAGGGACTGTGTCTTCTGGTTCATGGCTGTGTTCCATGCCCAGCCTGGTGTCTGACACGTAATAGGTGCTTGGTGGATATTTGTTCGTTGTCTGACAGATGTAGCCCCTCCCCTCTTATTATGGCAGACAGATTCCCAGGGCAAGGCATGTACCTGGAGCCCCTATCCACGCCTATATAGAATGGATGTGTTGGTCCCAAGGGCTGGTAAGATCAATTAGTTTGCTCCCTCCTTTTTTCAGATGAAGCGATGGTTTTAGTTTACTAGGTCTGACAAACAAATTACCACAAGCTGGGTGGTTTAGATGACAGAAAGTTATTGTTTCAACAGTTCTGGAGACTAGAAGCCCAAGATCAAGATGTCTGTAGGTGGTTCCTTCTGAAGGCAGAAAGGGAAGGATTGGTTCTCTGCCTTTCTCCTCATTTCTGGTGTTTGCTGGCAATCCTTGGTGTTCCTTGGCTTGTGGAAGCATCACCTCGATCTCCGCCTTCATCTTCACATGGTGTTGTCCCTCAGGATATGTTAGTCTCCAAATTTCCTCTTTTTGTGAGGACACCAGTCATATGGGTTGAAGGCCCACCCTAATGACCTCATTTTAATTTGGTCATCTGCAAAGATCCAGCTTCCAAGCAAGGTCACATTCACAAGTACCAGCGGTTAGGGGACATAATTAGCACACAGCAATGACTCAGTTCATAACATATTGTCCCCTCTGTTGAAAGATAATGCTACTGACTCACCATTTTTGGAACATGGGGGTTGGGTTGTTTTCCAAGGTCTAGTCTTATTTGTAGTCTTTTGTGAGCAAGAACAGTAAGAGGAAAACTTGGGTTATAAATTAAGAGGTTAGTTCACTCAGGTAATGGAGCTTGTTTACTAGGTTTGGAAAATGGTCTTCACATAGTGTTTTCAACTGATTGACATTAGACCCACTTGGCTGCATATCTTCCAAGAAGCACAGTCACAAGAGTTCATTTATTCTCATGGATCAATAAACAATTATTTAGAGAAAGTGACTTTGTCAACAATTTAATTAAAGTCACCCAACCTTTGAAATGAGAAGTAATTCAAGTTTGGCCACATATTAGCTATATGGCCCTAGGCAAGTCACTAAATTATCTGGACCTCAGCATGCTATCTGTAAAGCTCCGGTACTGGATTAAGTAACCTCCAAGGACCCTTCTGGCTGGAATCTTCTTTGGATTATGTAGTTCTTTTAGTGTTGAAAGCAGAACAGACCTCTAAGGAATTGGGCTGTGCAAAGTACAAAAAGGAATCAATTGTTGAAACACTTTTCCTATTCATTATCATCAGTAGATATGAGATGGTTCTAGGCTCAGCATAAAAGGAAGAGGCTTGGTCCCTGTTGTCATCTACTTTTATGTGCTCATTGTCTACTCCATGCAAGTGACAGACCAGCATACAGGACACATGTCCTCTGCTAACAGGGCACTAATTCCTCTGGCCCACCCCAGTGATCACATGGTGGTGGGTTTGTAGTGTCAAAATTTGCATGGGTTGACTATGTCATTTTCATCCCCCAAATAAGTAATTTTCTAAACATTTATTTATATGAGTGTCTGCTAGCATATTTAAGAACCTGATCAGAGTTTTAGTTACTTGTTACTAGTACAACTGAGCCTCTGGGGTGTACACACTCACTCTTTATAATCTCTGCATAAAAACTCTTGCTAATAATAGCATACTATAAATAGAGATCTTTAGATGCTCTGTTCTTCTATTGTCCTGCCTCTTACAATGCTCAACGTATCTTAATCCCCTTTCTTTATTTTGTCATAAAACTGTAACCCCTGATTGTAGGGAGGATGCAAAATAGACCAGATGTCTTAACCATGTTTGGATAAATCAGTCATCACCCTTCTTTTTTTCTGAGAAAAATGAGATATAGCGCCTTGAGTGAGGGGCGTAGACCCTACTTTCCATTCAGTCTTTCCAAAGCAAACAGAAAAGAGGTGTAAATGTCTGTTAACTGTGCTTTGTCACTTGTGTGGGCATTCAATCTTAAGGATGCCACCATCGTTATTGTGAACAGAGAGGGAGACCAAACTGTCAGTGTTTTGTCTCATTTAATATTGAGACTAAAAGTAACAACCTCAGGAGAAAGAGAATTGATTAATGAATTTAGCTCTAATGTTTGAAGGGAATATAGATTTTGATATGATGCCAGTGAGACAAGATCTCAATACAGTTCCCTCAAATTTAAGAATGCTTCAATTAGGGGGGCACCTGGGTGGCTCAGTGGGTTAAAGCCTCTGCCTTTGGCTCAGGTCATGATCTTGGGGTCCTGGGATCGAGCCCCGCATCGGGCTCTCTGCTCAGCAGGGAGCCTGCTTCCCCCTCTCTGCCTGCCTTTCTGCCTACTTGTGATCCCTCTCTCTCTGTCAAATAAATAAATAAAATCTTTAAAAAAAAAAAAAAAGAATGCTTCAATTTACATTTAAATAGTATCTGATTTACTGAAAAAATAAAATAAAAGTATTTGGGGGAAAAAATAAATAAATAGTATCTGATTTCAGAACTTTACTTTTTGCAAAAAAAAAAGGTCCCCCTCAACAACATTACAATGAGCCCAAGAGTTGATTTTCAGCAACATAACAAATAAAGTCAATCATCGAAGTATTTTATCCCAACATTTTATATTCTGTGTTAGGTATCAGTCACTAGGCTAGGTGTTGAGCATACATGATATTTAAAGCAAAACAACTTTATGAGATCGGAACAACTCCACTTTATACATGGAGAAAACATAACACAGAGGGAGTTCAGTAGTCTGCTCAGGAAATAGTATACTCAGGATTCATGCATGGAGCAGGACCATTTGACTCAAGCCCTGAGCTCTTTCCAAATAGTCTGGAGTCCTATTAACAGGGTCCTGATTTGCACACATGCTGGGGTCACACAGCTTTGCAGGAGTGGGAGTCAGATGACTACAAAGGCCTTGTTCTAACACGGATTCCTTTGGCATCATTAATCTAAGCCAGGCCAGTACTGATGAGTTGGAAGAGAACCGGAAGCAGGCACTAATGGGCATGCAGAGATGAGAGAAACAGTTCCTCAGAGTACATTTAAGAGGAAAAAAGTACACATATCATTATGATAAGAGAGACAGTACGAGTGCCATCTGAAACTATGAAATAACGCTATTAAGAGCCTAAGGAGGGGAGATCTTGGTATGCAAAAGTCATTTCGAACCCCACTCCACCTTTGACCACTGACGGTGGTGGGCTGTATCACTGGGGAGAATATAAGGAAAGACCTACTTGAGGAAGAACATGTAGATGGGCCTGAAGGATAGTTAGGGTTTTGGTAAAAGGAAATTCAGGTGGGAGATGGCATTCCAAGTAGAGGGAATGGTATGTGAGAGGCATAAAAGTGGTGCTACTGTATAAGCAGATAAAGATGCTACTGTAGAATAGCATCACTTAGGACAAATAAATATTTGAAAAGCAGCCCAAGGTTTATAAGACTGGGGCCTGAGAATATTCTAGTCCAGGGATTTCAAACCCTGTCTCTTGTTCTCTAAGGAGCCTAGTAAAGAGCTTCAGTTAATCCATGATGTTTTATTTGAAACTTTGAGTATATGTCCATGTTTCATTTATCTACGGCTATGTAACAAACCCACTCCAAAGTGAGTTTAAATCAAAGTGACTTGAAACAACAATTTATTATTTCTCATGATTTTGGAATCTAGGCTGGCTTGGCCAAGAATTAAAAATTTGCCCTAAAACTCCAACCAGGTGTTTAGGGCCATATCACCTATTTTCAGGCCTTCTTCATGTTTAGTGCTTGCCCTCCTGCTGAGAGTTTGAAGGAACAGCTACTCCTTTTTTTTTTTTTTTTTTAAATTAACGCATAATGTATTATTTGCTCCAGGGTACATGTCTGTGGATCCTCAGGCTTACACATTTCACAGCACTTACCATAGCACATACCCTCCTCAATG
Source organism: Potos flavus (assembly GCA_028534135.1). NCBI lineage: Eukaryota > Metazoa > Chordata > Mammalia > Carnivora > Procyonidae > Potos > Potos flavus. The sequence goes on along the minus strand of CM052900.1, from coordinate 64,712,033 downwards.
TCCATAACCCAGCCACCCTATCCCTACCCGCCCCTACCCCCCAGCCACCCTCGGTTTGTTTCATGAGTTTAGGAGTCTCTTATGGTTTGTCTCCTTCCGGAACAGCTACTCCTATCCAAAGGTTCCAGTTTGGGGGACATTTCCACAATTTACATTGAATCGCTCCTTGCTGTCAAGTACAGGACTTAGACAAAAGAGAGGTCATCTTGAAGATCAGTTTGGCTCAATATGAATAAAAATTTTTTTATATCTGGACTAACTATGGACCCTGTCCTCAGCAAATGAGTTCTCCACTTTTAGATGAATTGAAGTGAATGCATAACTGTGACTCAGGGATTCTGCAAAAGCAATTCCTTCACTCCAAGGCGATGGTCTTATGATGACTTGGAATTTAAGGGTCCTGAATTAGTTATTCCTTAACAAAGCTATTCTGAGATGCAGAAAAGCCACAGAGATGTCTGGAAAGAGCAGGGCACTTGATCATTGGAGGCATAGAAAATGTCCATTTCC
>CM052900.1:64687478-64711423 GCA_028534135.1 Potos flavus | reverse complement strand
TGATCTCTCTGATATGAAGAATTCGAGAGGCAGGGTGGGGAGTTGTGGGGGGTGGGAGAAGGAAATGAAACAAGAGGGGATCAGGAAGGAGACAAACCATAAGAGACTCCTAAACTCATGAAACAAACCGAGGGTGGCTGGGGGGTAGGGGCGGGTAGGGATAGGGTGGTTGGGTTATGGACATTGAGGAGGGTATGTGGTATGGTAAGTGCTGTGAAATGTGTAAACCTAAGGATCCACAGACATGTACCCTGGGGCAAATAATACATTATGCTTTAATTAAAAAATAAAAAAGAAAAAAAGAAAAAAAAAAAAGAACTCAACTTTTAGAGTCAAATGGAAAAAAAAAGAAAATGTCCATTTCCATGGCATCATGATTAACTGGTGGGAGAGTTCTTTGTCACCCCAAAAATAGGGGCAAGGAGAAGTAAGACACCACTTTCTCAACCACTCTTTGCTGCCTTGGAAAGGTCCCAGCCTATGCGCTATTTACATATTCTAAGGAGAAAAAAAAAAAGAATGAATATGTCAGACTCTTACCACTGATTAATGCTGGTAATCAGTCATAACATCTGCTCACTTAACTTTATTAGCAGCCATGGAAGTGTATGTTTGTACTTCTCTTGCTTTACTTAATGATGACCTAATTTACACTGGGCCTCTTCTCATGCTTTGAAGACATTCTTCACAGGTATGTTAGATTTCAGAAGAGTCAGTGTCAGCTATGTTTAAAAAAAATGATGTCACGTGGGTCACAAGGAAGAGATTCCAACCTGCAGTTTCCCATTTTGATTTGGGATCTGAATGTAATAAATCACCTTTGTTACAGACATGTAACAGTTCTGGTCATATCCAAAACTGCAGGGAAAATGTTAGAAGTCTGAAAGTAAAAACACAGGGAAGTGATTTATTTCAGGACAAGAGTTAATCTGTTTCCACTTTGGGTCCGGAAATTCGTGGGCTTTGTTTCCTAGATAAGACTCCCTACAGGTCTGACTAACAGGAATAAAGTGGTGAGGCAATCCTAGGTGTGGACAGTGTTATCAATAGCCTAAGGCTAAATTTGATAGCTATTTCTAAAAGCCAGGCTCGATTAAATCATTAATCAGAATATGTTTTAGATTTCTTTATAATGCTGTTATGTGTAGTTGTTCTATCTACTTTCTACAAGTTTAAATATGAAATGAAAACTTTAAATAAAAGAAAGCTATCTGAGTAATGGGAAAAAACTGCCTATTTTTGGTGTAAAAAATGTCAGTCCTTTATATATGACTTCCCCATTAGGGAGAAAATGTTACTGTCATTGTAGTAACTAACAGATAAATGCTAGAAATAATGAATCTGCATTCCAAGTTTATGGTCTATATGACTTTCCTTATATGAATAAGTACTTTTTTGCTTTTGCAAAATAATGAATAATGTATTATTAAACTCGCATTTCCTTCTTACATAGTATGTTATGGAGCAGTCACATGTGTTATGAATTGTTTATTGGTAATAATTATGGCTAACGTGATTTCTTACTTGGTGCTGTGCTACTTTATCTCACTGAATTCTCAAAATAAAACTATATGATAGATATGATGATAACCATATTGTAGGTGAGGAGGTAGAAGCTTAGACTATAAAATTACTCAGGAACATAGCTGGAAAGTATACAGGTGGGGTTCAAATCCAGGTGTGTCCATTGTCAAAATATACACTTCATCAGGGTACTCCACTGGCTTTCCACGTGGTATGTTGATAACATCAGACTTGGATAAAGTCCATTGATGAGAAACTTGGTAGACATTTTCCGAAAGGAGAAGTTGGAAGCATTGAAACATTTTCTAAATATAGAGTGAGAAATGGCTCAGAGGAATCAAGTAATTTCTTAAAGAATATTAGTTGACAAAAATTAGTCAAAAGTGTACAAAAGTAATTCTGTATTTCATTTCTTTTACCTTGAATTTTTGCTCTGAAAGTGAAATATTTTTAAATTTCTAACAAGGGTTCAGGATGCTGTGGTTCCTTCCAAATAAAAATATATTATGGCTTCACAAAATGAGCTTCTCTGTTCTTTGGTCCAGTGAATCAAAGGAAGGACTCTAGCATTTGTTAAGTAAGCACAAGACACTGTGCTAAGCAAGTTACTTTGTTTAATTCTCCTAGCACACTGTGAGCTGGACATTTTTCAGCTGACAAAACAGTCTCAGGAAAGTTAGGTGCCTCAATTCAAGTTGTACATGCATAAGCCATAGGGGTGGGATTCCAACTTGTGTCTGCGTATGTCCTTCTTAGAAATAGATTTATTATCCTTTGAAAAATGAGGGAAATGAAATCATTTCCCCAAATAAGCAGATTCTTAATTAACTTTCCAAATTTTTTTATTCTAGTGCTTCATTCCAAATGTTGGAAACACAGTCAATGGGAGTTCCAATTCAAAATCTGCAGCAAGTTTGAAGAGCTGTGCTGGTGTGTTGTTTCAAGAACTGCCAATCTAATCAACATAGCTTTTGTCTAGGAAAGTGAAGTCAGGGGCTCAAAGTGTCCAGATTTCCACTTGTGTTATCTCAGTAGATACACAGCTGCAAATCAGTAGCTATAGTCAGGTTTCTTTGATTATTCTCAACATTTCCCTCCAAATGAGGGAGAAAACTAAGAAAACTGGTGTTGAGTCTAGTCAGCATGTTTTACCCATAAAGATTCAAGAAGCTGAAATGTAGGATCAATTCTGAAGGCCCAAGAGCAGGGAGGTGTTAATGACTCACCTTCTTGGGGAGGTGTGCTCCTCCCTTGTCACTTTGGTTAAGGAAGGCTTTGGTGACTCGTGGCATAGCTCTGTCCTTTGTTAATCTGGGATGTTTGGGATTATTGAGTCAGCTGCAGGAATGAGTCCTACTATTCCTCTGAGGGTCTGGGTCAGCTTTCTGGTCCCATAAGTCTGTGCAGACCCTCATCCAAAGACTTGGATAGATCCAGGATCCTTGAAGCCACATGGAATGATCACCAATGTATATGTGGTTGCTGAGTATCAGAAACTGCTGCTCCCTGGCCCTGGTCACTCCCCAGTTAGGGAAGCTAGGAACTTTAGATCCCATTCCATACCCTGGTATTCCCCCAGCCTCTGAGTCTAGGTTCCTCGTTTCCACAAGTTAACTCCATTCACCAACCCTTTCCTCAAAATGGGTCTGCACACACGGACCTACAGCGTTCACCTACTTCTCCCTGAGCCTGTCTCCAGAATTCTTAGAGGCAGTTTATCTCCTGGGAGATATAGTCGTCTTCTTCATCCTTGTCTTCACATTCTGCCTGGATTCTGTTTGGACTTGGAGAGCCCGAGACCAGGTGTTAATACTTTCTGACAATGATGCAGAAGTAACAGCAGAGGGCAGCAGAAAAAGCAAGGGTTTGAGCCAGATGGACTTAAATATTGGCTCCAACATGCATTTAAATGGCCAGGGAACCCAAGACAGTTTCCTCATATGTAGAATGAGAGAAATAACTGTTGTGCGGGGTTTTTGAAAGGTCAGAATCAATGCAAATAAAGCTCCTGGCTTAATGTCTGGTATGTATTAGCCATTTATTAACTGGTAGTGTTTATTATGTATTTCAATGAACTATATAGACAGTGGGAAGCAAAATGTAACTTAGACATACTTAAGCCTCTGGCATGGTTTGTAATATTGAAAACAGGGAAACCAGGATGGGAGTTCTCCTGTACCAGCCCAGGGATCTTTAGAAAATGCCTAGCCTGGTTTTGGTGAGGTTGCATTCTTACCTTTCGTAGGTGTTTTAAAGGCAGATCTGACAAGGAAGAGAAATCTCTCCCTCTAGTAGTGTATCTGGATGATGCAGCCAGGGAAGGCCAAGAAAACCTTTGGGACCTCCTGGAAAGTTGGAAATTTAGGCTGAACAACTGGAAGGTTTGACAACTTATGGAGGTTTGTTAAACAGCAGAATAGCTTTACAAATGAATTGCCTGAAGCCAAAACTTTTAGGTCATCTAAAATTAGACTGGACAAGCACTTGAGAGTGAGCTACTCTGGGAGGGAAATGAACAAGGTGGCCTAAAGACTTTTTCCATTTCTAATTTCTGTGAGTCTATGGAAAGATCTCTTTCTTTTCTGTGTTTTTGAGTGTATTTTTTTTTCTTTAGCCCTCTCAGTGTTTTTTTTTTTTCTCCTTAGATACATTTATAAATTCTACTTACAAAGCTTAAAATTACAGCAAAAATGCCATTTCATACTGTTAAGTTTAGTCCATTTTAAATCCTGTCTTGCAAATTTCTCCTCCTACAAAGCAAAGCTGTCCCATCATATTGCCTTATGGCCACTTCTATTTTTGAATTACATTTAGAGTAGAGTTAATCCACCTTTGATAAGGAATTTAATATCCATTGGCAGGTCAGCTTGTGACTTTATGCTGTGAATATAGCTGCAGATTATGGAGCATCTTTCATTTTAAGTTATTTCCCGGGATGGAAAGCCAATTCAAATGCAGAATACTTTGTGTTGTAAAGATTAAAGCAGCAATCTTGCAGAAACAAGGCTTCCGCAGTGGACAAGGCTTTCAGGATGGACTCTCACAGAGGAGTGCAATTGGTTGTGAGCATATGGAAGGGAGTTGGGTGTGAAAAAGCAAATACAAGAATGGAGAAGCAATGGGAAGGACCCAGAGAACTTTAATCATGGCACTGAGGTTCAGAGCTGGGTGAGCTCAGAATCCAGACTGGTACAGGAAGCAAGTTTTAAAGATTAGAGCAAGCAATTGGGCTGGAATTTAGGAAAGTAGCTGCAGTGTTAGGATCTCACCACGGCAGGAGGCAGGACCCAGGAGGGAACTGGATAATGGGCTTTGGCAACAGAAAAGGACACAGGCTGACATTTCAGTTTAGTCCAAAGTTTTATAATTGTCATGTTAGGTCACAAGCCAGTGTCGGCAGCCTGTAGGTGTAGGTAAGTGAGAGAATTGGGGGGACATGCTATTGAATGAGATTTACAGGAAGAAAGAAGGTTGCTGACTTTACAACAGCTCCGGACATAGGTCTACTTTGATTTCAATGTCCCTGGTTTTTAGTTTTTACTCAGATACTGGATCTTCCATCTGGGAAGTAAGATGTAAGGGAATTAAACGAACACTTCTAGAATGTCTACCATTTAAAAAGGATTTGGCTAGGCATTTTCCTATGTTACTTCTCGAACTGTGAGAGCAGCCTATGCCATAGTTATTTTTATTTCTATTTTATGGAAGATAGGGAGGCTCAGATGGATAAGTAATTCACCCTAGTGCACGCAATTAATAAGTGGTGGCCTTTAGATCCAGTTCCAGATCTGCGTGATTCTAAAGTCCCCACTGTTTCCACTCCATCATGCTGCTTCCTATGGAGGCCCAGTGACTCTGGAGGCTGGGCTTGGCATTAAGTATCAGGTGCTGTTGACTTCCTTCCTGCCTGGATCTCCTTCTCATTCTACTAATCTCTTAAAAATCTATTCTTTCATTTTCTGCCCAATTAAAAAAAAATAGACTTCATTTTTTAGAGCAGATTAAGGTTCATGGCAAAATTGAGCAGAAGGTACAAAGACTTCCCATCACTATTGTAGTAACTACCCAACAAGGCTCCAGCGTCTACAGCAGTTCTAATATCTGTCATCCTCATAGCAACCAGAGTGAACTCTCTAAAATGTAAATCAGATTACTTGGTAAGTAAACTCCAAACTCCTTACCATGGCTTAGACAGCCCTAAACACTCTGGTCTCTTTCTATTCCTCTGATGTCACCTTTCTTTACTCTCTACTTTGTTCATATTTTCCAGCCATACTGGCCTCGTTTTTGTCTCAGGGCCTTTGCACATGCTGTCCTGCTGTCCCTTCTGTTTGGAATACATTTCTTCTATATCTTTGAATAGCATTTTCTTTGTCCTTCAGATTTAAGTTTCATCTTAAATGTCCCCGTCTTAGAGAGGACTTCCCTGAGAAACTGAGTGGCCCTTATCACTTTCTACTAAATTAATCTATTTTATCTTTTTCAAATCACTTCTGTACCTGAAATTATCTTATTTACTAATTTTTTCCTTTCCTCTTATTTTAGCTTTTAATGATATAGAAAATCACCCCAAAGTTAGTGGCTAAAACAACCACTTACTGAGCTCACACTTCTTTGGGTGAGCCAACTGGACTGGGCTCAAGTAAGTGATCTTCTGGGTTAGACTGGGCTTATTCATTCATCTGTGGTCAGGTAGGTAGCTCTGCTTCTGAGGTCTAGTTGCCTGTTGGCTGGGTGACTGGGGCAGCTGGAATAGGTTTCTCTCATCATCTAGCAGGCCAGCCCAAGTTTATTCATATAGTGCATAATAGGGTTCTCAGAACAAAGTATATCAGTTCTCTTGAGGTTTTGGTGCTGGCATAATGTCACTTCTGCCTCATTCTATTGGTCAAAGCTGCCCAAATTCAAGGGGTGAGGAATAGACACCACCTCCTGATTTACAGATTACATCGTAATGGGGTATGTCTATAGGGAAGGAATACATAATGGTAATCATTTTTTTTGCAAACAACCCACCATAGCAATGTATATTTGCAATTCATTTTAGGTTCTTAGCATCTGAATCCCTTTTTGAGTTTAGGAGATCACCCACTTTATGGATCTTTGGAGGGCAAAGATTATTTCTTCCTGTAGGAACCAAACAAGCTACATAGTTTCTTTCCATTTTCTTTCCCCTTAAGGCACAGGCACTTGTGCAGGTTGGAAGTGAACAAGGTAGGCCAGTAGGTTCCTTGTGGAATTGATTTTTTGGTTAGGGCGACAGCAAAGGTGACTGTCCTAGGTTGGTCTTATTTGTAGTATAGTTGTTTTCCTGGTAGAAAAGCAACAAGAATGCAAGCGTAGCACCTCAGGCTCTGTGGCAGGCAGGTGGTTTCCTCATCAGGCCAATTCTTTATTTTATTTTAATTAATTAATTAATAAAGATTTTATTTATTTGAGAGAAAGCATGCATGAGCAGAGGGAAAGATGAGGGAGAGGGGAGGGGCAGAGGGAGAGGGAAAAGCATGTTCCCTACCAAGCAGGGAGCCTGATGCAGGGCTGGATCCCAGGACCCGAGATCATGACCTGAACTGAGGGTGTATGTTTAACTGACTGAACCACCCAGGTGCCCCCTCAACAGGCCAGTACTATGAAACGTTTTGTATGTTGTTTCTCGAATCTTAAGTTCGAGCCTCATTCTTTAGACCTCTCACAGATCCTACGAACCACTCAATATTCTTTAAAAGACTCCTTTTCTTTGTAATCCTCCAGGGTCAGATTTGGTTGTTTTGCCACAAAGAGTTCTCTTCCAGCAGTTGGTATCAGGAGTGGAGTTAATTTTTCTTATGTAACAGGAAGAGTTAGATGGTTTCCAGGTTAGCCCAGTTGCTCATACACAGCTGTCAAGATTCTCCTATCTTCATCCTTGGCCAGCCTTAGTGTGTGTTTTATCTTTACGCTGTTGCCTCCTGCTAGCTCCATGTATTACTTTCATGTTCCAGACAGGAAGGGGTGGCATCAGCTACGTCTGTTTCTTTTATAAAAAAAGCAACAGTTTCTAGAAGTGCCCCTTTAGATCTTCCCTTACACTGTCTTGGTCTAAATAAGATCACTTAAATTACTGACTTGAGAGATTGGGAGGTGAGTACCTGACTCCCTAACTTCTCTGAGGAAGGCACGAAGAGAGGAAGCTAGAAAACTGTGTTGAATAAAGTGATGACCGTGACCCTCACATTCTTAGTCACCCTCTTTATAACGATGCTTCCTGGAGACCAGAGGCTGTGCTTCATTCATTGCTGTCTCTCCAGTGCTTAGAACAGTGCTTGGCAAGTTCATTGACTGAGTGGCTATAGATGGAGATTCTTTCTTTAAAATTTATCTTATCTTTTGCTTTTGTTACAGAACTACCATTTTGTTCTAGGCTAATTATTAAAGATTTGTTTATTACAAATCTGTTTTTATGCTATATTTCTCTCCCCAGTCCTTTCCATCCTCTGTCTACATTACATTCTGCTACTAGCATATCATCTTGAATGCTATTTTTGTCTTGTCCTTTTTTTCTTCTCAAAGATCTGTATTAGTTCTGTTGTAGTAGATCTCAATCTCTTAGCCTGGAATTCAACTCCTTGCATTAGCTGTCTGTTACCTCTTCCACATCAGCAACTTAATTGGTAATCACTCACAAATCCAGCTAATCTTGTGGCCATCTGGTATATGCTGTCATATCCAGTGTATGCAGACTGACAGACTGCTGGGCTCACGGGGGCAAAGGCAGAAAGCTTCTCTGTGAAGGGAACAGGTGAGATACAGGGAAGACCCTCAATATAGGATGGGCTGCCATGTTGTTTTGTTGAAAGGGGTAGGGGTAGTTATCATTCACTCTGAACTTGTATTTAGTCTACAGTCTCATTGGTAGAACTCCTATCAGGCAGGGGATCTCACTGGGTTAAAGCAGGACTGGGATAGCTCAGTCCAATCAGCAGGGTGCTTGTGGCAGTCTTTTTGAGAAGTAGAGCATGAACCTGGATCAAGAACAGTGGACTGAAACACAGACTGGTCCACAGGGCAGAGAGTACAGGGAAGGCTGAAGTTCAGGGGCATGCAGGTGTCCAAGGGCTCTCCGTCCAGCTGAGCAGGAACCAAACCATTCCTAAAACCCTAGAGTGGATAGGACCATGGACAGTCAGCCTTGGATGTTCTTAGTCTGAGAATGGGGAGGCTGAATCTATAATTTGTAGGATCTCACCATTGGCAGCCAGACCATGTTGGATCATGCAGGGACTGGCAGCATCATCCACTTGCTTTCTTTTCTCTACCTTTACAAATGTTCCACTTTTTATTAAAAACATGTTAGAAACACTCTTTTCTGGTGTGCTTAGAGGGAAATTTTGAGAAACTGTTGGAGGGGGCAATTATGATATAACTCAACTTATTTGATGAAAAATAACTTGAACCATTTTTACAATAAAACAGTATAGACACGGATAAATTTGACATGATGTTTTTCAGGCAAAATTAAGAGTTAAATAACAAACTTTGATTAAAACTCCAATCTATGATTACAATTCATTCATTTCATTAGGGTGCTAGGATGCAAAGAACAGAAATAGAGACTGCTAAAACAAATCAAAGGCCACTAGAAACACTGTAATCATTATGGAAGTTGTTCATTAAAGACACATGTACTAAGAATTTAAACTGAATTCAGAAATTTCCATTTTTAGAATTAGTTAAAAAGACCATGCTTGAGATTGAAAGAAAATATTCTCTAACAGGAAAGGAAAGTTCTTGATGATAGCATTTGGTGCTAAGGATTAGAATAAAACTGCTATTTGGAGAGAATATCTAAATGTCTTCTTTTGTAAGGTAAAAACGTCAGCTCAGCCTAAAAGAATTTCAAGGTGTTTTTCTCACTTAAAAAAAAATAACCTGTGTCTCTCTTAAAATAAATAAATCTTTCTGTATTGTGCACTTTTATTCAAGAATGTCTGTGTCTTCTAAGCAATAAGGATCCTCCAAACATTTTAAACTAACAGTCTAATCACATGGACAGATTGAAACTTTTCAGTGTCATTGTTTCATAGCAAATTGGTATCTTCAAGCACCTAAATATTTTCCTATGGCAGGGTGCTAAGAATACAGCAGGGGAGTTTACCCCAAATCACTCTTTTCACTGGCAGCTTCCAATAATTGATTTGAAATCCCAAGAACTGCTTATCAATTGAGACAGAAAATTATAAACCGAGGGTCTACTTACCTGATTATTTTAAGCAGAAACTTTGTTTTATTGTTCTGCCAGGTTATTTAGGAATAATTTTGTGTACTGATTTGTCTCTTAAACATAGCTTGGTTATACATATATTTGAGGATAACCACATTTTCTTTCACTTATATCAAAGTTATTCCTTTTTATAGTGAAATAAAATCTATTCCTTAATACTATTTTGAACACTCTTGAAGACTTTATGGAAGAGGTGATTGATCCCTGACAGGCAAATGTTTTTTAGAGAAACTAATTTTTTTTTATTCAGTAAATACTTATCAAATTCTGACCAAGTGATTATAAGTCAATAATTTGTCCTGAATTAAAAAATAAGTTTTGTCAAACCACAGAAATGATAAATTTTAATTCAGTATAGCTTAAATTCTTGGGATATGTAAAATTCTACTTCAATAATACTGTTTCTCCTTAAGACTATAGTAGACTTCAAGGCATTTAAATCAGAATAATTTGAATTTTAATTTAAAGTACATTTAGATCAGTTTCATATGATCAGCCAGTAATGGAAATGTGAAATTCCACTGTGATTTGGGGATCTTTCTGTCATCTCAACATGAGCTAGACTATCTTGTCCATTATAGGTCCTATCCATAACATAACTGTAAATATATAATTTCTAAAGTTTGCTCATTTCATTACATGAGTAATAATCCTCACATTTTTCACAATGCTTTCTCTCAGTGATTCCAAGACAGATTACATCCTCTACTTGAATGCCTATAATATCTCTTGCTTATTCTGACCTCTCTCCTAATCTCCAGTGTCATATTAATAACTGCTTTTTGAACATCACCACATGGATGTCTTTCTATGACCTCAACTATGTATGTTAAAGTGGAATGGATTTATACAATTCTTGACTTAACATTCTCTCTTCTTATGAGAATTGTTGTTAAGGACACTATAATTTTGCTAGGCTTGAAAAATTAGAGTTACTCATTTAAACAAGACCACAGCAAGCACTTAGTAAGAGCCAAGTCTTGTCATTTTTGCTCCTCCTGCTTCATGCTAGTTTTGCTGAACTGTGCTCTGTGCTGGATTCTATAGTTAAAAAAGATTATTCATTTAAAGGATTAAATAAATTATCTATCTCCTTGTCCTCACCAATCAACCTATTGTTATGTTATTTTGGGGCTACCTCTGAAATTTCTTGAGAATAATTTCCTTCCTTTCTATTCCTGTTTTCATTACTGTAAGTCAGGCTCTCAGGAACTATTGATTTAACTATTTTTAGAGCCACTGGTCTGTCATCACAGTCTCCTCCCTCCAAATTATCTGACTTAGCAATGTCAGGGAAGTGTGCAGTTCTGATGATGTCATTTCCTGCTCAAAAATCTTCAGTGCATTTCCATGTTCTATAGAATAGAATCTAAACTCCTTAGCCTGGCATTTTTGTTCCTCCACACAGGTAGGCTTCAACATTAAGTGGAGAAGATTACTGCAAGGTGGTTAGGACACTATACTACTTACTAATTGTGTGTCCTTTGGTAAATTACTATTCCTTTCTCAACCCCAGTATTCTTACCTGGAAAACAGGGATAATAATAGTACATACCTCATAGAGCTATTGTGAGGATTAAATAAATAATTCATTTAAAGCATTAACCATGGTGCCTAGCACAAAATAAGTAATCAATACATTTTATTATTATTACAGCACTGCTAGATGAGTTGATAAATAGATGTTTTCATGGAACTTGGTATCTGTTCAGTTCTACTCTATAAGTTTTACAAATGGGGACATGAGTCTGCTACAGCATTGGGAATTATGGTTCCCCACCATTTAGTTCCCATGTATTTCTCAGTAGCAATTATTTCCAGATAAAGGGCTATTATGTCTGTTTTGTTGTATGGAGCTCATTAAAAACTGTAGTGAACACTTGCCTAATAGGATTAGTCATAAAACCCAAAAGTCCACCAATTGGTGAATGGATATGCAAAATATGGTATATTCATACACCAGAATAGTATTCAGCAATAAAAAGGAACTATGCAGTGATATATGCTAAAACATCACGACACCTCAAAAACATTGTGCTAAATAAATGAACCCAGATACAAAAGACTCCATATTGTATGATTCCATTTATATGAAATGTCAAGAATAGGCAAATCTTTAAAGATAGAAAGATTACTGGCTGCTCTGGGCTATGGGTAGAAGTGAGAAATAACTGTAAATGGGGACAAAGTGTCTTTCTGTTGATGGAAATGTGTATGTATAGTTATGTCATTTAATCACATGTGCTACCATCACCACAGTCAAGACACAGGAGTGTTCAATCCCCACAAAAATCTCCCTTGGGTTACCACTTCCCCACCCCTCCCCAATCCCTACCCCAGATAACCATCTCTCCATCTCTATAATTTTGTCATTTCAAGAATTTTATATAAATTAAATCATAAAGTATATGAGGCCATTTCCATTTAATGTAATTTTTGGTATCTTAGGGGTTAAGTATGCTATATTATTAATTTTCCAGCTCTTTTAAAATTTTTCTATGTTCTCTTTCTAATGCCTTCTTGTGGGGTACTTGAACAGTTTTTAGAGTTCCATTTTTATTTATCTATATTATTTTTTAGTATATCTCTTTTTGTATGTTAGTGGTTACTCTAGGTATTATACATATATAATGATTAGTTTACTGATGTAGACATTTTACCAGTTTAAATGTAGAAAGCTACATTTAACCTCCCCCATTTATAATTGTTTTAATATTTCCTTTACATACATCAAAAATTACATAAGGCAATATTATACTTTTTTCTTCATCTGGCAAAAATCATTTAAAGATTCAAGAGAAGAAAAGTCTACTCTATTTATTCATATTTTTGGTCTTTCTATTGCTGTTTATTCCTTCCTGATATTCCAAGAGTCCTTCTTTTATCATTTCCTTTCTATTAGATAACTTCCTTTATTAATTCTTTTAGAGTAAGTCTGCTGATGATAAATTCTCTTAGCTTTCATGTGAGCATGTTTTGGTTACTCTTCATTCCTCAAGGATATTTTCACTGGATTAGAACTCTAGTTGACAGCTGTTTTATTTTAGCACTTGAAAAATGGCCGCAATTTCCTTTTGGCCTCTCTGGTTTCTGATGAGAAAACTGCTGTCATTCAAATTGTCTTCCCTTATAGGTAATGTGTCATTTCTCTTTTCTGTTTCAAAATTTCTTCTTTGTCTTCAGCTTTCTGAAGTTTGATAATGAATTATCTTGGTGTGAATTTCTTTGAGTTTATTGTCTTCGGGGTTCAATCAGCTTCTTGAATCTGCAGTTTGTCTTTTGCAAAATTTGGGAAAACATTACTTATGGGAATATTTTTTCAGTTCCACCTTCTTTCTCTTTTCGTTTTGCAACTCAGGTGACCCAAATAATAGCTTTTTTGTTAAAGTCCTAAAATTCCCTGAGGTTCTGTTTATTTAAAAAAAAATCTATTTTCTCTTTGTTGTTCAGATTGGGTAATTTCCATTGTTTTATCTTCAAGTCTACTGATGCTTTCCTCTGTCTTCTTTATTGTGCTATTGAGACCATCCTTTGGACTTTTAAATTTCAGTTATTATATATTTTTAGTTCTAGGATCTCCACTTGGTTTTTCTTTATAACTTCTATTTCTTTGTCAAGGCCTTTTATTGTTTGTTTCAAGTATGTTTGTAATTACTTATTACATTATGTTTTTATAATGGCTGCTTTAAAATTATTGTCAGATAATTCCAACCTTTTTATTATGTTGGTGTTGGCATTTGTTGACCATCTTTTTCAGTCAAGTGCAGATTTTCCTAGTTCTTGGTATGATATATATATATATATATATATATATATTTCATTCCAGATATTTTGGGTATTATGTTATAAGACTGTGGATCTTGTATAAAAAAACTTGTGTTTTAGCAGATCTCCTTTGACACAATGCTGCCAGGGGAAAGGGAGTACACCTCTCTATTGCCAGGTATGGGTGGAAGTCCAGATCCCCACACTGCTTCACTTGACAAGCTGGGGAAGGAGGACCTCATTACTTGTGGGTGGAGGTGGATTTTAGGTTTCCTGTGTGGTCTCACTGACCCTGTGGGTTGGGGTGGCCTCATTACTGCTGAATGGTGGTGAAAACTCTGGTTTTCTTTTGGGTTCCTTCTGACACCTCTGACACTGCAAGGAGGGGAGCAGTGTGGATCCATTACTTCCAGGTGGGGATGGAAGTACTAGGTCCCTACTGGGTCTTTCCTGATGTCATATCTACATGGGAAAGGGAGAGATGCCACATTGAAGGTGGGAAAGGATATAAATCAAGACTTTCCAAAGCAGGTGGAGGTTTTTTTCCCTCATGGTGTTTGGTTGTGGTTGGCCTCTACTGTTTCTGCATTGCTAGGGTTGTCCCTTTCCTGGACCTTTGGCTAGAGAGAGCTGACTTCTGTTGGGGCATTTTTTATCTGCTTCCATTGGTGTTTCTGTGTTGTTGGCTTCTCTAGTACCCAGTCTGGATGCAAAAAGATGACTCACGGAACAGATTGTCATATCATTCCTAGGATACCTAGTTCTTCTGCCTCCTTCTCTGTATCTTTTTCAGGGTACTTGTCTTATATGTAATGTCCACGGTGTTGAGTTGGACTTAGCAACAAGAATAAGAAATGGTCTTTTGTTAAAATCCTGTAGGTCCCTGAGATTCTGTTCACTATTTTTTATTTTCTTTTTTTTTGTTCACCATTTTTTTAAAGACCTTATTTATTTATTTATTTATTTATTTGAGAGAGAGACAGAGAGAGAGAGAGAGCACAAGCAGGGGGAGGAGAAGCAGACTCCCTGCTGAGCAAGAAGGAAGGGGGCTTGATCCTCGGACTCCAGGATCATGACCTGAGCTGAAGGCAGACGTTTAACCTATTGAGCCACTCAGGCGTCCTGATTCTGTTCATTTCTTTAAAAAATCTATTTTCTCTTTATTGTTCAGGTTGGGTAATTTCTACTGTTCTATCTGCAAGTTAACTCATTTTTTCTGTCTTCTCCATTATGCTATTGAGACCATCTATTGGCCTCTTAAATTTTAGTTTTATATTTTCAGTTCTAAGATTTCCTTTGGTTCTTCTTTATATCTTCTTCTTTATATCTTTCTTTGCCAAGGCTTTCTTGGTCTGGATAATAAATTTTTATCAATTAATCTGAACTTTTTTTTTTTTGGCCACTCTGTTTTATAATGTGGGAGTATTATTTTGCAGGACCTACGAGGAACTTGTATAATGATAAAACAGGTAAGTAATGAGGTTTATCAAAGATACACCCTCTTCATTACGAAAAAATTAAGCTTTGAAATCCCATCATAAGAAAGCAAGGTAAATAGAAAGAAAACCAAAAATATATTCAAATTGTGGATATGTATAATTTTTTTCTCTTAAAAAGAAAGGTATCACCAAAAAGTTAAACATAAACTTTCATAGAAATATTATCCACAAGAACCCAAGACTGTTAACAACCCAAATGCCCTTCAACTGGTGAATTAATAAGTAAAATAAAATAAATTTTTAAAATCTGTAATATGAATTACTATTTGGCAATAACAGGGAATTAAGTACTGTTACATGCTACAACATGAATGAACCTTAGAAACTATGCTAAACTATGCTAAAGGAGCCATGTATCACAAAAGACCACATATTATATGATTCCATTTATATGAAATGTCCAGAACAGGCAAATCCTATTAAAAAATGATAAAAAATAATAGGCAGAAGTTTAGTGAAAATTAGAGTCTTAAATATAATTACTATGTAATCGCAAATATCATGATAATAATCTGTGTATACTGAAATCTCTGATTGTTTTTTAACTCTTTTATCTCTACCGTAAGGTCCTCCCTGAAATCTTCCATTCTTTTCTCAAGCCCAGCAAGTATCCTTATGATTGTTGCTTTAAATTCTCCTTCAGGCATGCTTCTTACATCGGTTTCACTCAGATCTCTGGCAGTGACCTTATCTTGTTCTTTCATTTGGGATGAATTCCTCTGTCCTGGCATTTTGTCTAAGTCTCTGCCTTCTTCTCTGTGTTAGGAAAGCCAGTTATGTTTCCTGCCTCTGAGAGTAATGGTTTTATAAAGAAGAGAGCATACAGTGGCCAGGATTTGGTGCTTCAGGAGTGTCTCCAGAGTGTGCTGCATGCACTCTGCTGCTGTGTTTTGGCTGCTCTATCCTTTGGGGCCTCAGGCTCTCTTTGCCTGCAGTGGGCAGTGTTTGGTCCTTGGTCAGTATGTGGTGAGTTTTAACGAGGTACACTCTGGTCTGCTTGTTAAATGAGATCTGATACTACTTCCACTAGAACTGAAGCCCTGCAGAACTCTCCAGTGGGAAGATATGGTGTGGGAAGGGGTTTCTGCTGGTCTTCTGGGGAAGGAGGCTGCTGCTCTGGACTGAAGCAAGCTTTACCAAGAAGGGCAGCACCACCAGAGTATAGGATTGTGGGACCTGGTATAAGCAGAGTAGGCAGCCAGTGTTGGTGCTGCTTACCTACCACAAGTGGCTCTGTATTTATGCTGAGGGGCAGGGGAGGGAAATGGCAGCAGCCAAGTCTTTTGTCCCTGGAGAGGCACCTCCATGCATGCTGCATCTCAGGGAAGCACTCTGAGAAGAGCAAATAATCTCCCTGCTGTGTGTCCTAGACATTTTTCAGATTGCTATTTTCCCACTCTCTGCCTCTGGGTTGTTTGCCCCCTCTCTCTTCAGGACCAGTGCTGTGCACTTTGGGTTCTATCCCAAGCAGCCCGACTTTTAAAACTCCAGGCTTTAGGGATGTGGTGTGGTCAGGGGCCAGCACTGCTTTTCTGGGGAAGGGTCTTGCTGTGTTGACACTGCAGAAAGTTTGACCGAGAAGGGAAGGGCAGTCACAGGAGAGTGCAGGGATGTGGGACTTGTTATAAGCAGGCTAGGCAACCAGTGTCAGGGCTGAGCTGCTTTCCTCTGGTGGCTCTGTGTTTATGCTGAATTGGGGGAGGGAAATGGCTCCTGCTGACTCCTTTGTCCCTGGGAGGCATCTGCTCCAAAAAGAGGGAATAATCTCTCCTCTGTGTGCTCTAGGTGTTCTTCAGATCCTTGTTTCCATGTTGTCTGCCCTTCCCCCCATCCTCCAGGAGTGTTTGCCTGTCTTATCTCCAGGAGCAGAGCAGCTCCCTTAGGAGCCCCAGCCAAGCCAGCCTACTGCTAAAACTCCAGTCTTCAAGCCCCACTGCTTGCAAAAAATCAGCTCCTCAGGTTTTCCCAGCGCACGGCTTTGGGGAAATGTTCTCCTTGTTCGATCCCCATTCTACTCTCTTTCCCCTTTCTGTGTGACCAGGGCTCCCTCCCCTCTACAGCACCCATGATCTGTGATCTGTTTCTCCCCCAAACCACATCTCCACACTTCCTATCTTCTTTGATGTGGCTTCTTCTCTCGATTTAGTTGTGGAGTTTGTCAGTCTTTAGGTTGATTTCTGGGGTATTTAGAATGATTTGAAAGTTATCTGGTTGTGTTCAAGGGATGACATGAGCCTAAGGTCTTCCTACTATGGTGCCATCTTAGCTCCCTTCCTATACCACATCCGTGTATATTGAAATTTTTGCTAGTTATTTCTCCCTTCCAAGAAGCATTCCATACCACAATGTTTTGGTTAGTAAAGTGTATTTGGGCTGAGTTTGTCTCTCTGTTAGGCACTAAGCACCACGAGGACAGAAGCTGGGCCTGTCTTATCTATCATCACATTGCAGGATCCAGCACAGGTCAGAGATCAGGATCTTTGGCTTGGTTTTGCAGGACTCTAGGTTACAGACAGGGATGCCACGGTATGGGAAAAGCTCTGTAGTTGGGGCCAGGAATGCCAAGGTTCGGCCTGGGTAAGCAGTAAACTGTGATGGATATATGTCAGGAAAAATCAAGGGTACAGACCAAGAAATGGTCCCATCCTATCAGATCATAGCAGGTTAGTGCTGTGCAGAGTGAGCCAGCCTCTATCATGCTGCTTGGCATCATTTTATATTTGTGACCCCCAAACCTCAATTCAGCCTGCAAACCTACTACACCTTGTTCAGTTATTCTTCCTCTCCACTGGGTGACTATTCCACACATTCTCTCTTCTCAGATTATAGCACTTTCTCCTCACTTGCACCCTTAATGGGTAGCCTCTTATTGGAGGTTGCTGAAATCAGAAAAGTACTCAGAAGGAAGTTTTACCTCCACCTGCCTCTCTGCAACCCTTCCTGTTACTAGGGAAGATCTTCCCTGCAAACCCTGTTAAGGTCTGACCTCCACTGTGCATTAGATCTCATGTCCCTATTATCTCCTCAAGGACACTGTTCCAGCAATTCTTCCCTCTTACCTTCTGCATCAAGCTTTCCCTTTTGACTGGATCATTCTTACCAGCATGTACATACACATCCTGTACTATATCTGATATTCAACAGGAAAATTAGCAAAAAAATTAGCAAAAATTAGCAAAATTAGCAAAAAAAATTAACTCCACACTCTGACTTAAATCCCTCACCTTCCAGTTTTCTCTTTCTCCTGTTCTAGGGAGGCTTTTACCCACTCTGTTCCACCAAAACAGCTTTTGTCAAGGTTAATGATAAACTCCACACTGCTAAAGCCCATGCCTAATTCTCAGTACTCCTCTGAGTTGACCATTTGACACAGCTCTTTGCTACCTTCTTTTTTGAAATACTAGTTTCCCTTGGCTACACTCTGTTGATGCGCTTTTCCCCTACCAACTCCTTTGTAGGTTCCTCCCCTCTCTTTGTTATACTTTGGAGTGCCCTAACTTCTTACCTTAGACCATTCTCTTCTCTGTTTACACTCACTTCTAGAAGTTCTCATCTACACTCATCCAAATACCATCAGAATATCAGTGATTCCCAAATTTTTCCTTCAGCTTGAACTTCTAGTATACATATATCTGACTGTCTACTTGACAATTCTACTTGGATGCCTAATATGCTCTTGGAGATGATGTTCACCACCATCTCCCACCCTTCAGACTGCTACTTCTGAGGTGTTTGCTAGCTAATCAATAATTTCATTCTTCCTGTTACGATGGACAAAAATCTCAGTCATCCTTGATAATTCTTTTGCTCTCATCTCTCACAACTGACTTGTAAAAATCCATATCTAATCTAGTAGCAAACGCTGTCAGTGCTACAGTGGAGATGTCCGGTATCTCACCATGTCCACCACCCGCACAGCAATTCTCTTTGCCTGAGCCACACTGACCTCTTGCTTGGATTATTAATCACTCTCTTAATGGCCCTGCCTTTATTTCTTTTTAATAATTTGTCTAACTTAACAATCTAATTTATACCAACCTAATTTCAATAGCACATAAAATCTCTGCTTCTATATAGTTTTATGTTCTCCTCTTTCTGTTAGTGACATCACAAGTTAGTTCTTTATACATTTTCAGTGCAGAGATGTTGCTTAACAATGGTGTTTATGCATTTTTATTTTAATAAAATAATAAGAAAATAAAGAGTGGAGTTACAAAGCAATATTACAATATATTAGCTTTTATAAATTACCCATTTATCTTTCCTGGAAATCTTTATTTCTTCACACAGATTTAAGTTACTGTCTAGTGTCCTTTCATTTCAACTGGAAGGACTCCTTTTAGCATTTTTTGCAGGGCAGCTATAGTGATAATTAACTCCCTGAATTTTTGTTTATGTGGGAATGTCCTAATATCTAATCTTCGAAGGGTGGTTTTGTTGGATATAGAAGTCTTGGTTGAGGTTTTTTTTTTCCTTTCAGCACTTTGAATAGATCACCTATTGCCTTCTGGCCTCTAGGGTTGAGCAATCAGTTGATAATTTTATTAAGATCCCTTATATGTGAAAAATTGCTTCTCTTTTGTTGCTTTTAAGATCCTTTCTTTGTTTTGGCTTTTGACACTTTTGATTATAATGTGTCTTGGTGTGTGTCTCTTACATGGGGCTCACTGAGTTTTTTGAATTTGTGAATTTATGTCTTTCATCCAATTTGCAAAGTTTTTGGGGGATCCTGGGTGGCTCAGTTGGTTGAGCAGCCAACTCTTGTTTTTAAGGTTCTGTGATTGAGCCCTGCATAGGATTCTGTGCTCAGTATAGAGTCTGCTTGTCCTTCTCCTTCCCCTTCCGCCCCTCCCCCTGGCACACACATGCCTGGCTCATGTGCACCCCACCCCTGCCTGTCCTGCTGGCATGCTTGTGGTCTCTCTCTCTCAAATAAATAAAATCTTAAAAAAAAAAATTGGGGAAATTTTTCTGCCATTATTTCTTCAAATAATTTCTCTGTCTCTTTCTTTCTCTCTCTTTTCTCCTTCTGGGACTCCCCAATGCATATATTTGTCTGCTTGATGTGCTATAGGTCCCTTAGGTTCTGTTTATTTTTTGTTAATTTATTTTTTTTCTGTTCCTCTTGTCTTTAAGATCTACTGGTTCTTTTTTTTTTTTTTTTGCCTGCCTAAACCTGCTTTTGAACCACTCCAGTGAATTTTTCTTGTCAGTTATTGTGTTTTTCAGCTCCAAAAATTTTAATTCCTTTTTATATTTCTTTTTTATTGATATTTTCATTTTGCTCATGTATCAATTTCCTCTCTTTGTTAATGTTTTTATTTAGCTCCTTGAGCATCTTTAAGATAGCTGTTTTAAAGTCTTTTTTAGTATCTGGACTTTGACAGGGATAGCTTCTGTTGATTTATTTTCTTCTTTTAAATGGGTTATACCTTCCTGTTTGTTTGTATGCTTTGTATTTTTTTTTTTTTTTATTGTTGAAACCTGGACATATGAGTCCTATATTGTGATAACTCTGGAAATCAAATTCTCCCCTTCTTCCAGGGTTTGTTGGTTTTCTTTTAAATTGTTATACAGCATCTCTTTGCCAAAGATCAGCTGGGGTGAAAGCTTAAGGTCTTTTCAGGTCTTATCTAAGCCTGTGTTTTTCCCAGGGCATGCAGGGTGACTTTCTAAATCTTCCCATATCCCGTTACTTCTGAATATGCTAGTCTTTAATGCCTGCTCCCAAAAAGGGGAAAAGGGAAGCAAGAAAGGGCAAAAAATCGCAGGTGCTGTCCCTTTAGATCCTGTTAGCCACTTCAGCCAGTGGGGTTTGCAACCATGGGCATCCACCTCTGTATGCACCTCCATGACCAGAAGCAGTAATCAGCAATTAGAACACAGAACTGCAGTATTTGGAGGACAAGGTCATTATTGCCTACCCTGGCTCTCATAAGCTGTTCTAAGAATGCAGACTCATGTCCCCATAGTTGTCTGCTCCACAGGGCTGGGGGACAAGAGATGGGGAGCCACTATCACGCTAATGGCTGAAATAGACTAAAATTAACTATAATTTTACCAGCCAAACCTTCTCCTGGAAGCCACAAGCTTTTAAATAGATTCCAGAGTTCCAAAATAGTTGTTTCAGTTTCTGCCAGTGTAAGTGCTGTCCAGGTGTTCAGAGTCCTAGTACTTTCTACCCCACCATCTTCCCTCTCACCTATCCCTATGTTTAGCTTCAGTTTTTATTTTTTTTTAAAGATTTTATTTATTTATTTGAGAGACAGCTTGAGTGAGAGAGAGAGCATGAGCAAGGGAAGGGGCAAAGGGAGAGGGAGAAGCAGACTCGTCGCTGAGCAGGGAGACCAAAGCAGGGCTCTGGGATCATGACTTGTGTCAAAGGCAGTTGCTTAACTGACAGCCACCCAGGTGCCCCTTAACTTTAGTCTTTAACACAATATCCAAAGTAATAATCAAAGTAATACATCACGGTAATCTTTGAAATTACTCCTCTTCTCAAAAGCCTCCTTTGTGTTCTCATCAAAGGAGACATGTTAAATTCAAAGTCTTTACCAAAGAGTACAGGGCCCTTTGTAACTTGATGTCCTGCTGCTCTAGCTACCCTGGCCTTCCTATCACTTCCCAAGTACTTCACATACCTCCCACACTCTACTCTTGACTCAGGACCTTTGCACTTACTTTCTCTCTAGGAACAGTCTTCTTTCACATACCTGAATGTCTTTCTGCCATCGCTTTGAGGTATCTGCTCACAGATAACCTTCTGAAGGAGGCCTTCCCTGACCTCCAGGACTACTCTTCCTACTTTGCTTCATTTTTTGTCATAGCAACCAGTATTGTGTAACATGTTGAAGACTTGTTTCTTCATAGTTTGTCTCTGTTGGATAATGAAAGCTCCATGAAGGTAAAGGATTTTTTTGTTGCATTCACTTGTGTGTGTGCTTGGTGCACAATGTGTGCATTCAGTATCTATAGAATGAACGGATGAACAAATGAATGAATAAGGAAGGTTAGGTGAAAAACCCCAAGTCTATAGGGCAGTGCTGCTATGGACTGAATTATGTACCTCCCAAATTTGTATGTTGAATCTCTAACCCCACAGTGTGATGCTATTTGGAGATGGGGCCCTTGAGGGAAGTAATCCGGTCATGAGGGTGGAGCCCTCATAAGGGTCATAATGACCCTTATAAGAAAAGACACGAGAGCTCTCTCACTCAGCTAAGCATGAGCACTCTTGCACTGTCTCTCCCCCCACCTCACCATGGGATGACATAGTAAGAAGCTGGCCATCTGCAAACCAGGAAGAATGCCCTGACTAGGAACCAAACTGGCTGATACAGTGACCTTGAACTTCCCAGTTTCCAGAACTGTGAGAAATCAATATCTGTTGTTTAAGCACCCAGTTTATAGTATCCTTTTACAGCAGCTTGTATGGACTAAGATCCCAATTTCAAAGTCCAGGATATGTGTAACGTGAGGAATGGTTTCCAAGACAGAGACCACTCAGGTTCAACATCTAGTAATTTAATTTCATCAGAATACATGTTCCATGTGGGTTGGATGGAAATGACAAAGGGTATGTTCCATGCTAACTGTACAAAATGATTATGCATCCTGATAAAGTTTGATATCTGTCCTGGGTTACTTGGGTCTGCCTAGAGAGGTAAATTCTAGAAGTTAAGATAAGGCAGAGTTCTTCAGGTATATATACCTGTATAACATACTGTATTAAACACAAGCAGAGGGTCATTTATTTAGTCAATGTTTACCAACTGTCTACTGTATAGAAGGCACTGAGCTATTTCTGGAAATTCTGAGGTGATAAATAAGTTGCACTTCTGGTGCTTAATGAGCCTACTCACTAAGAAGCTACCAGTTGTAATGCAGTATGAAATGTGCAAGAGCATATATTTTTATAGATAAGAGATTACAGTGGAGGGTATCTATTTCACCAGGGAATGTTTATGTAGTGGGAAGGCAAGGGTTCAAGAAAGATTTCTGAGATGAACTGAGTATTGGAGGAAGAGATGCAAAGGTGGATGGTGATGGAGGGCAGGGAGTTTGGGCTAGGAGAAGGCATTCCAAGTAAAAGAAACAATACGTGCAAAAGTTTGGAGCCACATTTAAGAAGTATCAAGTAATTAAAACTAGAGTAAGACACATGGTTGAGATGAAATTAGAAAGGTAAGCCGCTGTCAGATCATAAATTGTGTGGCAGGGTAGGATGTGGAGACATTTTACCAAAGGCTGCAAGGACCACAGGAGTGTTTTAAAGGATCAACATGGAAAAAATAAAAATTTCCATTAATTATTAGGACATTTAGGCACTCTGCCAAACATATAATATGTATTATTCTATTTAATCCTCACAATGAGCCTATAAGGTAGGTATTTTCTCATATTTTATAGCCAGGGAAACAGGCACAGAGAAACTAAGTAAATGGCCTGAGGCTACCCAGCTAAGTGGAAGGAACAAATAGGATGTGAACTGAAGTCTGACTGACTTCAAAGCATGTATGCTTAACCACTGTGCACTGGACTCCCCATGATCTGGCTACTCTGTCAGCAGCAACCACATAGAATTTTTATTTACTTACTTATTTATTTATTTCCCAAATACTTTTATTTTATTTTTTCAGTGTTACAAGATTCATTGTTTATGTACCACACCCAGTACTCCATGCAATACGTGCCCTCCTCAATACCCACCACCAGGCTTGCCCATCCCCCCACCCCCCTCCCCTCCAAAACCCTCAGTCTGTTGCTCTGAGTTCACAGTCTCTCATGATTCTTCCCCCCTCCGATTTCCTCCAATTGACCCCTCCCTTCCCCCTCACAATGTCCTCCATGTTTTTCCTTATGCCCCACACATAAGTGAGACCATATGATAATTGACT
>CM052900.1:64631674-64686978 GCA_028534135.1 Potos flavus | reverse complement strand
CCCTCCCCTCCAAAACCCTCAGTCTGTTGCTCTGAGTTCACAGTCTCTCATGATTCTTCCCCCCTCCGATTTCCTCCAATTGACCCCTCCCTTCCCCCTCACAATGTCCTCCATGTTTTTCCTTATGCCCCACACATAAGTGAGACCATATGATAATTGACTCTCTCCCCTTGACTTATTTCACTCAGCATAATCTCTTCCAGTCCTGTCCATGTTGAAACAAAAGTTGGGTATTCATCCTTTCTGATGGAGGCATAATATTCCATTGTATATATGGACCATATCTTCTTGATCCATTCATCTGTTGAAGGGCATCTTGGCTCTTTCCACAGTTTGGCGATTGTGGTGGCCATTGCTCCTATGAACATTGGGGTACATGTGGCCCTTCTTTGTACTGCATCTGCATCTTTGGGGTAAATACACAGTAGTGCAGTTGCAGGGTCATAGGGTAGCTCTATTTTTAATTTCTTGAGGAATCTCCGGACTGTTTTCCAAAGTGGCTGCACCAACTTGCATTTCCACCAACAGTGGAAGAGGGTTCCCCTTGCTCCACATCCTCTCCAACATTTGTTGTTTACTGTCTTGTTGATTTTGGCCATTCTAACTGGTGTAAGGTGGTATCTCAGTGTGGTTTTGATTTGAATCTCCCTGATGGCTAATGATGATGAACATTTTTTCATGTGTCTGTTAGCCATTTGTATGTCTTCTTTGGAGAAGTGTCTGTTCATGTCTTCTGCCCATCTTTCGACGTGATTATCTGTTTTTCGAGTGTTGAGTTTGAGGAGTTCTTTATAGATCTTAGATATCAGACCTTTATCTGTAGTGTCATTTGCGAATATCTTCTCCCATTCCATGGGTTGCCTGTTTGTTTTGTTGACTGTTTCCTTTGCTGTGCAGAAGCTTTTTATCTTGATGAAGTCCCAAAAGTTCATTTTCGCTTTTGTTTCCTTTGCCTTTGGAGACATGTCCTGAAAGAATTTGCTAACCACATAGAATTTAACAGAATTTAGACATGTCAGACAGGTCACCTCAGAGGTCATGGCTATCGAAGCCATTAACAGAGAAGAACCTTAAAATGAGCTGTGTCATAGAGGCTTCTGGTATTTCTTAGGCTCAATATAATCAAAGTGTGGTCTAAAGTCAGCAGCAGCAGCATCAAGGGATTAGAAATGCAGGCTCTCAGGCCCCACCCCAGACCTACTTAGTTAGCCACTGCAGTTCAGCAAGATCCATAGGGGATTTGTGTGCAAATTCAAGCTTGAGAAATGGTGGTGTGAACCTCCCACAATGGCATGTGCCAGTGACAAGTGATGCCAGGGAGATAGCATAGTGGCATGATTGGGGCAACAGGTGCACTTGGTCCCTCTTCCCAACTGGAGTTGTGGGAGTGCAGCATGTGTTACAGGAGATGCTTAGAAAAGAAGAGCTCCTTTGTGCTGATGCATGAAATTTTACTTTTCCTAAAAATGCCCAAAAGACTTCCTTTAGTTGACATTCCTTCACTGTTGAAATAGAACCAATGATGTGAGTTGCTTATCAGACACAGATTATAGGATTCAAATTAATCAACAGAAATGCCTCATTAGTCTGTAACTATTTAAGGGCTGGTTTTATCTAATTCCAAACTGTTTAAATGTGCACTTAGATTTGGAGCTAGTAGTGATGCCATTCATGCCAATTGGTACCCTGTAAACATAAGCTTCTTTATTGAGTCAATAGCCATGTCTTTGTGTGAACAGTGATGATTATAAATGGAGGTTTGTATCAAAGTTAAACACTACTGTTTCTCTTATTTACCCCCATCTTTCCTTCCTTCACTCAGTGACATTCTTCCCCCCCCGCCCCTTACACTTTTTTACGTTTTAATAGGTGACATGTTACAAAGTCAGTATTTACCCGAGGCAGTGTGCCATTTCATAGTCTTTTTCCTTTTGTGATCTGTTTGAAGACAACATTCGAGAGCACATGTTTGAATCTGATCCTTTTTTCCGGGAGGACCCCTTACATTGTTTTTGTGGTTCAGAACTGAGGCAGGAAGCCTGGTAAGAAATCTGATTAGGTGAGGTAACTTCAAATCAGATTAGACTACAGGTAGCCATTAGAGAGAGCAGGTGTCATCTGGGGACCTCATGTGTGACAAAGTCCTGAAACATGCTCAAATCTCATCATGATTAAGCAAAGCAAAAGAATGCTGCATATGCAGAAGCATAAAATCACTTCATCATGTTCTGCCTCTCTTGTTTGTCTTGTGTTGTGCTGAGCAGCCAAACTGTTCACATTTACAGCCATTTTCATTAGAACTACATTGATGCAGTAATAAACAGGAGTGCTTAAATGACTACCATGAGCAAATACTGACTCAGAATTACTTATCAAAGAATGATAAAATGTCAAACTATTTCATTTTTAGCAGCATAACAGTCTTTTCTCTTTAACATAAATAAATGAGAATTTAGGGCTGTCTGAGAGAGAAAAGCTCATGAATTGGCGATCTTCTCCTGAGAAAGATACAGGGTAAGCGAGACAAGGCAAGAAAAACTCCAATTAGGAAGGCTTCACAACTGTGGAGCGTGCTACCAACTGGTTTGTTTCTGGCTGTGGTCCCCTTAAGGTGAATTCTGTCTGGTGATTAGCATCACCTTGGATTAAATTAATTGGCTACACTTAATCCCTGGGTAGATATGCTAAGAATAAATCCAAAGACATTAGTTTCTTTGCATGAAATGGGCAGGTTACCTATCCAGCAACACTATGTGAATTATATAAATCACTTAAAACATCTTTTTCTTTAAAAGGGAAGTTTCAAGTTCTGGTAAGTATAAAACTATTTGAAATCTTTATTTTGAAAACAATCTGTGTTTAGCTAGTTGTATTTTATTTTCCATTTTATATCTAGATTACATAGTTCTATCCTTAACTATTGGAAAAAGGAATAAATATTGCTAATAATTATTATCTTTTATCCACACAAGCTAGAAACCTCCACAATTTGGTGGATATTGAAGTAGAAGGGAACTTCAGTATCAGGATATCAAGAAATTCTAGTGTAATCAAATAGGGGTAAAGTTTTTTTCTTCTGATTATAAGAGCACTATTTACCTAAGCATTAGAGGAATTTGAGCAATCCATTAAAGAAGGAAGCTGCTTTTAACTCAACAATGCTGTGACCACCATAGGGGAGAATTGGTGAATTTCCTTTTTGAACTCCTACCCTCAACCCCACCTCACAGAGTTATGATAAACTGTCAAATGAACGAATTTTTCTTGTAATGTCAAATCTCTGAATTGCCACAGAACTAACCTTATGAATATACTGATGAGGTAGAAGTCTACTTCATACTTTCTGAATTGCTTGAATTCCTAGTGTGTAGTAGAAAATTAAATTTAAAATGTAATTAGTGAAATGACGCACATTCATCTTGTTATTCTACAATGCGTTTTGTCAAGTGAATGGTGGTAAGAAGGTACAGCCCTCTTGGTAGAACAGTTGTTTAGCTCTGAACAGTACAGATATTGAGAACAATGATGGCACAGATAAGCATAATCATGGTAAACCTAGTGAACCAAAAGCTGTTAAAAACATCTGCTTAATCTTAAAAAGCAATACAGGTATTCATGAGAGTTCCATGGTCTGACTTTTGGCAATGAAGAGAATGCAGAGAAGAGGGGGAGATATTGGCAGCATGCTGTTAAGTCACAAGTCACAGGAAATATATTTTACTATAATGTGGGCAGTGTGGGGAAGAGATTTTGTTAAGCAGGTCCTTTGCTACTTCTAGGAAAGTCAGCCATGAGAAAAGTGGAGGGCCTTAGCAATCTAGTTTTCTCTTGTTACTTCTTTGAACCTCTACTTCTCCTTCAGCCTAACCTGCTGGGAGAAGAATTGGGCCACTTCAGGCTATTTTGTTCCCTAGATATCCCTCCCCCAAGAATATTACTGCCTTATCCAACTTCAGAGGGCATAGAATAAATCTTACTATTTAAAAAGTATGGAAAGAGATATTTTAAAATTTCCATCCACATTCTGATCAGTTTTTAAAGCTGATTAAGAAGAGTGCACAAATAAGACAAGGTAACTAAAAGTTGTGGAGGGCTGGTAGCTCTGTTTCACAAAAAGGGACACTCTACTGTCCAGACTCACTGACCTTGTCACTGGTCTTGCTCATGCCTTTGGCAGAAGCTGCACGAATCCCTGCCTTCTTCCTGGAGGGCATCTTTACCATTCTGCCTCTGGCATCTCAGCTTCACACAGGCTCTTCTGTGGAAACTGCCATTTCCCCCCTCACCACCCCAGTGCCAGTCCCTCAGGCTGGGCTATAGATCCCTCTTTGATATTCTCATGACACCCTTACTCTTCCTTAACTGTGCTATTGAATTTCTTGGTGAATTTCCCATGGAAATTGCAGGAGATACATATGGATTATATCAAGGCAAAGGTTGAAACATTTCTCCTGGAAGGAATCTGGCTTTCACTTTCTTCCCCAATAATGATATTGTGTACTATATGCACATAGATCCTTTTATTCAATGATAATACTGAATCTTCTTCATGTTCTGTTAGATACAAAATGCCCACCTTACCGTAGACTCTTAAACCTCACTTGTTTGTATACAAAATCTTGACACTCTAAAACTTTCCCCAGTGATGTGTAGGCATTCCCAGAGATGCTCTTACCTGCAGTGAGGACCATATGAACTTATATTGTTTTATTCTTGCTACAGCCTCCTCCTCAAGGAGCCTGGAAACCATGCTATAGGTTCTTTCTCTATAAATGCTCCTCCACTGCTGGGCATATGGCATCTTCCTAGGACATGGTACCTTCAGTTCAGGGTTGGGCAGTGGTGGGATGGCACAGTGGGGGCCACCTCTTCCCTCCAATTGTCCTTATCTTCTATATTTTCCTTCCTGGTCCCAGCACAAAATGTCCATTCTTTTACTGAAGGGAAAAAAAAGCCACCCCAAAACAAACCCCTTAGGCTATTAGTTTACATAACTGTGTCTTAACTTGATCACCAGGTCAATGGCTCTCCAAATAGTGAAATCTAGGCAGAAGACTATTGCAATTAAAAGCCTCACTTTCAGGTACCTGGGTGACTCAGTAGGTTAAGTGTCTGCCTTCGGCTCAGGTCATGATCCCAGGGTCCTGGGATCGAGTCTCCCATAGGGGCTCCCCACTGAGCGGCGAGTCTGCCTCTCCCTCTGCCTCTGCCCTCCCTCTGCTCATGCTCGCTCTCTCACGTGCTCTCTCTCTTTCAAATAAATAAATAAAATCTTAAAAAAAATAAAAGCCTCGCTATGCATTTACATATAGATAAATATAATTTAACAAAATTAGGTGAAAAATGTGTTTCAAACCCTACTTATGGAAACTATTTTAAAATATGTATGTAAGTAAACTAACCTAAAAAGTACTTGGAGGCAAAGAGTTGTGAAGTTTTTATTAAATACTGAAAGAATTCATCCCTCTTATAGTTAGTGAGGGCATGGAGATTAAGCAGCATGCTCAAGGTCAGACTGTGGTTTATCAGCTGAGGATAAGAGGTGCAGTTTTGCTGACCTCATTGCAAAGGTGGATTCCCCAGCTCCTGAAGCACAAACCTGATAGAGCTGCCTTTATCGTCTTAAGTACTATAATTATTTTAAACTGCTTGGGGAAAGGAGTAGAGGAGACATATCTAAATTTTAGGCTGATCTCTGAATGTATTTTCCTAAATTACACATAAAAAATTTGCAAATCATATTGGAGATATAGGAAGAATCTTAGACAAGAGTTTGCAAATATTCAAGTAAGTGATTTAGGCCAAATTTACAGCTGATTTATAATGAGAAACATGTCTTTTTCATTTCTATAATATTGATCACTTTTATTCAGTTTGTTCAATTTGTCTTCAAGGCTGTAGGGCATTCTTACTCTGTCAAAAGACACTAATAATTACACTGACTTAAAATAGTGGAAAATAGTCACAGTATGCTACAAATGAGAAGTGAACTCAGAACCAGATAAACCCTTCCATGAGCTGCTCACTTGTCAGTCAGACCCTGGCTTCACTTAGAAAGTAGAAGAGAAAAACCTCAGTGATTGGCTGAAAATGGCTCTTAAATTCCCTCTCAGTGGTTAAAATTAGAACCACTAATGGGAGCAGTACCTCCATTTTTAGTAGTTCATAGCAATGCTGTCATTCATTCAAATATTTGTTTAATGCAGTGTTTCCCAAAGTAGGATTAGTGGTGCATTAGATAATTTACCCGCATTTTTCATAATCTGTAATGGAAACATTTACATTATCTTAATATGGCCCCTATTTAAGGATTTATATGATACATTCCTTCTAGAATTTAATGTCAGGAACCATTTTCCTCCAGATGAACTCATTTGGTTCTACCCAACAATTTGAACTCGATAAACTCTTTCTGTCTCCCCCTTTTTCCTTGATTGCCAGGACATGCAGAACTAAATGGATCAACTGCAAAGCTCTTATTTTTCTCATTGGATGGTTTTTGACATGTCTCTTTTGTTATTTTTTAATTGTTCAAAAATACCTATTAATTTTCAAGATTCACAAAATTCAGCAATGTCTAAGAAACAAATATTTATCCATAGCTTTGCCACTATAATAATTACCATCAGCATTAGGGCTATATATACCTTTGGATTTTTTCCATTAGTATAATAAATATGTATATACTGGCAATGGCATGGCATACCTATGTTATAAACTGCTTTTTCACTTAGTAATAGATTAGGATCATTTTCCTATGCCAGTAAATACAGACTTATAATGCCATGTTTAATAGTTGCATAGCTTCTCAGTGCATGGGTGTATGCAATATAATTTATTTAACAATACCTTTATTCGTGTCTTTAGGTTGTTTTTATCTTTGAATTATAAATATCCTTGTTTCACTTATGTCTTTTTATTGTAAACCTCTTAAAATTATCATTCAAAATAGGCGAGAATAACGAATGAATAAATTAATGAATGAAATGCTAGGAATAGCCAAGATACCTACAACTGTAATTAGATTGCAGTTGCATTGTCATGTATTCTTTATAGTGCTATCATTGTGGAGATGAATAATTTTCCCCCCCCCTCTAGTTCTCAGTCAAAATGAGCGAAACTTCTTCCACTAGTTTTTCCATGATTCATCGGACTTCTTCCGAAGGTCAAGTTCCTTCCCCTCGCCACCTGAGAGTCATGCATCCTGTTGTGGCCAAAAAGATAAGCTTCTACAAGAGTGGAGACCCGCAATTTGCTGGGGTCAGGGTGGTGGTCAACCCTCGTTCCTTCAAGACATTTGATGCTTTGCTGGATAACTTGTCAAGAAAGGTCCCCTTACCATTTGGGGTGAGGAACATCAGCACCCCTCGGGGAAGACACAGCATCACACGCCTGGAGGAGCTAGAGGATGGCGAGTCCTACCTGTGCTCCCACCGCAGGAAGGTGCAGCCAGTTGACCTTGACAAGGCCCGCCGGCGCCCACTACCCTGGCACAGCAGCCGGGCCATCAGTGCACAAGCGCACCAAGCCGCTCCAACCGCTGCAGCGGCCACTGCTGCTCCCGGCATGCTACGCGCCCCGCGAAGGTTCTTGGTCTTTAGAAATGGCGACCCGAAGATGAGGCGTGTGGTGGTTTTGAACAGAAGGGTCACGCAGAGCTTCCAGGCGTTTCTGCAGCACCTGACGGAGGTCATGCGGTTCCCGGTGACTAAGCTGTACGCGACAGACGGAAGGACGGTGAGTGTTCCGGGGATTTCTCATGTCTGAGCTCGCCTTGTGTGGGACATGGATGGAGGCCCCAGAGAAAGAAAGGCTTCGTGTGTGTGCGTGCGTGCATGTGTGTGAGTGTGTGTTTCCACCCTCGTGGGAGGGCGCTGGCTCACCTGGGTGGGTGGCCTCACTGTTCTCTGGTCAGAATAGGAAGAAGTCACTTTCATGAGGGACTCTTTTTAATCTCAAACTCCCTCCCCCTTTCTGCCATCTTTAGCACCGACTTGTATAATGTGTTGGCACAGAATGCAGTCGTGACAGTTTTTCTTGAAAAGCCATGGCCAGGAGTGATATTGTTAGATAGAGAAAGCATTTTTTTCTGCCAAACGTGCTGGAGGGTTGGTGGGGTAACAGGGGAGAGCTTCCCCGGCAGCTGTCAGTGTGTCTACCAGGCCCTTTCTCAGCTGGCTCAGGGTAGATGTTTGGCTACAGCTGGATATTTTGGTGGAGAAGGCAGAGGCAGAAATGCATACCTTTTAAAGATTTCTTTAGTTAGGGCAGAAGACATCTCTCTTCAGATAGTATACAGTTTGAATAAAGATGTTGGTCTAGCCACCCCACCTTGATACTTGGTAACTTGGTATACATTATTGGTGCCTAATGAACAGTTGGTGATTATCCCTTTTAAGCCCTGGAGATTGTTGAGTTGATTCCACTCACTATAAATAATATATGGAAAGGGGGCACTTGGCTGGCTTGGTCCACCTGACGTGATATCGGGGTTGTGAGTTCTGAGCCCCATGTTGAGTGTAGAGATTATTTAATAAAATAATAATAAAATCTTCAAAAAATTACCATATGGAAAGAACAAAAACGTCATGTTGCTCATGTAAGCACCTTAATTCTTTGGTTTCTTTTAGGTTCCCAGTCTCCAGGCTGTGATCCTCAGCTCTGGAGCTGTAGTGGCAGCAGGAAGGGAGCCATTTAAACCAGGAAATTATAACGTCCAGAAGTACTTGCATTCTGCAAGATTACCAGGGATCTCTCATCATGTATACACCAAGGGAAGTGCTGGGTCAGAAAGCAGAAAGAGTAAGTCCCTTAAATATGTAGCTTTTATTTTTAGTCCTGAGTTGTGTTTTTTTTTTAACCACAACATCAAAGAAAGAAAACCCAATCCATGCTTAAATGGCCAATTTCCTTCGCCACATGAGAGAAAATGAGGGGACTGAAAACATTCTAAACTGGAATTGGTTATATGTATAGTTGGAAAGAGTCATAGAGAGTGTATTTTTTTTTTTTAGATTTTTTCCAAATCAATCGGTGATTAAATTGAGGGGGTAAGCCTTTATTTGTGTGTGTTGGGGGGGTGCATATAATACCTAGATAAAAAAATAAAAATACCAGCATTCCTTGATTTGGAGAAGAATTCTATGGAATTTGTATAAGTGACATCTGGTAGTTATATGGTTTTCTCCAAATAGTACCATGCAGCATCATAGCTGAGCTCAACAGGTTAGTTGAGTGTGCTTTTAAAAATCTCTAAGTATACATAACTCCACTTTCTGAAGTTGTTTCAGTAAAAATCACAGCCCTTGGATCCATTTTTTTATTTATTAAAAAAATTCACGTAGTTCATGCTGGTTAATAATAATCTAGGTTGATAATTCCTTAGGAAATGCTGTGCAGTATAGCATAATTCTTTGGGTAAAGGAGAAGGAGGGCTTGTTGATGCCCAAGAGTGTAGGATGGGCTGTAAATTCTCTATGCAGGCATGGTTAATCATATTATTCATTGTGCTCAATATTTTAGCCTCATTATTCATCGTGCACAGTTTTTTAGCTCTATGCTGAGGAATTGATTGACACTTAAACTTAAATTTTGGTTTTTATGTAGACTTGGAATAATAAGACCTTTAAGTAGTAGTAATCCCTCTACTTATTGCTAACGTGGGTGAAACTCATCTATTATGGATATACTCAATAGATATCTATCTATTATTGTTTCTATTTTGTAGGCATTAACTGCCAAATATCTGTAAGCATATGGTAGTACTCTTTCACTGTGCTCAAATTGCTAAAATGATTTTATTATTTTGTGTGTTATGGATTGTGAATACGATTTTTGATGGTATTAGGGAATCTGAAGGCTTCATTAAATTTCACTTTAAAAAAATTTTCATTTGTAGTTTTGGTAAATGCATACCAAAAATAAGAGAAACTATTTCCAGGTTTATACTCTGAAATGTTGAAGGTA
The DNA here is from genome assembly GCA_028534135.1 of Potos flavus. Lineage (NCBI taxonomy): Eukaryota > Metazoa > Chordata > Mammalia > Carnivora > Procyonidae > Potos > Potos flavus. The sequence continues at coordinate 64,677,012 of CM052900.1, read as the reverse complement.
TTTAACTGATGCCAAGCATATGTAAATCTATACAAACTACTAATAAGAATTTGAGTTTAAGAAGCTTGAGTACTGAACTTATCTTTAGAGAAACACAGTAAAAATATAACTAGATATGTTGGTCTGTTGTCTAGCTCTGTTCTCTTTTGTGCCCTATATTAAATCAAATGTACTAATTATACAAAGTGAATGCAAAATTAATAATTACTCAATGTTGACTTCTAAATAAATTCTAAAAATGTTTTAACTTTCGTAATGTTGTAGATATCTCTCTTAGATATGCACAGACAGGAAAATGAATATCACTGTAAATTATTACTCACTTCGTTTGCATAGGTAAGCAGCACTTAGTTAGACTCCCGTTTCAGTGCTGGTAAACAAACAATAAAACAAAATCCCACAAAAATCTTTTTATTTTTGCTAGAATCCTTGCAATTTCTACTTCATACTTTCCTTATTAAAATCGCCTGATTAAGCTCACTAAAATTAAAATTCTGTGAATCTCATTATTGAAGTAAGATGATAGGTTTTCTTTTTGAGAATAGCTTGTAGAAGTGTATCAGATATTACAGTGAATTCAAGTAACCAATGATTACATAGAGGTGAGAAACATGTTAATAATATCTTACTATGAAATTTAGAAAATATGAAATTTTTCATACTAATTTTTTTTCTTTTCTTTCTTTGCTGCCTCTTCAATTGGACATTTATAACTTCTCTGTCTTCTACATTTTGATGTGGGGCATCTTTTACTCTTAAAATCTTGAAAGCGAGGACACATGTGCCTTCAAGCCCAAAGTCCCAGATTTATTCTGTTTTTTCTGACAAAATGCATAATAATGATTGCTACTCAGACCAGTCTTTTGCTTCTGAAAATTACTTGGCCTTAGAAAAAAATGATTCTCAGAATTTATTGATATATCCTTCTGAAGATGATATTGAGAAATCAATTATTTTTAATCAAGATGGTACCATGACAGTTGAGATGAAAGTTCGATTTAAGATAAAAGAGGAGGAAACCATAAAATGGACCACTGTCAGTAGAGCTAGTCTTTCTCATAACAATGAAAAGAGTGAGGTAGGCGGGTTTCCAGGAAGAACAGATGATCGGTCTTCTGGTTTAAAAATTGCAGCATGCTCATTGTCTGCAGATGTCTCATCTCGGGAGAAAGACAGTAATCAAGAGGGCAGTTTGGCAGAGGACATAAACACTCAAATGACAGATCAAGAGACTGAAGCTTGCACTTCTGCTAGTTGTCAGAATGCTGCTATGGACACAAACACCATCCAGGAGACTAAGGATCAAGCAAAGCATCATTTTTATAGGCCCCCTACACCTGGACCAAGGAGAGTGAGACAAAAGAAATCTGTGAGAGGGAGTGTGACCTTGGTATCTGAAACTGAAGTTCAAGAGGAAATGATATATAGTGAAGAGAAGGAGGATGGGGAAAACAAATCTGAGTATCATATGTTCACACATTCTTGCAGTAAAATGTCATCAGTATCTAACAAACCAGTGCTTGTTCAGATCAGTAACAATGAGCAGATAGAGTCATCTTTAGAAAGAAAAAAGGAAAGCAGGATGCTCAAGTCAGGTGCAATACGTGCTGGTGGTGTAGAAATTACAAGTCAGAAGATATTAGAGATGTCTCATAATAATGGCTTACCACAGACTATATCAGAAAACTCAATTGTGGAGGAAGGTATAGTTGATAGTGTAACATCAGACAACAAAACTAGCATCAAAAACTTAAAACCTTGTGGTAATGCCAGTGAAAGATGCAGTCCTATTTTAGCAAATACAACTCATTCTTTAAGTAACAACTATGGAGCTGACAGAACTATTTCTGAGACCCCAGCTGCAGTAGGGTCTTCCACTGTCACCACAAGAATTGACAGACTAATTAATGAATTTGCTCAGTGTGGTTTAACAAAATTTCCAGCAAATGAAAAGCAGAGTTCATCATCTGTTGCCAGCAAAAAGAAGATGAAATTTCAGCAACAAATGATAAATTCCAGGTATCAGGATGGGAAGATTGCAACCAAAGGAATTCTTAGTAAGAGTAAGAGAATTAACACAAGAGGTAGAATTGCACAGGGAATCATATTGGAGGATTCAGACAGTTCCCTTAAAGAAGGAATACTTTGTGAGGAAGACTTCCATGTAAGTGATATGGTAATTGAATCAAATTATTGTTGTTCCAAAAGTAATCTCAATCCCGTGAATTCCAAGAATTTCCATGTAAATAAATTAAATACTCTTCAGAATCCTAAGAAGTTTCAAGGACTTTTAGCCAAAAGGAAGTCCAGACCAGTAAGTTTAAGAGGACCTACAAAAAGAGAAATTGGTCAGGATGATAAAGTATTTCCCCGTAATGACTTTTGGTGTTGCAAAAATAATTTTGAAGATCCAAATTTCTTTCACGTGTCTAACTTCCTTGAGCAAAAACCCAGTGCTTTTTGTGGACCACAGGCTCAAGCAGAATTAGCATCTTGGTATTTGAGAGGAATGACCAAGAAAAGTTTAGTTTCAAAAGTTAATAATTCACACATAATTTTAAAAACTCAGAAAAAACAAAAAGGGGATAAGTTGAAATCAGGTACTATTGTAAGTAAACAGCATGTTCCAACCAGGGCAAATTCCTTAGCTTCTTTAAGAAAAGATGTTTTTCCTGAGGATATTAGCCATCATTCAGTTCAAAATTATATACAGAGATGGTTGCAGAGCATAAATCCACATTCAGCTATGCAACCTAGAAAATCAGCTCCAATATACAAAAAGGAAAGGAGTGTGGGAAGTTGTAACAACAGTGGTTTTGCAGGAACTAGTTCACACACAAGTTCTGGAAAGGGAAATAATTTCATTAGGGAAAGTAATAAACACATAATTAAAAGTGCCAGTTTGACAGAAAATCTAGGCAAAAAGGTAGGTAAATCTTTTGACAAAGATAACAGTGAAGAACTTTCCAAAGATCTCTGTGAGAATCAGGTTGAATCTCTGAATGATGCTTGCTTGTTTCCCTTGCATGATAATTGTGATTTGTCACAGTCAGCTATTGGTGATCATAATACTAAAATCGAGGTATGTGCTGAAAAATTAGGACCAGAGGTAAGCCTTATTTATGAAGAAATAAACCTAGCTACAAAAAGGCACAGTGTAGAGGCTGCTATTCAAGTAGATCTTATGGAAGAAGAAACTCCAAAAGACCTTTTACCAGTCTTGTTGCTTCGCCAACTGCAAGCTTTAGTTCCTAGTATTCATAAGACTCAGAATGGAATTATTCAAATGCCAGGTTCACTTGAAGATATTCCCTTCCCTTCCCCAATATATAAGTCATATACTAATGTCCTTCTAGCTTGGCTTCTGGTGCTAACCTTAAAGGGAAGTATAAATAGCTTCTGCCAAGGTGATGCTCATAAGACTACCAACAGAGCTTCAGAAATACTTGGATTATTGGAGATTCTAAAGCATACTGCCATCACTGAGGAAGCTGATGATTTAAAGGCTGCTGTGGCCAATTTAGTGGAATCAACCACAAATCACTTTGGACTCACTGAGAGAGAACAAGATACGGTTCCAAGAGGACTTTCTGCAAATTGTTCCACACCCAACATTCAGAGAGTTTCTATTGAAAATGAAAAGACACAGAAAATCTCCTTTTTAGGTGGAGGCTACTCTGCCAGTGAGGACTGTGGCCCTGAAGTCTGTGTTTCAGAGTTGACTTGTTCTTCATGTCAGATGTGCACTGTGACTAAGACCTATCCTCCAAAAGAAACTTGTAACCTCAGTGACATTTTTTCCCCTCGTGATGGCTCTACCACTGATCAGACCTCCGTGAATAAGGCTTGTTTCCTAGGAGAGGTCTGTTCACTTACTGATGCTCTGTCTTCCCATAAGGCTTGTACTCATGACAAAAACCATAGTTATGAGGCAACTTTCCCAGTTGATGAGACCTACATTCCCAACAAAGTCTGCAATGCCAGTAACTTTTTAAATTCCAAAGAAAACACATGTGCCGATAATTTGGAATTGAGTGAAGAATTAGAAAGGATTGATGAAGTTCAGAGAGACCTAAATATTTTGGCAGACCCTGGGTGTAAACATGTCTTTAGTATGTTGGTGTCACACCAAAATACCAGCAATTTACGCCACTGTGGCTTTCCCATAAATGAAACTGAACCAGAATTTGATAAGGAACATAGTTCTGAGGCTGAATTTAAAAATCGTTCATTAAAGAAATTTCAGGGTAAAAATGCATCTACATCCTCTGATAAGGAAGACTCAAAGACTTCTGAAGAACCAGGCTCAATAACCAGTAGCATGACATCAAGTGAAAGAGACATTTCAGAATTGGAATCATTTGAAGAATTAGAAAGCCAGGACACTGATCTCTTTCATATAAAGGTAAATGCAGGAGAGCCCGCCACTGAAGAATTGATCCAAAAAGAGTTAGAGGCTAGTAAAAATTTGGAACTGATAGAAGTCTCCAGCAGGAACATTACAGAAGAAGAAAAAAGAAATGATGTAATTTGCGAGGCAATCAGTAGGAGGCTGGCAACATCACCATGTTTAGTGTTTTGCTATGATTCTAAGCAAAATACTGAAAAGGAACTCAATGAAGGAGAAACTAAAATGAGAGTAAAAATGATGGTGAAACGCATGGAAATTGGAAGTTATTCACAGTCCTCTCTTGATTTTAAAAACTGTTTCACAAGACCAGTGACTTCTGATTGGTCAGAATTTAGACTAGACAGTGAGAATGAGCAGCCATATAAAACATCCAGTGATGGCCCCAATGGCAGTCGTGAGGAGATTGCTGAAGAAAAAGAATACAATAAAGGATTTGTTAAAAGGACAATAGAAAAGCTTTATGGTAAAGGAGAAATTATTAAACCATCTTTTTTTTATGGGTCTGTGCACAGATCTCAGATTTGTCCTTATAACTCTGTGGAATTTCAGTGTGCTAGGAAAGCAGGTCTTTATGATTCTGAAGGTCAATCATTTGGGTCTTCTAAACAGGTTTCTAGTAGTTCATCTATGTTGCAGAAATTTCCAGAAGAAGATCAAGATAAATGTGACTTTAATGATGTGAGGGCCAGTTATCACGGGGGAGACGTAGGACATGGTACAAAACAAAATGATCGTAATAGGATCTTTAGAGATATAGAGGAAGGAGTACTGATCGATAAAGGAAAATGGCTCCTGAAAGAAAATCATTTATTAAGACTATCATCTTCTGAAAATTCTGGCTTATATGGCAATGCAGATACCACATCAGTGGATACTCTACTTAATGACAGCAATGAGGTACCATATTCACATTTTGGAAATTTGGCTCCAGGCCCAAACATGGCTGAACTATCCTCTTCAGAATTGGAGGAACTGACTCAACCCCTTGAACTGAAATGCAGTTATTTTAACATGCCTCATTGTAGTGACTCCGAGCCTTTTGGTGAGGATTTGCTAGATATTCAAAATAAAACTTTTGCCAAGGAGAGAAAACCAGATCATCATGTAGAAGAGAAGGCTAGTCATAAGTCAGAAAGAGTATGCACATCAGTCACTCAGGTCTTTACGTCTGCTGGTAACAAAGTCCATCCTGTCTCTGATGATACTATTAAAAACCAACCATTGCCTGTTAATAATGTAATTCATGGTGCATTTCAGGAAGGTGACTCTCTGGATAAGCTCTATGCTATTTGTGGCCAGCATTGCCCTATACTAACTGTAACCATGCAACCTATAAATGAGGAAGACCGAGGATTTGTATATTGCAAAGATTCTGATATTGAAAATTTCTTGGGTCTCCATTTATGGATGAAAATACACCCATATTTACTGCAGTCAAATAAGACCATGTTCAGAGATGAGAGCAATAAAGTAAGGGGTAAAAAGACATTTATTGATAATGCCAGTGATCATACATTTGATCAGCTTTATTTTAATATTACATTTGACTTGATGGATAAAAGAAAATTAAGAAAATTGAAAAGAATTAACCCCTTGTGCTTAGAGGAAGAAAACAATTTAAAGAAATTTCAATTATATTTAAAGAAAAAGTTTTGTGTGAATTTCTTGCACACATCGTTGTTGGTTGTGGATGATGTGAATTCAAATACACAGGACCCCACCAATAAGACAAAAGAAATCTTTGAAGTAGTTGATGAGAATAACAACTTACTAAATAGCAGATTTCAGAATTCATTAACAAATCTCAACCAAGTAGTAAAAGAAAATAGCAACTATCATTTCTTCTTTGAAATGCATGATCAAACCTGCCTATTTTACCAAGTTGAGACATCCTTAAATATTAGCAACAGGAATGCATTAGAAATATTTTATATATTTGAGGGTGAAAACCTTTTTATTTGGGAAGAGGAAAGTGAATTTGATCTTGAAAACAGTGATGAACAAGATTTATGATATTAGTATCAACACAACCTTTTTAATCAACGTGTTTTTTCCTCATAATGAGATGAAACGTGGGATGGATATAGACTAACTTCTAAAAATTTCACACTTTAAAATGTGTTTCATCTAGAAAGTTTGCACTTGGATAATTTGATTTGACTTTCATTATTTTGCTGTTCTTCATTTTTCCAAAAATTACAGACTCAGTTTTTATTGTTACTTTTGAAATTTCTGTTTGTTTTCCCCTGAACATATGTAATTTCCTAGAATCGTGATTTTTTTTTTAGGACATCCTACGGATAGGAATTCTATCTTTTTTCTCTCTTTTTATGTTGTTCACTTTAGTGCAAAATGTGTATTGATGAATAAATGGAATAGACATAGTCTCAAAGTGTACTTCATTTATTAATTTTAACTCTGATTTAATAAAGATATGAGGGTAAGATCTCCACAACAATCTCATAAGTTTCTTGTTCCAAATGTGTTGAATCTAGTTTCCTCAGAACATCTATCTAATGAACTCAACAAGCATTTCCAAGGGACAAGATTTACCATTTTTCCTCGTGATTAAAAAGACATGCTTTACTACTATGCTCCCTCTCTAGTACTTTGCCTAGAAATTGTAATCTTTTAAGTAGTAGTAAAATGTCAAGATATCCGAATAGGTCAGGGAAAAAAAAAAAGGAAAAACTGAAGGCATGCTCTGTGAAGAAAAAGGATCTGGAATGATTTAACTTGGGAAAGAAAATTTAAAATTTAAAATTCTCAAAATTGGAGAAGAACTGCTGTGAAGAGGAACTTGAGATATTTTTTTATGTTCAACTGCATTGATAAAAATTTAATTAGATATAAAGAAATACATATTGCCTGGAAGGATAAATAAAGTTGATTAGACTGTAAATTGCCTTTTTTCAATACTTGTGGTATTATGCCTGGGATTTATCCAGGGAACCTTTTAAGATTCCTTCCACTTCATGACTATATCACAGACTGTATTGATGGTATAGAAACATGTCTTATAAAACATTGAAATCTATGTCTCTTGTCTGGAATGGACTTAAAGTAGAACAGTTAATGTTTTTTTGGAGCCGCATATGGAGATGCTAAAACAACTTAAATTTGGTATTGAGTAACTAAAGGTAACTAATCACATAAAAAGTACCTTTGGCTTCAGTTTAGCATGAGTCATAAATCCATAAATTATGAGTTGCTGTTTATTTCACCAGATGAAGACTTACCTCTATGTAGAGTATGCTTTTTCTACATTAAGTGATATGCTTTTCTCATTGAAAAGTAGTTTGCCATGTTACGTAAGCATCTATAATGACCAGTGAGAATTTTGTTGAAATAAAGGGCTAAAATTATGAAGAAATAAGAGGAAAAGGGGAATTAATTTTGTGCCTGCTTTATAGTAGGTCTATGGTAGTCTTACCGATTTAGTAAATGTAATCCTTCCTCATAAAGGCACAGTGAGTTTGGATTTGCTATACTCCCTTTTTATAGGTGACAGAACCTAAAGGCTGGGAGGTAAAGTACTTTCATCAGTGGTGCATAGTACCATGGTCAGAATTTGAACCCAGACCTTTGTGCTTGAAAATCAGTGTTATTTTATTACACATTTATTCTTTTTGTGTGAAGAAAAAGTGGTAAGATATAAAAAAAAATGGGCACCTGCGTGGCAAGGTCAGTTAAGTGTCTGACTCTTGATTTCAGCTCAGGTCATGATTTTAGGTTTGTGAGATTAAATTAATTAAATAATTAAATAAATTAAATAAAATGAAATTCTCTCCTTCTCTCTCTGCCCTTCATCTGTTTCTATCTCTCCCTCTAAAATATTTATATTTGTATTTATATTTATATTCTATATATTTAAAAAATTTAAAAAAATTAGTGTTCTTCCTAGAGAAGACAGAAGGAAATTAATTTGAAAAGAGAATATTTAGATGTATCAAGGAGGTTGGGAAAATCACAACAGCCAGGAGCTTATAGGAAAATGTGGTATGTAGCATGTGGTTTTTTAGCAATTACAATACATATGTTACATTAATACAATAACACTGCTAGGAGGCCCAGATGATGTTGGGAAAAAGAAATTGAGAGTGACATACATGAATTATTAATTCATGACGTGTAAAGTACTTATTTAAGATGAATGGGTTCATATGCATTGAATTCTGAGATTTGGATTCACATCTTATATTTCTCTTCCAATTCTAGCATATTGCTTGAGCGGACATGGTAAGCACCTAGTTAATATGTGTCATATGTATCATCTTCAAATACATACAGGGAGATATACAAAGATGCTGATGGATAGAACTAAGTTTTTTGTATTTTATGAAGCAATATTTCAATCATAAAAAGGTCTGTGAAAGTGATTTTTTCTTTTAAACATTCAAATGATTTTTAACAGATTTTCACCAGATTTTTGCATTAAAAATATCTTAACACTGTGAAAGAAGACTAAATGAAACTTAAGAGGAAATTTATGAATTTTGCATAGACCTGGCTTTTGCTCTAAAGATGAAGTGCCGGAGGGTTGAGGAAGGGATCCTAGTCTATTGTGTTCTGGAGAATATAGCCAACTTCAGAATCTTGGCATCCTGATGGAATGGTGTAATTATTTTTATGCCCACAAGATGTCAGCTGCGCTATGCTTTGCCAGAAGCTCAATTGCAGCGTTCAGAAAGAGGCTTGTGAGGCTAATGGGAGTGCAAGGATTGAGACAGTCTCTGCAAAGTTTGCTTCTGCTTCAAAGGAAACTGAGAACAGGACCCAGCTGTACAGGCAACCCCCGCTTCCGCACCCCAAGTCTTAAACTCGGAGGGCATATCAGTACTCAGAATTAGAGGAAATAGTCTGTTAGTAGCAAGGAGCTGAAGTTCAAAAGTAGAGGGGATACTAAAAAATGCAAGCTATTCAATAATCATTAGAATTGATCCCAAGGAAAACTGAATTTGGAGAGAGTGGGGACAACCCCCAATCCTAGCTCCAGTTGAAACCAAGTTAATGAAGCATTGGCTCAGTGGATAGGGGTGATTTTTCCATGGTTTACAGATATTTTATGTCTTAACCTTTTGGTGACGTAAAACACATGTCCCATTTTCAAGGTTTAAACTGAGGTATCAAAGCCATGTTTCATGTTTGTAGCACACATTTTGTTAGTTTCCTCATCTGTAAAATGGGGCTACCACTTTATTTTTTTTAATAAAAAAGTTTTATTTATTTATTAGAGAGAGCACAAGCAGGGGGAGCTTTAGAGGGAGAGGGAGAAGTGGACTCCTCACTGAGAAGGGAGCCTGACGCAAGGCTTGATTCCAGGACCCTGGGATCATGACCTGAACCGAAAGCAGATGCTTAACCAACTGAGCCACCCAGGCACTCCTGTGGCTACTGTTTTAAAGGTCTTATCTTTTAAGCTTTTTACCTTATAAGATTTTACCTTATAAGATTGTTATGAGAGGATCAATTCAGAGAATGTTGATAAACGCTATTATTAGCACAGAACTTGGTACACAGTGCTTAATACATTTTAGCTGTTTTGTCTTTTATTTACAATTTAATTTTTTTTGCCCTTAAAAAATTGAGGTATAGTTAACATGCAATGTTACATTAGTTTCAGGTGCACAACCTAGTGATTTGACAACTGTAGACATTATGCTGTGTTCACTACAAGTGTAGCTACCATCTTGTCACCATACAACGCTATTACAGTACCACTGACTATATTTCCTATGCTATAGCTTTCATCCCTGTGACTTATTCATTCCATAACTGGAAGCCTGTGCCTACCACTCCCGTTCATGCATTTTGCCCATCCCTCCACACCTTGTCATCTGGAAACCACCAGTTTTTCTCTGTGTGTATGGGTCTGTTTCTGCTGTTTTGTTTTTTAGATTCCACATATAAGTGAAATCATATGGTATTTGTCTTTATTTGACTTATTTTACTTAGTGTAATGCCCCATAGGTGCATGTATGTTGCTGCAAATGGCAAAATCTCATTTTTTTTATGGTTGAATAACATTCTGTTTATATATTTATGATATACCATTTCTTTATTCATCCATTGATGGACGTTTGGTTTGCTTCCATATCTTGACTATTGTAAATAATGCTGCGCTAAACATAGGAGTGCATGTATCTTTTTGAATTAGTGTTTTTGTTTTCTTTGGTGGAATTACTAACTCATACAGTATTTCTAATTTTCTGAGGAACTTCCATAATCTTTTCCACAGTGGTTGTACAAGTATACATCCCCACCAACAGTGCATGAGGGTTCCCTTTACTCTACATCTTTGCCAAGTATATCTTGTTATTTCTTGTCTTCTTGATATTAGCCATTCTGACAGGCATGAGGTAATATTTCATTGTGCATGTATGTTTTTAAGGATCTTATTTTTAAGTAATCTCTACACACAACGTGGGGCTTGAACCTACAACCCCAAGGTAGGTAATATTTCATTGTGCGTGTATGTTTTTAAGGATCTTATTTTTAAGTAATCTCTACACCTAACGTGAGGCTTGAAACTACAACCCCAAGATCAAGAGTCCCGTGGTGCCCCTCATTGTGGTTTTAATTTGCATTTTCCTGATGATCACTGATGTTGGGAATCTTTTCAAGTACTTGTTGGCCATCTATATGTCTTCTTTGGAAAAATGTCTATTAAGGTCCTCTGCTCATTTTTAATCAGATTATTTGTTTCTTGGTGTTGAGTTGCATTATAAGTTCTTTATATATTTTGTATATTAGCCCCTCATTAGATCTATCATTTGCAAGTATCTTCTCTCATTCACTGGGTTGCTTTTTTTTTTTTTTTTTTTGGTGTATCGATGGTTTCCTTTGCTGTGCAAAAGCTTTTTATTTTGGTGAGGTCCCAGTAGTTTATTTTTGTGTTTGTTTCCTTTGCCTGGAGAGACATATCCAGAAAAAAATGTTGCTAATAGCAATGTCAAAGAGATGACTGCCTTTTTTTTTTTTTAAGGAATTTTATGGTTTTCAGGTCTTCCATTTAGGTCTTTAGTCTATTTTTTAGTTTATTTTTGTGTGGTGTAAGAAAGTGATCAGGATTCATTCTTTTGCATGTAGCTCTCCAGTTTTCTAACACTATTTATTGAAAAGACTGTCTTTTTTCCATGGCATATTCTTGCCTCCTTTCTTGTGGATCAATCAGTCATATGGGTGTAGGTTTATTTCTAGGCTCTATTATAGTCCACTGATTTATGTGTTTGTTTTTGTGTCAGTACTGTACTGTTTTGATTACTTTAGCTTTGAAGTATATCTTGAAATCCGGAATTGAGATACCTCCAACTTTGTTCTTCTTTCTCAAGATTGCTTTGGCTATTTGAGATCTTTTGTGGTTCCATACAAATGTTAGTATTATTTGTTCTAGTTCTGTGAAAAATGTTGGTATTTTGATAGGGATTGCATTAAATCTGCAGATTGCTTTTAGTAGCATGGACATTTTAATGATATTAATTCTTCCAATCCATGAGCATGGAGTATATTTCCATTTGTGTTTTCTTTCATTTCTTTGGTCAGTGTTTTATAGTTTTCAGAGAATAGGTCTTTCAGCTTCTAGGTATTTTTCTCTTTTTGGTGCAATTATAAATGGGGTTGTTTTCTTAATTTGCCTTTCTGCTACTTTGTTACTAGCGTATAGAAATGCAACTGATTTTTGTATATTATCTTGTATCTTGCAACTTTACTGAATTTATTCATCAGTTCTAACAGTTTTTTATTAGAGACTAGGGTTTTCTAAATATAGTATCATGTCATCTGCAAAAAGTGACAGTTTTACTTCTTATTTATCAATTTGGATACCTTTATTTATATTTTTCTTGTCTGATTGCTGCAGCTAGGACTTTCAGCACTATGTTGAATAGAAGTAAGAATGAAGGTCCTTGTCTTATTCTGGATCTTGGAGGAAAAGCTTTCATTTTTCACCATTGATTATGATGTTAGCTGTGGGTTTGTCATCTATGGTCTTTATTATGTTGAAGTATTGAGAGTTTTCTTTTACTTAAATTATGAATGGATCTTGTATTTTGTCAAGTGCTTTTTCTGCATCTATTGTGATCAAATGGTTTTAATCCTCTTGTTAATGTGATGTATCACATTGATTTGTGAATATCGAACCACCCTTTTATCCCTGGAATAAATCCCACTTGATTATGGCAAATAATTTTTTCAAATTTATTGTTGAATTTGGTTTGCTAATATTTTTTTGAGGGTTTTTGCATCTATGTTTATCAGAGATACTGGCCTGTAATTTTGTTTTTGTTTTTGTTGTTTTTTGTAGTGCTTTTGTCTGGTTTTGGGATCAGGGTAATGGTGGCCTTATAGGACAAATCTGGAAGTTTTCCTTCTATCTTTTGGAATAGTTAGAGAAGAATAGATATTAACTCTTCTTTAACTGTTTGGTGGAATTTGCCTATGAAAGCATCTGGTCTTGGACTTTTGTTTGTAGGGAGATTTTTGAATATTGATTCAGTTGGTCTCTTCAAATTTTTAATTTCTCCCTGATTTGGTTTTAAGAGATTATATACTTCTAGGAATTTATCCTTTTCTTCTACATTGCTGAATTTGTTGGCATATGTTTTCATAACATGCCCTTAAAATCCTTTGTATTTCTGTGTTATTGCTTGTTATTTCTCCATTTTTAATTTATTTGAGTCCTGTCTCTCTTTCTCTGTTTTTATGATGAATCTGGCTAAAGGTTTATCAATTTTCCTTATCTTTTTAAAGAACTAGCTATTGGTTTCATTGTTTTTTTTTTTTTCTATTATTTTGTTAGTTTCTATTTCATTTACTTCTGCTTTAATCTTTATTATTTCCTTCCTTCTACTAGATTCGGCTTTGTTTATTCTTCTTTTTCTAATTCCTTGAGGTGTAAGATTAGGTTGTTTATTTGAGATTTTTCTTGTTTCTTGAGGTAAGCTTGTACCCCTATAAACTTTTCTCTCAGAACTGCTTTACATCATCCAAAAGATTTTGGACCATTATGTTTTCATTTTCACTTGTCTCCATGTATTTTTTTGTATCCACTTTGATTTTGTGGTTGGCCCATTCATTGTTTAGTTGCGTGTTGTTTAGCCTCCATGTATCTGTGATTTTCCAGATTTTTTCTTGTAATTGATTTCCACTTTCATACTGTTGTGGTCAGAATAGATGCTTGATATGATTTTAGTCTTCTTAAATTTATTGAGACTTGTTTTGTGGCCTAATATGTTATCTGTCCTGGAGAATGGTCTGTGTACACTTGAAAAGAATGTGTATTCTGTTGTTTTTAGATGGAATATTCTGTATATATTTGTTAGGTCCATCCGGTTTAATGTGTCATTCAGAGCCGCATTAAATTTGTTGAGTTTCTGTCTGGGTGATCTATTCATTAATATAAGTGGGGTGTTAAAGTTCCCCACTATGACTGTAATACTGTCAATTTCTCTTTTGATATCTGTTAATATTTGCTTTATGTATTTAGGTATTCCTGTGTTGGGTGCATAGATATTCACAATTGTTATATCATCTTGTTTGATTGATTTCTTTACGTAGTGCCCTCTTTGTCTCTTGCTACAGCCTTTGTTTTAAGGTTTATTTTGTCTAATAAGCATTGCTCTCCCAGCTTTTTTTTTTTTTTTTTTTTGCTTCCATTTGCATGACATGTTTTTCCGTCTCATCACTTTCAGTCTGTATGTGTCTTTAGGTCTGAAGTGAGTCTCTTGTAGGCAGCATATTAAATGAGTCTTGGTTTTTTATCCATTTAGTCACACTATGTCTTTTGATTTGACATTTAGTCCATTTATATCCAAAGTAATTATTGATGGGTATGTACTCATTGCCATGTTGTTGATTGTTTTCTGGTTATGTTCATAGTTCATCTCTCTTCCTTTGTTATTTTCTTGCTGTCTTCCCTGTGGTTTGATGGCTTTTTTAAGTGTTGTGTTTGGCTTTCTTTCTCTTTATTTTTTGTGTATCTCTTACAGGTTTTGATTTGTGGTTACCATTGGGTTCATATGTAACATTTATGCATATAGCAGTCTGTATTAAGTTGATGTCATATTTTACGTCTTTTTAGTTTATGTATCACTTGATGGATTTATTTTTATTTTTTTAAAACTTTTTTTAAAGATTTTATTTATTTATTTGACAGAGAGAGAGAGAGAGATCACAAATAGGCAGAAAAGCAGGCAGAGAGAGGGGGAAGCAGGCCCCCTGCTGAGCGGAGAGCCTGATGCAAGGCTCGATCTCAGGACCCTGAGATCATGATCTGAGCCAAAGGCAGAGGTCCCAATCCACTGAGCAAACCAGGCACCCGCCTTGACTGATTTTTTTTTCCCTTGACTGATTTTTATAGACACAACTAATTATACTACTTTTGTATTCTAACTTTCATTGTGGTTTTATAAGTGATAAATTTCCTACCTTATTATAGGTTTGCTTTTACCTGTAAAATTTTTTCCTTTCATAATTTTCTGACTTCTAGTTATGGCCTTTTCTTTCCATTGAAAGAATTCTCTTGAACATTTCTTGTAAGGCTGGTTTAATGGTGAGGACTCCTTTAACTTCAGTTTGTCCAGGATTTCACCTCTGATTCTGAATGGCAGCCTTGCTGAGTAGAGTATTTTTGGTTATAGGTTTTTTCCTTTTAGCACTTTAAATATATTATGCCACTTTCTTCTGGCCTGCAAAGTTTCTGCTGAAAAATCAGCTGATAGCCTTATGGGGTTTTCCCTTGTATGTAATGGTTTTCTTTTTTCATGCTGCTTTAAGAATTATCTGTCATTACTTTTTGCCATTTTAATTATTATATACCTTGGTGTGGCTCTCCTTGGGTTCACCTTTAGGGCTTTCTATGCTTCCTGGACCTAGATGACTGTTTCCTTCCCTCGATTAGGGAAGTTTTCAGCTATTATTTTTTCAAATAAATTTTCTGTCCCTTTCTGTCTTCTCCATTTGGAATTCCTATAATCTGCCTTTCCACCTCAGCTGCAGGGGCACCAAAGGACAGGGCTTGCTCCCTTGGCAGCTGGTTAGGAGACTGGGCTATGAGAACTGCAGGCTCACTGGTCAATCTGGGGTTATCTACCACCTCCCCAATGCGGGAGTCATTTTGGTAGTTCCTGCTAGGGATTCTTGAGCAGCGTAGCTGGGCAGGAGCTGCTTTGAACAGATGCCTGCTGAGGCAGGTAGGTTGAATGGAGCAGGTCCACAGGGGAACACTGGGATAAGGCATGTAGTGCTAGCAAAGTAGATGGAGAGGGTTAGCACTGGCTCCCACAAATATCTGGCTATTTAGACTTGGGGAGGGAAAGAGAAATGGCATCTGGTAGTACTTTTGTTCATGAAGAAGTCTCCTGAAGATCCCTACTCCTCCAGCACACATTATAGGTTAGTCCAAAAATCTTCAGTTGATTTTTAAACTGTTGCTTCCTTGCTGTGTCTCAGGCTGAGTTATTTATTATGCTAGCTCTTTGAGAGTGGGGACTTAGTTTTCTATTGCTCTCCAGCTCTTCTAGCATTATTAAGCTCACTAATTTTTAGTGTTACCAGAATTAAGCCCTGCTCGTTTTTAAAGCTCTTCAAATTAAGTCCCACTGATTTTCATAGCCAGATATTATGGGGACTCATCTTCCCAGTGCAGGTCCCCAGTGTGTGGGATACGTAGTATGGGGTCTGATCCTTTTGCTTCTCTGTGCTTGGGGTTTCTCTCCTGTTTGTGGATAGTCGTGCCAGGGGTTTAGTTCCCAACTGTGTCTTTGCCCCTCCTACCTTTTTCGATATGACCTTCTCTACACAATTAACTGGAGAAGGTCTGTTCTGCCAGTCTTCAGGTCATTTTCAGGGTTAGTTGTATAGATAGAGCTGTTAGTTTATCCATGCAACAAAGTGAGCTCATGATACTCCTAATTTTTTTATTTTCCCCAACTATCTCATTTTAGCTATTTTTTAAAAAGCCATTAGTGTTGGGGTGCCTGGGTGGCTCAGTCAGTTGGGTGTTTGCCTTTGGCTCAGATCATGATCCCAGGGTCCTGGGAAAAAGCCCCATGTCAGACTCTCTGCTCAGCAGGTAGCCTGCTTCTCCCTCTCCCTCTGTCTGCTGTTCTCCCTGCTTGTGTTAGCTCGCTCACTCTGTCAAATAAATTAAAAAAAAAAATAGCCATTAGTGTTAATGACTTCTAAAAATATGCTTTTAAAAATTTGATGTTTTTATTAGCAGTGAATGGACCCTGCCTGTTGGCATGCACTACTGTGGCTGCTGAGTCTCACCATAGATGTACAGCAGTGGAGGCCAGGCCCATGTCAGGAGTCGGGCTGAGAGCACGCAGATATAAAGCTGGAGTGGCTTGCTGTAAGTGAGCCCAGTGGTGTGGGCCAGTGATAGAAAATTGGGTTGGAATCAGGTCCACAATCATCAGTGGGGTCTGACTGTTAGTGTGCGCCCTTGTGGCTACAGGGTCTCCTTATAGGCATGCATATGGCATGGAGGCTAGTGATGAGCACCAGCATTCACAGGCACAGTTGGCTGGGCTAGCGAGAGGTGAGCCCAATGGTGCAGGCCAGTAACTAGAAGTAGGGCTGAGTCTGGGCCTATAGGTAGCTGTGGAGGCCTTGGCAGTCAATGTGTACTGCCATAGCCCCAAAATATTACCATGGGCATACACATGGCAGTAGAGGCTGGTGATGAGAGTTGGGCTGTTGGAGTACAAGTACACAGCTAGAGGTGCTGGCCTTGAGATGCCCAGTGGTGGAAGTCAGTTACAGATGTCTAGGCTAGCATCTTGCACTTGCAGAGGTTAAGAGACCTGTGCATTAGCCGGTGGTGTGGATCTTGGTCTTCAGAAGGGTGGGTGGGAAGGAGAAGGAAGGGAATAAGGTGGCTGATATCTTTAAATACAAATACCTGAGGGGCAAAACTGGTGAAATCTGTAGTGGGCCTGTGGTGGCTGTGCTGGCCATTGATCTCTAAAGTGGTGAAAGTTACCAAGGTCCTCTGCAGAACAGGTCAGTTGGAACCATGGTGACTCCTGCTGTGAGGCTTATACTAGGAACTCCGTCTCTTATTCTTTGTTCCTTGCCATCTCTATACATCTCAGCCTTACCAGTGTCTAGGTGGGGTGAAATCGAAGTGGGTCTTTCATGTGGTGCCCCAAAAGGCTGGGGGAAGTTGTTTGTTTGTCCCACTCTCCCTTTCCTAGTGAGGGATATTCTTTGTAGCTGTAGTGTTTCTTTTTGGTACTGAGCTGTGCTGTGCTGGGTGATGAGATGATATAGGCCAAATGAAGCTGTATTTTCCTTTTTGTGTGGTTATTTTCAGGTTTTTTTTTTTTCTCTGTTGCTAAAGTTTCTTAAGTGGATTCCTGAGCTCTCCCAGAGCTGTTTTTGTTCTTGGATAGCTTTCTAATTGTTGATCTTCATGGGGGGATGGAGACTGAGTTTCTCCTACTCCACCACCTTGGTGGTATCTCTCCTGTTAAGAGTAATCTTGATAAATGGCTGGAATCTGTCCTATGTTTCATAGAATTTATGCTTCCTGTTTTACCCTTTCAGAAGGTATGGTATAGTATAGCACTGTATGGATTCAGGCTGGTAGTCTATTTCTTCGAAAGTTTATTGCTGGAGTCAGCCTGATGCATCCTGTTTGGCATTCCATCAAGTATAATTACAATATAGACCTTGTCCTGGGCTAAAGTGGGTTAACATAAAGTGCCTAATTGGTATGAAATATGTGGAGTGATATGGAACATCTTCATAGGACTGACTTAACCTTGAGGGTCTTGAATGAGATAGGAATGGGATCCTTGGTGACTGCCTAATTGGCAGATATCTGCAGAGATTTAGTCTGTTAGTTTACGTAGGGCATTAAGAGCTAAAACTAGACAGTGGGCCTGCTCTAGCAGGTTATCCAGTTCAGAGGTTCTACTTTTTGAATGGTGAATCCTTTCCCTCGTATTTTGATTTTTTATTAAAGTCATGCATGTATAACTAGTTTTGAAAAATTAGGTAGAAATATAATGTAAAATAAAAAATAGTAGATCAGTTTCTGACCCTTTACATAACTAATTCCCACTCCACAGAGGCATCCACTTTTAAAACTTTTAGCTCTTCCTTCTATTTATTTCCTTATTTCTAAAAATGTATTTTTAAAGACTTTTTTTTTATTGGACGCCTGGGTGGCTCAGTTGGTTAGGTGACCGCATTTGGCTCAGGTCATGATCCTGGAGTCCGGGGATCGAGTCTTGCATCGGGTTCCCTGCTTCTCGGGGAGTCTGCTTCTCCCTCTGACCCTCCCCTTCTCATGCTCTCAATCTCTCTCATTCTCTCTCTCTCAAATAAGTAAATAAAATATTTTTTAAAGATTTTATTTATTTGTTTGAGAGAGAGAGAGAAAGAGAGAAAGCGAGCGCACACAAGCAGGGGGAGCAAAAGAAGGAGAGGGAGAAGCAGGTTCTCTGCTGAGATGGGAGCCCGATGCAAGGCTTGATCCCAGGACCCTGGTGTTATGACCTGAGGTGAAGGCAGACGCTTAACTGACTGAGCCACCCAGGCATCCCTCTAAAAATATTGATTTTTTTTTTCAATTTCAGATTTTGTTTATTGACCTTTTCCACCTCCTACCTTCTACTTCCTATCCCTATTCCTCCAAATAATATTATAATTATTAAAAATCACTATCGAGAGGTTTTATTTTAATTACCATGTAAATATTATTCCTAAATTGAGTTGCTTTGTGTGTTTTGAGTACATTTCCTTTCTTCACTACTTTTTGTGTTCCCTGAAGTTAAAAATTGATTATGACTCTTTCACTATCAAACCAATCCCCATGGCTGTAAATCTCTATCAGCATAGATATGTATATCAGTTCTTCTGTTGGACCAATTTTTTTCCCTTGGAGATATTAACTGTCTTGGAGGCATTCTTCATAAAGTTCCTTGCTACCCTACCCCACCCCTTTTCAGTCAAAATGGAATGTTTGCTCTCCAGTCTTTGCTGCACTTCTGTCCTCTTGGAGCTTTTCTTCAGCAACATCTTGGGAATCTTTTTTCTCTCTGTATTAAATGTCCTCTATTTCTTGAAACCCACATCCTACCATTTAGGTCTTAGTTTCGATAAATTATCTGGTAGTTTATCAGGAAGAATGCATGGAAGGTAAAATTTTGGGGATCTTAAATATATGAAGCTACATTTTTTCTGTTCTCATACTTAACTGACAAAAGTGATACAGCATTGTAGGTTGGAAATAAGATTTTGAAAGCTTTCTTCATTTGTCTTTATCTTCCAACCCAATGTGAAAAGTGCTAAGCCATTCTCATTTCTGCTTCTATGTATGACTCTCTTTCCCAAAGCTTTTAGGACCTTTTGTTTATTCTGGTATTCTATAATTTCACAAAGATGCACATTGATGTAAGTATATTTTTTTCATTTGTTATATTAAGCATTCAGTACCCATATTCTTCAGTTCTGGAGATTTGTTTTATAAATGTGTTTCTTTTTTCTTTCATTTTAGAATTCCCACTATGAATATCATCTGAAGATTATGAACTGCTGAATTAATCCCTTAATCTTATTTTCTATTTTCCTTGTTTCTCTCTAAGAAAAACCTTATTCGGATTTAATTTATTTAATAAAACCCCCAATTTCAAGTGTATATTGTAATGGTTTTGACAAATATATAGTCATATAACTGTCATTACAATCTAGATATAGAACATGTCCATCACCCCAAAAGAGTTTTATCATGCCCCTTTGCAGTCAATCTCCTCTGTTTGCCAATCCCTTGAAAACCACTGATATATTTTCTGTAACTGTAGCATTTTTTTTCTAGACTGTCGTGTTCATAGTATATGGAATATAATCTTTGATGTCTGCTTCTATCACCTAGCAAAATGCTTTTGAGATTCATTAATGTTGTTACCTGAACCAGCAGTTTGTTTTTTTCATTGCTGAGTGGCATGCCATTATATGGATATACCACAGTTTGTTTACCCATTCACCAGTTAAAGGATATTTGTATTATTTCTAGTTTTTAGCTATTATAAACATAAGTTATGTAAACATTCATATGCAAGTCCTTTTATAGGACATTTAAAAAATTTCTCCTAGATAAATACCTAGAAGTGAAATTGCTAGGTTGTATGTTTAACTTTATCAGAAATTATCTACTCTTCAGAAGTAGCCGTACCTTTCATTCTCATCAGCAATTTATGATAATTCCAGTTGCTTTGTATTCTTATTTATACTTGGTAGTATCAGACCTTCAAATTTTAGTCATTTTAGTGTGTGTTTAGTAATGTCTCTTTGTGGTTTTAATTTGCATTTCTGTAATGACTATTGACGTTTGCCATTCATCTGTCTTTTGTGGTACAGTGTCTTTTCAAATCTTATTTTCTTTTGTATGTTTATAGTCCTAGGGTGGTAGGAGTTCTTTTTTTTTTAATTTAAACTTAAAAAAATTTATTTTTTTTAAATTTTTATTTTATTTTTTCAGTGTTCCAAGATTCATTCATGCACCACACCCAGTGCTCCATGCAATATGTGCCCTCCTCAATACCCACCACCAGGCTCACCCAACCCCCCATCTCTCTTCTCTCCAAAACCCTCAGTTTGTTTCTCAGAGTCCACAGTCTCTCATGTTTCGTCTCCCCCTCCGTTTTTTCCCAATTCACTCTTCCTTTCCTTCTCCCAATGTCCTCCATATTTTTCCTTATGCTCCACATGTAAGTGAAACCATATGATAATGGACTCTCTCTGCTTGACTTATTTCATTTAACATAATCTCTTCCAGTCCTGTCCATGTTGATATAAAAGTTGGGTATTCATCCTTTCTGATGGAGGCATAATATTCCATTGTATATATAAACCATATCTTTATCCATTTGTCTGTTGAAGGGCATCTTGGAGCTACCCTATGACCCTGCAATTGCACTACTGGGTATTTACCCCAAAGATACTGATGTAGTGCAAAGAAGGGCCACATGTACCCCAATGTTCATAGCAGCAATAGTCACAATCTATTATTTTATTTTATTTTTTTAATTTAATTTAATTTTATTTTTTCAGTGTTCCAAGATTCATTCATGCACCACACCCAGTGCTCCATGCAATATGTGCCCTCCTCAATACCCACCACCAGGCTCACCCAACCCCCCATCTCTCTTCTCTCCAAAACCCTCAGTTTGTTTCTCACAGTCCACAGTCTCTCATGCTTTGTCTCCCCCTCTGATTTCCTCAATTCACTTTTCCTTTCCTTCTCCTAATGTCTTCCATGTTTTTCCTTATGCTCCACATGTAAGTGAAACTATATGATAATTGACTCTCTCTGACTTATTTCACTCAGCATAATCTCCTCCAGTCCCATCCATGTTGATACAAAATTTGGGTATTCATCCTTTTTGATAGAGGCATAATATTCCATTGTATATATGGGCCATATCTTCTTTATCCATTCATCTGTTGAAGGGCATCTTGGCTCTTTGGTGGTAGCAGTTCTTCATGTATTCTGGGCACAATGTATTCAGATACATGTCTTACATGTATTTTCTCCCAATCTATAGCTTGCCTTTTCTTCTTCCTCTTCTTTTTTAAGTGGTCAGACTTTTAAATGAGCAAAAGTAAATTTTGGTAAAGTTCAATTTATATTTTTTGTGGTTTCTGTCTTTCAAATTCTATCTAAGAAATCCTGTCTAGCCCTATCACAAGGTTTTCTCCTGTGTTTTCTTTTAGGGGTTTTATAGTTTTAATTCTTATGTTGGGTCTGTTTGACCCACATAAAGTTATTTTTTTGCATGTGGTAGGAGGTAAGGGATGGGGCTTGTTTGTTTCATATGGATATCCAATTATTCCAATACTCTTTGTTTAAAAGAGTATCCTTTCCCATTGAAATACTTTGAATTGAAAAGGATAGTCTTTTGTTGAAAATCAGTCAACCATATGTATGTGGGAGTATTCTGCACTCTCTATTTCATTGATCTATGTGTCTGTTTATATGCCCAAACATACTGCCTTGATTACTTATAGCTTCATAGTAAATCTTGGAACCAGATAGTGTAGATTTTTCCAGCTTTGTTATCTTTTATTTATTTTATTTATTTATTTTTTTAAAAATAATTTTGTTTATTTATTTGACAGAGAGATCACAAGTAGGCAGAGAGGCAGGCAGAGAGAGAAGGGGAAGCAGGCTCCCTGCTGAGCAGAGAGCCCAATGTGGGGCTCAATGTGGGGCTCAATGTGGGGCTTGATCCTAGGACCCTGAGATCATGACCTGAGCCAAAGGCAGATTCTTTAACCCACTGAGTCACCCAGGCGCCCCAGCATCTTTGTTAGCTTTTAAAATGGCTTTGGTTAGTCAACATTCTTTTGTTTCCCTCTTCTTCACTCTCAACTGATAGCTGGAGACCACAGCCCCATGTCCCTTGCTTGGAATTTTCCCTCAGTGCTGAGTACATAGCCATTGAAGTAATCTTGGCCCTTATAGTTCTTGATGAAAAATGTAGACCATAGAAAAATGCAGCAGTTGAGTCAGGTTAGTGCATAGAGGCCGTGTGTGCAAAAGAGTGCAACAGAGAACCATACTCATTGACCCTGCCCATTTGTAAGGCGGTCCATTATTGTCTTGGACTTTCAAATAGATATTTTGCTACTTTAGGAGGGACAAAGCAAAAAGAAGGCTTTTCTGGCATAGTTCTATATCTCTTACTACTCAGAAGTTATTTATTTTATGGTTACTTCTAATTTCACACAATCAATCTTCTTTAAACAATTGTAGCTAAGATTAAACACTCTGCTTGTTGCCTTGCTTGGAATAAGATTTCCAATGGTTTAATTCCAAGTATTTGTGATTTATATTTGGCTAATACCCACCAAAATAAATTTCCTTATAGACACTGTTGTCATCCAGTGGCTACATAAATATGTCTTAAACTCTGATCCCCTTTCTTTTATATTTCTTTTTATTGCTGCATATATGAATTGTAATCATTCAGGTGTGTAGACAGGAACAGGCACTATTTCTCTAATATTGTACTTCAAGATATTAATTTTCATTTGCATAAACATTTTAGTCTTTGAAATTTACAAAGTCGATAACACTATTTGTATATAATTCTTTTTTTTTTAAAGATTTTATTTATTTATTTGACAGAGAAAGACACAGTGATAGAGGGAACACAAGCAGGAGGGGGAGAGGGAGAAGCAGGCTTCCCGCTGAGCAGGGACCCTGATGCAGAGCTCAATCCAGGACCCTGGGATCATGACCTGTGCCGAAGGCAGACATTTTGAGCCATCCAGGTGCCCCTTGTATATAATTAAGTGAGTTATTAGCCTAATTCATTCTTTCTTAACTTTCTTTTCATTTTGCCTTTTTTGAAAAAATTTTATTTTTTAATTAATCGCTGCACCCAATGTGGGGCCCTAACTCACAACCCCGGGATCAAAAGTTGCATGCTCCATCAACTGCATCAGCTGAGCCAGCCAGGCACCCCTCATTATTGCCTTTTACTTTATTTTTTTCATTATTGCCTTTTAAGGAGATAAATATGAAGGAATAGTATTTTGTTGAGTAGAGTTGAGTTTAGAAGAGCCACAATCTATTATAATATTTAAGCTTTTTGTGCTCTAAGAACGAATTTTCCTCCTTTGAGAGTAATTGAGAATGCATGGTCTACTTGAAAGTAAAGGTAATTCAATGACGATTACAATGATAATAACTTTCCTTTATTAAGGGACTCTTATGTACCAGACACTGTACCATGTGCTTAACAAATGTTATCTGATATAGTTCTCATAAAAATCGTATGACTATATAATTTCTATTTTTTGAATAAAGAAACTGAGACAGAGTTGTTACATTTTCTAAAACCGAGTTTCAAAGTCTAGATCTCAAGATAGTTCTGTGATCTCAAAAATCTCCTAGTACTTTCCACTCCTCATAATGACGCTATTCAAATTAATTGAAGTCATGCTATTCTGTGGCCAGAGATACATAATTTATTGTGGCACTAAATTTCCAGCATATTGACTTCTAGGAATGGTTCTGTCCTTCCTGTCTGGCATTACTTGTACATCATCAAATAATTTTTGGTCTGTGAGTTGCTTATAGTTTACTGGGAAGAACAATTAGGAAGTGATTAAAGGAGCTCTGGAAATAAAAAAGAATAATTCTAGAGAGAATTTTTATAACCACAGAAAACATTATTTTGTTTCTGAAAAATTCAGGCACATTTCCCCTGTATTTTGATTCTCCTAAAGAGCTCTTCTCATCATCTACAGTTCTATTTTTTCCTTTTCATGTATTTGCCCATTTAAAAAGGTGAAAATAATATGGTACATGATAAAAATTAAATAGCATAGTCAAATATAAAGTGAAAAGTTAGCCTTTCCCCAGGTCCAGCTTCTAAACTCTAAAGAGGTCTTCAGTTTTTCCTCTAAATTTTAAATGCATATGTCACCATGTATATATATGTATACCTATGGATATTCTTTTTATTTATAAAATTGAGATTACAGTATTCAAATTGTACTATATTTTTTTAGTTATTATTTTAAAATCATTGCATTGTGTATGATTTCATTGTGGCTATTTTGTGATTTGTTTCATTCTGTATTAAAAGATATATGGTTATGTCCAAATACTCACTATTCTAGGAATCTTGAAGAATGTCCTTAATACACATAGTTTGACATCTTTGTGAGTATATTTATACAGTAAATTATAGCAGTGAAACTCTTAGATGGAAGGGTTTGTGTTGTAAATTTTCGCAGCTATTGCCAAATTGCCCTTCAAAAAAAGTTTAGGGAAATACACTGATGCCAAACAGTATGGGAAGGCCCACTCTCACAGTGCTAGATATTGTAAAACTAAAGAATTTTGTCAATCTGATAGGTGAAAAATAATGTCTTGTTTCGATTTGCCTATCTTTAATTATAAGGGAGGGTGAGCATATTTTCTGTTTCTTTGCTACTTTTGTTTTTGTGTATGTGTTTTAATGAATTGCTTATTCATATTGTCCATTTTTCTATTGTAAAATTCATGTTTAGCTTTGTTTTATTGATTGTATAAGCTATTTGCAAATGAAAGAACTTAGTTCTTTTTCATCTGTGTGGCTTTCCCCCCCCAACTTTATCAGTTTCAGTATGGCTTTTACAAATTTTTATATGATGTTTAAAACAACTAATCGTATTGAGACATTTATATAAACAAAATGCATGCATTTCAAATCTATAGTGTGATTATTTTGACACTCGAGCTTACCCTATAACTACCACTTTAATAAAAATATAGAATAATTGTATCATTCCAAACAGTTTCTTCATACTCTTTGCAGATAATTCCACCACTCCTAGCCCTAGGAAAGAGTTTATTTGCTTTTTGTTACTGCAACTAAGTTTGTCTTTCTTAGAAGTTCTTATGTGGAATCATATAGCGTATACTCTTTTGTGACTAGGATTTTTACCAGATTGAAGCTCAATATTGACTCAAATTTTTGTACCTGTAGTTTATGCCTTTTAATTGCTGAGTTGTATTTATTTATATATCACAATTTGCTTATGTAGTCACTTTTTGCATTAGTTTCCTAGGGTTACTGTAACAAATTATGACAGACAGGGTGGCTTGAAAAAACAGGAATTTATTCTTTCACAGTTCTGGAGGCTAGAAGTCTGAATTCGAGATATTGGCAGTGCCGTGCTCTCTCTGACAGCTCTAGGGAAAGAATTTTCCTTGTCTATTCTTAGTTTTTGGTGGTTGTAGGCAGTCCTTGGCATTCTTTTATTTGTAGCTGGACATTTCCAATCTTTACCCGGTATTCTTCCCTCTGTCTCTGTCTCTTTATCTCTTTTCTTCTTTTCATGAAAACACCAGTCATAATTAACTAAGCCTACTTTACTCAAGTGTGACTTCATCTTAGTTATATCTGCAATGTCTCTGTTTCCAAATAAGGTCACATTCATAGATACTAGGAATAAGGATTTGAACATATTTTTGGGGGGGACACATTTCAACCCACAACAGTTCTCCTCTGGTCCTGGAAAATTCATGTCCTTCACATGTGGAAAATGAATTTACCATACTCCAAATTCCCTAAAGTATTAACCATTCTAGCATCAACTTTAAGTAGAAAATATCATCTAAATGTAATAATCTCAAAAAGTTTGAAATTTCATCTTTGATTTCATTTAAGTCAGGTATGGATGAGACACTGAGCATAATCCATTCTGGGCCAAAATTACTCTTCATCCACAGACTTGTGAAACTAGAAAAGAAATTATCTCCTGAAATACAATGGGACAGACATAGATAGACACTCCCATTCCAAAAGGGAGAAATTCGAAGGAAAAAAGGGGTCATATGTCCCAAACAAGTCTGAAATCCAGCAAGGCAAATTCCATTATATTTCAAGGCCTTAGAATGATCCTCTGTGACTTACTGCTTTGTTCTCTGGGCCCTGGTAGAGAAGTAGCCCCATCTTCTTAACCCCCAGGATGGTGGCCTTGCCCCAGGGCAGTTATTCCATCTACTTTGGCCCTCAGAGTCATTCTTTGTTTATTTCATTCCATCTCTGTCCTTTTCATCTGCTGGAATAAAATTCTTGAAAACCTTGCTGGTCTTCTGTGGATGTCATGGGAATTCACATCATTTGGCACAAGATATAGAGTCTTCCTGGATAACTAATTTTTACTCCTGGCTTCTGAGATAGTTGATTGGATCCATAAATCACGTGCCTGATCTCTTTAGCAAATAGTTTTCCTGCCACATCCTAGGCTCTGTTTATAGGATGTAGTGTCTAGATAGGTTGAGAATTTACCAAATTATTAAGTGCAGGATCCTTTTTGTTTAACAATTCCTGCCTCAATTTATCTTTCCTATTGAATTTGACCAAAAGCAGCAAGGAGAAACCTGGCCACACCTTCTAAATTTCCAAGTTCATCATTACAAATTCTATTTGTACTACTGAATAATAGAGCACAATTCAGCCAAGTTCTCTGCCACTTTCAAAATAAGAATACCCTTTACTTCAGTTTTTAGTAACACGATTCTCATTTCTGCCACTTTTAATAATAAATTTCTATCATGAATGGATATTTAATTTTCCCAAATGCTTTTTTTGGTCTATTGAGGTGGACAGATACATGTTCTCCTATTCTGTTAGTATGATGAATTACATTGATTGATTTTGAAATGTTAAAAAGCTTTGTGATCTTGGGATAAATCTGCAGGTTGTGGTTGACTTGATTACCTAATATTTTGTTGAGAATATTTTCATTTACAATCATGAGGGTTATTGCTTTGTAGATTTCTTATTATGCCTTTGTTTGCTTTTGGTATCACAGTAATGCTTATCTTACATCCTGACTTGGAAACTATTTCAAAGGGTTTGTGTAGGATTGATATTTTTTTTTTTTAAGTTTTGGTAGAAAATTCACCATCTGGGCCTGCAGTTCTTTGTGAAAAGAAATTAACTATAGGGCGCCTGGGTGGCTTAGTGGGTTAAAGCCTCTGCCTTTGGCTCAGGTCATGATCTCAGGGTCCTGGGATCGAGCCCCGCATCAGGCTCTCTGCTCAGCAGGAAGCCTGCTTCCCCCTCTCTCTCTGCCTGCTTCTCTGCCTACTTGTGATCTCTCTCCTCTCTGTCAAATAAATAAATAAAATCTTTAAAAAAAAAAGAAATTAACTATAAGTTTATTATTTTTTGGACTACATAAGGGCTATTCAAATTGTAGTTGTTTTGTATCTGATAGGGTATTTAATTTCATCAAACTATATGTCTATTCCCTGCATCCTGTTTTTCTCCAGTCTATTTACTTACACCTTCAAGCAACTCTTTTTCAAATTGGGGTCTAATGGGATATGACGATTAAGAAGGTTTTTAGAATTTTATCTCCTCACCTTTTTTTCTCCCATAATGTTGCTAAGCAAGCTGAATTAGGTGCCCACAAATTCCTAAAATCTGTGTCACTCTTTTCTTGGCTTCTACTTTACAGAGATTACAGCATAAGTTTTTGTACCTTCTCTGTTTAATTTATGCTATTTTTGCTAGTTTTTTAAATTAAAAAGTTATTTTTCATATTTGTTCTGTTAGTTTTTCTGTGATCTGGTCTCTCTTCTCTAAAAATGATTTTTTCCCTTTTTGCGTGTTGGCCTTAGTACCTCATATAGATGATAAACTGACAGAGGACAAAGACATCATTTTAGTTTTCCATCTACTCCTCCCTGTGACACCAGATACCTAGTAATGACTCAATGACTTGTTGGCTATTGATTGATTGAAGTGTAAGTTATAAACTTAAAGAGGAATCTTGGTTCATGATCTTTACATTCTACTCCGGCTTTTACAACATCCCCTTCCAAGGTTAAGGTTTTAATGATTTAAAGAGGTGTAAAGACCTATGGTAAACTGACATCATATTTCATTATTTTCTTTTTTATTTCTATTCCTATACTTTTCATCCTTTTCCATCTTAGTTGTTGGAAAATGCAATTTCTTTTCCTATTGATTTGGGCCTTGTACATTTAGCAAGTATTGATTCTCCCTTGAACTCTTTTGCTGCATTTCTAAGAGAGTAGAAACCGAAGAGCTTTATTTCATTTTATTCAAACAAGCACTAACATACTAGTTAGTCTACAGAAAACAGCTAGAATTTTCCTAGTTCTGTAGTTTATAATTGCAATTTAACTATTTTTGCCTTTGTTAAAGATAGCATATTATCCTCTTTCAGTTTTTATTTATTTTTCTTTTTTTAAAGATTTTATATTTTTGACAGAGTGATAGAGAGAGAGCACAAGTAGGCAGAGCGGCAGGCAGAGGGAGAGGGAGAAGCAGGATCTCCGCTGAGCAGGGAGCTCGATGTGGGGCTCAATCCCACGACCCTGGGATCATGACCTGAGCTGAAGGCAGACACTTAACCGACTGAGCCACCCAGGTGCCCCCTCTTTCAGTTTTTAAAAATGAGGTTTTTATTTACTAACTGAATGTCTACCAGGATGATTTGGTAGCCTAACTTGGCTTTTTGCCATGTGTTGGAAAAATAAAGTAGAATTTCCTGTTTCAAAGTAGATTTTTATTTTTATTTTTTTTAAAGATTTTATTTATTTGACAGAGGGAGAGATCACAAGTAGTCAGAGAGGCAGGCAGAGAGAGAGGAGGAAGCAGGCTCCCCGCTGAGCAGAAAGCCCGATGCGGGGCTCAATCCCAGGACCCTGAGATCATGACCTGAGCTGAAGGCAGAGGCTTTAACCCACTGAGCCACCCAGGTGCCACTCAAAGTAGATTTTTAAACACATGCATTAATTTAACATATATTCATTGTACCATATAAATAAAACTTAAATTTAGAATTTGATTACTATTTGAATGATCAAAATGGGAAATAAACTTTAGTTTAAATATGGTAGAGGGAAAACCACAGTCTAAAGAGCAGAATGTAATTTAAATCCATAGTTCTGAATTTTATTGCCTCATATTCTTACTTCTTTTATATAATCTTAGTGTATTCCCTAATTTCTCATAATTTCAATTTTCTTATTGATCAACTCTTGATGTTTTTTCCAAAGAAACCTAGCAAAATTGAATTGAAATCCTAGGAAGTAATATCATACCACTATCAGTGTGCTATAATGTTTAGTTAATCTCATTTATATTCACAATAAGCCATATATTTTCTAGCACTGTGTTTATTTGTTGCTGGGATACAAAATTTATTTAACATTTAACATAAAAAAATTTACTTAACATTTGTGGAACTCAGTTACTTCATCTATTAATTAGGGATACTTAAAACAGTAAGTGTAGAAATTGCCAGATGACTTCTTAAATTCCTTCTAACTTCTGATTCCAATTTTTATGATTATATAAATTATTAAATAATTTTTTACTTTGGAAAATAAATATCTAAAATCTGAAGATCTTAAAATGTGTAATACTGAATGCGCATATTACATGTCAGAGCTAACAGTATTGGAAATATTTTGTCAAAATGCAGGGAACTTTAGAGAAGTTACATAGCAACTCTCTTGGAATCCAAGCATGACTGAGTATAACAGGATAATTGTATCTCTCTAACTTCATAATTAAAGATCTAGGAACTAGTCTCACAGTTACATTGTAGGACATAGTAATTTTATTGAATATTTTAAAAACCAAGTCTAAATCTTGTGTTATAGTACTTTTCCAAAGGAGATGCAGAAGAGTAAGTTATGTCTTTCTGAATTCTCCTGGCTTTATGATGACCAGTTCTTCTGAGTTTTGTGTTTTTATATGTTGTTTTAATGCTGTGTGTTATTTGTGCTTCTGTAGGTGGTAATTGGAAAGTTTCCATAATCACCAGTGACTTGCCAAATTCAGGGACCAGCTCACAGATTTATATTATACTGTATGGACAACATAGAAGTTCAGCTCCTATATATCTTTATGGAACAGATGGATCTCAATTTCAGGATGGCCATGAAGACATATTTACTGTAAGTAATAAAACTGAGTAAAACTTGTTAATATAAGTGATACAGGTAGTTGGTATTTTGGAATGAATACAATCTATCGAATTGGTGCTTTCTATTGTAATACTATGTGTCCTGTAGATGATCAATCAAAAGTAATTCATGGCAGTTTTTGTTCATGCAGATTATACACAAGTAAAACTGCAATACAATAAGAGACAGTAGCTGGAGAGAAATACTAGATGGCCAGCTTTTACTGTTTCTATACTGTGGCTGTCGGGCTTATGCCTTTCTGACTGGGGCTCGAACAGATATGGCTCAAAGTTGCCAAGGAAGAAATACAATTATCAAATAAAGAAGAGCAAAGAAGTTATAATCAAATTATTAGTTCATTACCAGACACATTGAGATCAAGATCAGGGAGAAACAAAGGTAGCAGGGGAGACCAGTATCAGACCAGTTGTTAAAGTCAGAAAGATTAGCAACCAAAGGAAAGATTTGAAATCAGTCAAGCACTTTGCAATTCATAGGTATTTTTTTTATAAGATTTTATTTATTTATTTGTCAGAGAGAGAGAGAGAGCACAAGCAGGCAGAGTGGCAGGCAGAGGCAGAGAGAGAAGCAGGCTCCCCACCGAGCAAGGAGCCCGATGCGGGACTCGATCCCAGGACTCTGGGATCATGACCCGAGCCAAAAGCAGCCGCTTAACCGACTGAGCCCAGGCGTCCCAGCACTTCATAGGTATTTAATAATATCTGTTGAATGAATGATTGGATGCATAGAGGGATTATTTTTGACTAGGTAGAAATAGAGAATAAAGTCACAATTAGGAAAGAGTATCCTTAAGTGTCTCAAATCATTGTAGGATACTCACTTCCATGTAATCCTGAGTATTTGGTTTATTCCAATCTGTGTACTCAGCTGACATATGTCATAGGAGAGGCTGAATCATTTGGAACCAAACTAATAGTTTAGTTTAAACTATCCTTTCCATAGTTTCTGTATAAGTCAATATTTAAAGAAACTTTCTTGTGTTGATGGGCACTACAAGTAAAAAATGAAGACTTTATCATTATTTTGCATGTGTAAGAAGTAGTTTTAGAAGTGACTATACCAAAAGAGTCTTAAGTTGCTTTTGTTGTTGTTGTGATACTATTTCATATGTACTTTTAAATCAGATTATACACACGGTGTATAGGGTTAGATATTTTGAATTCTGTAGTAACAAAGGAACACCTTTAACTCTTCATTCCTGTTTTCTTCTCCACAGGAAACCATTTTTTTTCATAGTTTGATGCTTCTTTCTCAACACTGCTACCTACATTTCAGCTCTTTCTGTTGTCTTGCTCTTTCTTTCTTGAGGCCTAGGATTGGTACATTTACATCTTGTTTGTAGAGGTGATGACTTCTTTAAGTTTAGTAACTTGTTGATTTTGATCATAGTTTTCACTCATTTTGATGAATTGGTTTTTTGTAAGTATTCTTAGGTTCTTTTGTTTTCCCTTCTTTCCTTTTTCCTTATAGTTTTGTTGCATATATTTTCTTTTTTATTGTGGTAAAATCCAGAAAATAAAATTTACCATTTTAACCATTTAAAAGCTTGTCATTCAGTGGCATGTAATATAGTCTCAATGTTGTTCAACCACTATCTAGTTCCAGAACATTTTAGTTACCCCAAAAGGAAACCTCATTATGCAGTCTCTCCATTTCCTTTCCCCCAAACCCCTAGCAACCTCTTATCTACTTTCTGATTTTAAGGATTTGTCAATTCTGGATATTTCATGTCAATAGAATCATATATGGCCTTTTGGGTCTGTCCTCTTTCACTTAGCATAATGTTTTCAGTGTTCATCCACGTTATAGCATGTATTAGTTCTTCTTTCCTTTTTATGGCTGAATAATATTTAATCGTATGTAAACAACACATTTTGTTTATGCATTCATCTGTTGATGGACATTTGGGTTGTTTTTACCCTTTGCTTATTGTGAATAGTGCTGCTATGAACACTTGTGTGTAAGCAATTTTTTATTATACACCTGTTATTTCTTTTGAGTATATATATACTTAAAAGTGGAAATTCTGGGTCATATGGTAATTCTATGTTTAACATTTTGAGGAACAGCCAAACTGTTTTCCACAGTGGTTCTATTATTTTACATTTTTACCAGCAAAGTATGAGTGTTTCATTCTCCACATTCTCACTAACATTGTTACTGTCGATCAGAAAAATTCTAGTTAAACTCGTGGGTAGGTATGAAGTGGGCTCTCATTGTCATTTTGATTTACATTTTCATAATTAATGATATTGAGTATCACTTTATGTACTTGTATACTATTTGTATATCTTCTTTGGAAAAATATCTATTCAAATACTTAATCCATTCTTAATTAGGTTGTTTTTCTTTTTGCTGTTGAGTTGTAAGAGTTCTTTATATATTCTGAATAATAGACCTTCATCAAAAATAGGACTTGCAGATATTTTCTCTTATATTGTAGGTTGCCTTTTTACTCTTTGGTAGTATCCTTTGATGCATAAGAATTTTAATTAAAAAAATTTTTTTAATTTAAATTCAATTTAGTTAGTATTATTAGTTCCAGGGGTAGAATTTAGTGATTCAACAGTTGCATATAACACCCAGGGCTCATTACATCAAGTGCCTTCTTTAATGCCCATTACGCAATAACCCCATGCCCCCACCCACCACCCCTCCAGCAACCCTCAATTTGTTCCCTATAGTTTGAAATCTCATATGGTTTGCCTCCCTCTCTGTTTTTATTTTTCCTTCCTTTCCCTATGTTCATCTATTTTGTTTCTTACATTCCACATATGAGTGAAATCATAATGGTATTTGTGTTTCTCTGACTGACTCATTTCGCTTAGCATAATACCCTCTAGTCCCATCCATGCCATTGCAAATGGCAAGATTTCATTCTTTTGATGGCTGAGTAATACTCCATTGTATGTGTGTGTGTGTGTGTGTGTGTGTGTATGCCCCAAATCTTCTTTATCCATTCATCTGTTGATGGACATCTGGGCTCTCTCCATATTTTGGCAATTGTGGACATTATTGCTATAAATATTGGGGTACATGCAACCCTTCAAATCACTATCTTTGTATCCTTTGGATAAATGCCTAGTAGTATAGGGTAGTTCTATTTTTAACTTTTTGAGGAACCTCCATACTGTTTTTCAGAGTGGCTGCACCAGCTTGCATTCCCACCAACAGTGTAAGAGGGTTCCTCTTTCTCTGCATCCTTGCTAACATCTGTTGTTTCCTGACTCACTAATTTTAGCCATTCTGACTGGTATGAGTTGGTATCTCATTGTGGTTTTGATTTATATTTTCCTGATGCTGAGTGAGGTAGAACATTTTTTCGTGTGTCTGTTGGCCATTTGTATGTCTTCTTTGGAGAAATGTATGTTCATGTCCTCTGCCTATTTCTTGACTGGCTGTGTTAATTTTATGGGTGTAGAGTTTGATATGTTCTTTTAAAAAATTTTTTTTTCAGTTCACATTTATCTTTATTTTTATTTATTTATTGTTTTTTTATTTTTTATTTTTAATTGATTTTTAATTTTAAAAAAGATTTTATTTATTTATTTGACAGAGAGAGACAGTGAGAGAGGGAACACAAGCAGGGGGAGGGGGAAGAGGGAGAAGCAGTCTCCCCACTGAGCAGGGAGCCTGATGCAGGGCTCGATCCTAGGACTCTGGGATCATGACCTGAGCTGAAGGCAGATGCTTAATGAGCTGAGCCACCCAGGTGTCCCTATTTTTTTAATTTAACTTCAATTAGCTAACATATAGTACATCATTAGTTTCAGATGTAGAGTTCAATAATTCATAAGTTGCATATAACACCAGTGCTCATCACATCGTGTGCCCTCCTTAATGCCCATCAGCCAATTACCCCATTCCCCCATCCAACACCCCTCCAGCAACCCTGTTTTTTTCCTATAGTTAAGAATCTCTCATGGTTTGTCTCCCTCTCTGATTACTTCTTATTCACTTTTCCCTCCCTTCCCCTATGATCCTCTGCACTGTTTCTTGTATTCCACATATGAATGAAACCATATGATAATTGTCTTTCTCTGACTGATTTATTTTGCTCAGCATAATACACTCCAGTTCCATCCACTTCATTGTAAATATTGTAAGGATGTAAGTATTCATCCTTTCTGATGGCTGAGTAATATTACATTGTTTGTGTGTGTGTGTGTGTGTGTGTGTGTGTGTGTATCACATCTTCTTTATACATTCATCTGTCAGTGGGCATCTTGGCTCTTTCCACAGTTGGGCTATTGTGGACATTGCTACTATAAACATTGGGGTGCCTGTGCCCCCTTCAGATCATTATATTTGATGCCTCC
Organism: Potos flavus; assembly: GCA_028534135.1. Taxonomy (NCBI): domain Eukaryota; kingdom Metazoa; phylum Chordata; class Mammalia; order Carnivora; family Procyonidae; genus Potos; species Potos flavus. The sequence continues at coordinate 64,641,797 of CM052900.1, read as the reverse complement.
AGCTTTGGTATCTTTGGAGTAATTACCTAGTAGTGCAGTTGCTGGGTCATAGGGCAGCTCTATTTTAACTTTTTAAGAAACCTCCATACTGTTTTCCAGAGTGGCTACACCAGTTTGCATTCCCACCAACAGTATGTGAGGGTTCCCCTTTCTCTGCATCCTTGCCAACATCTGTTGTTTCCTGAGTTGTCAATTTTACCCATTACGACTGGTGTGAGGTGGTATGTCATTGTGGTTTTGTTTTGTATTTCCCTGATGATGAGTGATGTGGAGCATTTTTTCTTGTGTCTGTTGGCCATTTGTATGTCTTCCTTGGAGAAATGTCTGTTCATATCTTCTGCCCATTTCTTGACTAGAGTATTTGTTTTTTTGGGTGTTGAGTTTGATAAGTTCTTTATAGATTTTGGATAGTAGCCCTTTATCTGATGTCGTTTGCGAATATTGTCTCCCATTCTGTAGGTTGCCTTTTAATTTGGTTGATTGTTTCCTTTGTGGTACAGAAGCTTTTCATCCTGATGAAGTCCCAATAGTTCATTTTTGCATTTGTTTCCCTTGCCATTGGAGATGTGTCTAGGAAGAAGTTGCTGCGGCCAAGGTCACAGAGGTTACTGCTTGTGTTCTCCTCTAGGATTTTGATGGATTCCTGTCTTACATTTAGGTCTTTCATCCATTTTGAATTTATTTTTGTGTATGGTGTAAGAAAGTGGTCCAGTTTCATTCTTCTGCCTGTGTCTGTCCAATTTTCCCAATACCATTTATTGAAGAGACTGTCTTTTTTCCATTGGATATTCTTTCCTGCTTTGTTGAAGATTAATTGACCACAGAGTTGAGGGTCCATTTCTAGGTTTTCTATTCTTTTCCTTTGACCCATGTGTCTGTTTTTGCGCCAGTACCATATTGTCTTGATAATGACAGCTTTGCAATAGAACTTGAAGTCTGGAATTGTGATGCCTCCAGTGTTGGTTTTCTTTATCAACATTACTTTGGCTATTTGGGGTCTTTTCTGGTTCCATACAAATTCTAGAATTACTTGTTCCAGCTCTGTGAAAAATCCTGGTAGTTTTTTTGAGAGGGATTTCATTAATTATGTAGATTGCATTGGTTAGCATAGACATTTTCACAATATTTGTTCTTCTAGTTCATGAGCATGGAATGTGTTTCCATTTCTTTGTGTCTTCCTTAACTTCTTTCATAATGTTCTATATTTTTCAGAGTACAGATCTTTTCCCTCTTTGGTTAGGTTTATCCTAGCTATCTTATTGTTCTTGGTGCAATAGGAAGTGGGATTGATTTCTTGCTTTCTTTCTTCTGCTTCATTGTTGATGTATAGAAATGCAAGAGACTCCTGTGCATTGATTTTATATCCTGCCACGTTGCTGAATTCCTGTATCAGTTCTAGCAATTTTTTGATGGAGTCTTTCCCGTTTCCTACATAGAGTATTATGTTATTTACAAAGAGTGAAAGTTTGACTTCTTCTAGGTTGATTTGACTGCCTTTTATTTCTTTTTGTTTTCTGATTGCTGAGCCTAGGATTTCCAGTATTGTGTTGAACAACAGTGGTGAGAATGGACATCCTTCTTGTGTTCTTGATCTTAGGGGAAAAGCTTTCAGTTTTTCCCCATCAAGGATGATATTTGCTGTGGGTCTTTCATACATGGCTTTTATGATGTTGAGGTATGTTCCCTCTGTCACTACATTGTGGAGGGTTTTTATCATAAAAGGATACTGTATTTTGTCAAATTCTTTTTCTGCATCTATTGAGAGGATCATATGGTTTTTATCCTTTATTTTATTAATGTGGTGTATCACATTGATTGATTTGCAGATGTTGAACCAGCTATGCAACCTAGGAATAATTCCCACTTGATCATGATAAATACTCCTTTTAATGTACTATTGGATCCTATTAGCTAACTTGTTGTTGAGGATTTTTGCATCCATGTTGATCAGGGATATTTGTCTTCAATTCTCCTGTTTGGTGGGGTCTTTGTATGTTTTTTGGGATCAAGGTAGTGATGGTCTCATAGAATGAGTTTGGAAGTTTTTCTTCCATTTTTATTTTTTGGAACAGTTTCAGGAGAATAGGTATCCATTCTTTGTTAACTAGTAGAATTCCCTGGGGAAGCCATGTGGTCTTAGATTTTTCTTTTTTGGGAGATTTTTTATTTCTTTGCTGGTTATGGGTCTGTTCAGGCTTTCTATTTCTTCCTATTTCAGTTTTGGTAGTTTATATGATTCTAGGAATTTATCAATTTCTTCTAGAAAGATTATATGCCTAATTTGTTGGCATGTAATTGCTCATAACGTTCTCTTATAACTGTATTTCTTTCGTATTGGTTGTGATCTCTTCTCTTCCATTCATAATTTTATTTATTTGTGAACTTTCTCTTTTCTATTTGATAAGTCTGGCTCAGGGTTTATCAATCTTGTTAATTCTTTTGAAGAACCAGCTTCTAGTTTCGCTGATCTCTTTTACTTTTTTTTTTTTTCCCTCTATCATTGATTTCTGCTCTAATCTTTATTATTTCTCCTGCTGGATTTAGGCTTTATTTGCTGTTCTTTCTCCAGCTCCTTTAGGTAAAAGGTTAGTTTGTGTATTTGAGACTTTCCTTGCTTCTTGAGGAAGGCCTGTATTGCTATATACTTCCCTCCTAAAACTGCCTTTGCTGCCTCCCAAAGGTTTTGAACTCTCATGTTTTCATTTTCATTTGCTTCCATGTATTTTTAAAATTCTTTTTTAATTTCCTGGTTGACCCATTCATTCTTTAGTAGGATGTTCTTTAACCTCCATGTATTTGTGGCTTTCCAAAATTTTTTTGTGGTTAACTTCAAATTTCATAGCATTGTGGTCTGAAAATATGCATGGCATGATTTCAATCTTATTGTACTGGTTGAGTCCTGATTTGTGACCCAGTATGTGATCTATTCTGGAGAATGTTCCATGTGTACTTGAGAAGAATGTGTATTCTGCTGCTTTAGGATGAAAAGCTCTGAATATACCTGTGAAGTCCATCTGGTCCAGGGTGTCATTCAGAGCTCTTGTTTCCTTGTTGATCTTCTGCTTAGAGGATCTGTCCATTGCTGTGAGTGGGGTGTTACAATCCCTTACTGTTGTTATATTATTATCAATGAGTTTCTTTAATTTTGTTATTAATTGATTTATATATTTGGCTGCTCCCAAGTTAGGGGCATAAATATTTACAATTGTTAGATCTTTTTGTTGGATAGACCCCTTTATTATGATATAGTGTTCTTCTTCATCTCTTATTAGTCTTTGCTGTAAAATCAAGTTTGTGTGATATAAGGATGGCTACCCCAGCTTCTTTTGATGTCCATTAATTTGATAAATGGTTCTCCACCCCATTACTTTCAATCTGGAGGTGTTTTTGGGTCTAAAATGAATCACCTCTAAGCAGCATATTTGATGGGTCTTTTTCTTTTATCCATTCTAATAACCTATGCCTTTTTTTTTTTTTTAAGATTTTATTTATTTATTTGACAGAGAGAGATCACAAGAAGGCAGAGAGGCAGGCAGAGAGAGATGGGGAAGCAGGCTCCCCGCTGAGCAGAGAGCCCGATGTGGGGCTCGATCCCAGGACCCTGAGATCATGACCCGAGCCTTAGGCAGAGGCTTCAACCCACTGAGCCACCCAGGCGCCCCAAACCTATGCCTTTTTTGATTTGAGCTTGAATCCATTTACGTTCAGAGTAATTATAGAAAAATATGAATTTAGTGTCATTGTATTACCTGTAAAGTCACTGTTCCTGTAAATTGTCTCTGTTTCTTTCTAGTCTTTTTTAACTTTTGGTCTCTCTCTCTCTGCTCAAAGGGTCCTCTTTAATATTTTTACAGGGCTGATTTAGTGTTTATGAATTCCTTTAGTTTTTGTCTTGGAAACTCTTTATCTTTCCTTCTATTCTGAAGGACTGTCTTGCTGGATAAATTATTCTTTGCTGCATATTTTTCATATTTAATGTGTTAAATATATCATGGCAGTACTTTCTAACTTGCCAGGTCTCTGTGGACATGGAGAAGTCTGCTGCTAGCCTTATGTGTCTACCATTGTAGATTAAGGACCTCTTGTCCTAAGCTGCTTTCAGGATTTTTTTCTTTATCTTTGAAATTAGCAAGCTTCACTGTTATATGTCAAGGTGTTGACCTTTTTTTGTTGATTTTTGAGGGGAGTTCTCTGTGCCTTTTGAACTTGAATGCCTGTTTCCTTCCCTAGATTAGGGAAGTTCTTAGCTATAATTTGTTCAAATAAACCTTCTGCCCCTTTTTCCTGCTCTTCCTTTTCTGGGACTCCTATAATATAGATATTATTTCCCTTCATGGAACCACAGAGTTCGCTAAGTCTGTCTTCATAATCTAATAGTTTCCTTTCCTCTTCTTTTCAGCTTCATTATTTTCCATAATTTTATCTTCTGTATCACTGATTCACTCTTCTGATTTGTTCGTCCTCATTTTTATGGCCTCCACTTGGGACAGCCTCTCAGTTATAACATTCTTAATTTTGGCCTGACTAGATTTTAGTTTTTTTTATCTCTACAGGAAGGGATTCTCCAGTATCTTCTATGCTTTTTTTATGCCCAGCCAGCATATTTATTGTTGTTTTAAATTCTATTTCAGACATTTATATCCATATCGACTAACTCCCTGGCTGTGGGTACTACCTCCTGTTCTTTCTTTTGGGATGAATTTCTCTGTCTCGTCATTTTTTCCAGAAAAGAATATGGGAAAGAAAAAGAAAAAACAAAAACAAAAATAACAATCACAACAACAATAAAAAACTTTAGGAATTGTTTCTGGTGTATGTTGTATACACTCTGCTGTTGTGCTTTGGCTGCTCTATCCCACTGGTCTGTCCTCTACAGATTTCCTTCTTGCTTATAGTGGGAAGTGTTTGGACCTTTAACTAGGTATGCTTTGACTTGTTTGTTAAGATAAGCCTGGAAAAGGAAAAAGAAGGAAAGAAGGAAAAAAGAGTAAGGAAAGAGGAAAATAAAAGAAAAAAAAGCCTCATCTTAAAAATAAGTAGGAAACCAACCAACCAACAAATGAACAAAAAATTACAAATCTGATACCAAATACATATATATGTAAAATAAAAGATAAAAAAACTAAAAAATAAGAAATAAAATATTTAAAATGAAAAATTTAAAAAATTAGGGGAAAAAAAGGAGGAAGCCTGGTCCTATTTCCACCAGAAGCCGATGTTTTGGGGCACTTTTTAATCAGTAGACTTGATACATGCAGGGGGCCTGCATTTGTCTTCTGAGTGAGAGGTCTGCTGGGCCAACTCATGAACAGATTTGCCTTTGTAAAATTACCCTGCCAGGCACAGGGGGTGGGGTTTGGTGTAAGGTTCTCCAGCCTTCACTGAAGGCACTGTATTTGTCTGTGAAGTCCTACTGTGTTGGTGGGTTGTGGGAGGGAGGGGTGGTGGAGGAAGAATATGGCATCACCCGGTTTCTAGGTACGGGATCTCCTGGTCACCACTGTTCAGGAGGCCTTCTCAGAAAAGCGAACAATCTGTGTCTCAGGCTTCCATCAGTTCCCTCCCCTTAACCTGTCTGTTCCCGGGCCAGTGGTGCACCTGGCACCACAGATCTGTGTTTTATCTCTGGCTTGTGTCTCCAATTAAAAACTCCCAAGTTTAAAGGGCTTTGCAAGATGTGGACCTCCTCCCCTCTCCTGGAGGAGAGCCTAATTGTGTGCCCAGCACTGCCTTGTTCCAGAAAAGCAGTTGCATAGTGCACACAAGGAGGCTAGAGTTTATTGTGACACACATGGAAAAGTTGCAACCAGGTTCTGCCACCTGCATGACTCAGTCCCTGACTCCATTCTGTCCCAGAAAAACAGTTGCACAGAAGCTTGAATCTATTGTGGCAGACAGCTAAAAGCAGTGGCCAGGTTATTTGCAGTCTGCCCATGTCTCTGCTTTCTGCTCAGTTCTGTCCCAGAAAAGCAGCCACTCAGCATGCACATGGTGATTTAAGCTTATTGTGGTTCACAGCGAAAAGCTGCTGCAAGGTTTTCTGCCCTCTGTGCACACCTCTGTCCCTGCCTTTGAACACTGCTCAATGGCTCCCAGCTGGCCTTTTGTCCATGGAGAGGCAAAATATGCTCTTTCAAATGTATTCAGGGAAAGGGAGCGATCTCTCCCAATGTGACCCAGGGGATCTCCTCATTGAGGCTTATTGTGCAATTTCTGCCCATTACACTCTTTCCTGCTCTCTCCCTCTCACTGACTTTGCTCTGTGAAAAGGATTCCCTCCCCTTTGTGGCCCCATGACTTTCCTCTCTCCCAGTTTATACCTCGGATCCTTGCATCTGCCACGCTCTCTCCTTCCAACTGTGCAGATTGTTTTCTTAATCCTCAGATCCCATTTCTAATTCTTCAAAATAGTGGGATGTTGATCTAGCTGTGTTCAAGGCATGAGGCAAGCTTCAAGGTTCCTCTAATACTCCACCATCTTAACTCCTCCCCTTATACCACTTCTTCTTTATCCATTCATCTATTGATGGACACCTGGGCTACTTCCATGTCTTGGCGTTTGTAAATAATGTTGCAGTAAATGTAGGGGTGCATATATCTTTTCAAGTTAATGTTTTGATATTCCTTGGGCAAATACTCAGTAGTAGAATTGCTGTATTGTATGCTAATTCTATTTTTAATTTTTTAAAAGATTTTATTTATTTATTTGAGAGAGACAGATTGGAGGAGTATAGAGGGAGAGTGAGAGGGAGAAGCAGACTCCATACTGAGCAGAGAGCCTGATGCAGGGCTCAATCCCAGGACCCAGAGATCCTGACCTGAGCTGAAGGCAGATGCTTAACTGACTGAGCCATCCAGGTACCCCTCTGTTTTTAATTTTGAGGAACCTCCATCCTGTTTTCCATAGTGGCTGCCCCAATTTATGTTCCCATCAACAGTGCATGAGCGTTTCTTTTTCTTCTTATCCTTGTCAACACCTGATATTTATGTTTTTGATTTTAGCCATTCTGATAGATGTAAAATGATATATCATTGTGATTTTAATTTGCATTTCCCTGATGATTAGTGATGTTGAGGATTTTTTATGTGTCTGTTGGCCATCATTGTTTTCTTTGGAAAAATATCTATTCAGGTCTTTTGATCATTTTTAAACAAGATTATTATTATTATTTTGGTGTTGAGTTTTATAAGTTCTTTATATATTTTGAATATTAACATATCATATATGTTCTTTGTAAATATCCTCTCCCATTCAGTAGGCTGCCTTTTTGTTTTGTTGATAGTTTACTTTGTTGTGCAGAAGCTTTTTATTATGGTGTAGTTCCAATAGTTTATTTTTGCATTTGTTTCCCTTGTCTGAAAAGAGCTATATAGAAAAATTTTCCTATGGCCAATGTCAAAGAAATTACTCCCTATATTTTCTTTGAAGAGTTTTATGGTTTCAGGTCTCACATGTAGTTTCCTAATCCATTTCGAGTTTATTTTTATAAAATGGTCCCGTTTCATACTTTTGAATGTAGCTGTCCATTTTCCCCAAAACCATTTGTTGAAGAAACTGTCTTTCCTCATTTTATATTCTTGCCTCCTTTTTCGTAGATTAATTGACATATAATTCTGGCTTTATTTCTGGGCTCTCTCTTCTGTTTTGTTGATCTTTGTGTCTATTTTTTTTGTGCCAGTACCACACTGCTTTAATTACTACAGCTTTGTAGTTTGTCTTAAAATCTGGGATTCAGATACTTCCAGCTTTGTTCTTTCTCAAGATTGCTTTGGCTATTCACAGTCTTCTGTGGTTCCAAACAAACTTTAGTATTTTTCTAGTTTGGGAAAAAATGTTGGTTACCCAACAACAGGGTCTATTGATTGGAGCATTAAGTTCAATTACATTTAAAGTACTTACCAATAGGTATATACTTAACTGTCATTTTGCAGAGTGTTTTCTGGTCATTTTTGTAGTTCTTCTCTGTTCCTTTCTTCTTTTCTTGCTTTTTCCTTGTGTTTTGATGACTTTTCTTTAGTGCTATATTTGGATTCCTATTTACTTATTTATTTTTTGTGTCTACTATGGGTTTTTGGTTTGTAGTTACCATGAAGTTTATATGTAACATCCTAGGTATATGGTCGTATATTTAAGTTGATGTTTATGTAAGTTCAAACACTTTCTTAAAGCACTACATTCTCCCCACCTCCTCACTAGTCATTATAGATATATAGTTGTGGATATATATAATTGATTTTTACTACTTTTGTCTTTTAAACTTTACAGTAACTTTATAAGTGGTCGATCTGGAAAGGTACTAGGTATTATATATTTGCTTTTCTTTTCTGCTTAAAGAAGTCGCTTTAACCCTCCTTGTAAGACTGGTTTAGTGGGGAAGAACTCCCTTACCTTTTGTTTATCTGGGAAACTCTTATCACTCTTTCAATTCTGAATGATAACCTTGCCAGGTAGTGTATTCTTGATTGTAGGACTTTTCTTTTCAGCATTTTGAATATATCAATTCACTCCCTTTTCACCTAAAATGTTTCTAGTGAAAATTCAGCTGATAGTCTTGTGGGGGTTCCCTTATTATGTTACTAGTTTCTTTTCTCTTACTGCTTTTAAGATTCTTTGTATTTAATTTTTTAAATTTAATTTTATTTTTTCAGTGTTCCAAGATTCATTGTTTATGCACCACACCCAGTGCTCCATGCAATACGTGCTCCCCCATTACCCACCACCAGGCTCACCCATACCCCACCCTCTCCCTTCCAAAACCCTCAGTTTGTTTCTCAGAGTCCACAGTCTCTCATGCTTCATCTCCCCCTCCGATTTCCCCCAATTCACTTTTCCTTTCCTTCCCCTAATGCCCTCCATGTTATTCCTTATGCTCTACAAGTAAGTGAAACCATATGATAATTGACTCTCTCTGCTTGACTTATTTCACTCCGCATAATCTCCTCCAGTCCCATCCATATTGATACAATATGATGGAGGTGTAACATTCCATTGTATATATGGACCATATCTTCGTTATCCATTTGTCTGTTGAAGGGCATCTTGGCTCTTTCCACGGTTTGGCGATTGTGGCCGTTGCTGCTATGAACATTGGGGTACATATGGCCCTTATTTTTACTGCATCTCTATCTTTGCGGTAAATACCAAGCTATATGTAGAAGAATGAAACTTGACCATTCTCTTACACCATACACAAAGATAAACTCGAAATGGATAAAAGACCCCAGTGTGAGGCAGGAATCTATCAAAATCCTAGAAGAGAACATAGGCAGTAACCTCTTCGAAATTGGCCACAGCAACTTCTTTCAAGACATGTCTCCAAAGACAAAGGCAACAAAAGCAAAAATGAACTTTTGGGACTTCATCAAGATAAAAAGCTTCTGCACAGCAAAGGAAACAGTCAACAAAACAAACAGGCAACCCACGGAATGGGAGAAGATATTCGCAAATGACACTACAGACAAAGGTCTGATATCTAAGATCTATAAAGAACTCCTCAAACTCAATACTCAAAAAACAGATATCTTTAATTTTCAACGTTTTAATGATGTATCTTGGTGTGGACCTCTTTGGGTTCATCTTGGGGCTCCCTGTATTTCCTGGACCTGGGTGTCTGTTTCCTTCCTCAGATTCAGCTGTTATTTCTTCAAATAAGTCTTCTGCCCTTTTCTCTTTCTTTTTCTAAGACATCTATAGTGCAAATGTTAATACACTTGATGTTTTCGCAGAGGTCCCTTTTCTTCTTTTCTTTCCTTTCCTTTTCTTTTCTTTTCTTTTCTTTTCTTTTCTTTTCCTTTCTTTTCTTTTCTTTCCTTCCTTCCTTCCTTCCTTCCTTCCTTCCTTCCTTCCTTTCTTCCTTCCTTCCTTCCCTCCTTCCTTCCTTTCTTTTTTCTTTCTTTCTCTTTCTTTCTTTCTTTCTTTCTTTTCTTTCTTTCTTTTCTTTCTTTCTTTCTTTTTCTTTCTTTCTCTCTTTCTTTCCTTCCCTCCTCCTTCCTTCCTCCTTCCTTCCTTCCTTCCTTCCTTCCTTCCTTCCTTCCTTCCTTCCTTCCTTCCTTCCTTCCTTCCTTCCTTCCTTCCTTCCTTCCTTCCTTCCTTCCTTCCTTCCTTCCTTCCTTCCTTCCTTCC
>CM052900.1:64611845-64631174 GCA_028534135.1 Potos flavus | reverse complement strand
AGCTTAATATATTGATTTCCCCTACTGTAGGGGTTTTATATTTTTATGGGGGCCCTGTGGTTATTGTCTTCTTGTTTTTGGGTTGTCTTCTGGGGGAGGGGCCTGTCGCATTGTTTTCCAGTCAATCTTGCTTGGGTTGAGTCGCCCTGCCCCCCAATCAAGGGGCTGGGCTCTGTGGAAAACAGTTTTTCAGGCTTCTGCTCTCTGGAGGTTTTCGCTCTTTTGCAGTTTTTTCGCCTTTTCAGAGAGTCCAAGCAAGGAGTCTGCCCGTACCCAGACCTCCACATCACAAAGCCTCAGTCTGCTCCCCTCTTCGAGCACTGCTCTCACCGCAGCCCGCCACAGGCGGTGCGCACCCCGGCCACCGTCCCAGTGTCCCCGAGAGGCCCTCAGTAGCCTCTGCACCCTCGCGGGACCAAAGCCGCGCTGTCTAGGGAACTCGTTTCTGGTGGCTTCCCGCGCCGCGACTGCGGTCCGGCTCCCGGTCCGCGCCGGGTGCGCTCAGATTCCTGCCCCAAGTGGCCCCGTTCTCTCCAGCCTTTGGGCGGAGGGCACCTCCGGTTCTCTCCCCCTTGCGCGGGGCACAGGGCGTGAGCCAAGGGCGCTAACGCGGGCGGAGAACCCACCACTCGTCCCGCCCGCCGTTCTTTGTGTCTGGAGGCCCCGACACCGCGCTCTGGCAGCCTCCAGGCCATGCAGCAGATTTCTAAAAGTCCCGATTTTGTGCTCCGCCGCTCTGCGGCTTGCCGGGAGCCGGCCCCTCCCCCCGCGGTCTATCTGCCCGTCGCTTTGGATTCACTTTTCCGCACGTCCTACCTTCCGGAAAGTGGTCGATTTTCTGTTCCTAGAGTTGCTGTTCTTCTTCTCCTCTATCTCCTGCTAAGTTTGTAGTTGTTTAAAGTGGTTTGATAACTATCTAGCTGAACTTCTGGGATCAGTCACTATCTCCGCCTCCTACTTCTCCGCCATCTTGCTCCTCCCTCCAGGAATGTGTTTTTGTCTACAATTAACCTTGCAGGGAGGTCAAATGAAATTCCTCTTTTTTTGTTTTAAGATTTTATGTATTTTTTTGAGAAAGAGACAGAGCAGAAGCCCGGGGAGGGTCAGAGGGAAAGAGACAAGCGAACTCCCCATTGAGTGGAGGTGTCCCATGTGGGGCTGTATCATGGGACCCTGGGATCATGACCTGAACCAAAGTCAGATGCTTATCCAACTGAGCCACCCAGGCGTCCCTGAAATGCCTCTTAATCAAAACAAGAAAATTAAATTTTAGAAGCTCATGAGACAATTGAGTGCCCAGTGAAGAAGTTATTCCACAGCTAAGAATCCAAGTCAGTGTACACTTTTCCCACCAGGTTCTACCTTAGCTTTGAAAAATTTACTACTTGATCAGGAAATAAAAACAGAACTGCTCAATGACTTTTTAAGCATTTGACCAAAAAAACAGAGGTGTGTTCAAGCCTTATGTAAATATGGCTGAGAAATAGGCTCTGCTCGGGTTTAGAGAATCACTGTGTACTGCACAGTTCAGGGTGACTCTATAAGAGCTGTTTGTCTTGTGTCTGCTGGCCTCTGTTTTGGAAGAGAATAGGAGAATAGGAAAGGGTATATAAGAATGATTAAATGGGTAATTTTCAAAAATAAATTTTCTTCTATCCAGAATATTTCCTACTCAAAACGTGATATCTTAGTTTTCTGAAGCAATAAATGATAATAAATATTATGTGAAGATTAAGAAGAGTTCCACAATGTCATACCGTCTAATATTAGGCTTAGGTACATAGTAACTTGTGTAACTATTTTAGGAAGTGTAGGTAAGTAAAACATTTGCAGAAGCTGATGGTTCCATTGTGGCTTTTAACTAAGATGTAACAAACTCTGTTAATTTTTTGAAGTGAAAATATTTTTGAAAATATATGAGTAGTTTCATTTGCTGAAAAGTGAATGCTTGTATGAGCATTTTCTCACCACTCATAAGCATTTTTATCACCCTTTAAAAGTATTCTCAACATTTTTCCTCATCAACCTATTTGCTTCACCCAGAATGAGACCTTGGCCAGGTGTCCTGTTCCTACCCACTGCTAGTCAGGATGCAGAGGTTATTTTTTGCTTTTTCGTCTCTTATTTTACTGTAAAATTCTGTTCAAAGGATCCATATTTTTCAAATACATACTGATTTTCCTTGCTTTGTTTGTACTTGGTACTTAAGGTTTATTAATAAACTCTGCTCCCACAGATCAGGGAGCCCTGTGCGGGGCTTGATCCCAGGACACTGGGATTATGAACTTCACCAAAGATAGTTGATTAACCAGCTGAGCCACCTAGGTGCCCCAGATAATTTTTTTTAAATGTATTTTTAAAGAGAGAGAGGGAGACAGAGAGAGAGAGAGAGAAAGAGAGAGAGAGAGAGAGAGTGTATGTGTGCATGTGTGCGCATAACTGCGGGCAGGGGCAGAGGTAGAGAGTCTTCAAGCTGACTCCCCACTGAGTGCAGAACCCGATGTGGGGCTTGATCCTAGGACCCATGAGATCATAATCTAAGCCAAAACCAAGAGTTGGACACTTAACTGACTGAGCCCCTCAGGTTCCCCTGTTACAGTGTTTTTTATTTCTAGCATTTCTTTTTGATTCTTTCTTAGGAATCCCGTATTTCTGCTTACATTTTGCATTTGTTCTTGCATGTTATCTGTGTAATCTATTAGAGTCTTTAGCATATTAATCATAGTTATTTTAAATTTCCAGTCTCATAATTTCAACTGCCCTGCCATGTCTGCTTCTGATGCTTGCTCTTTCTCTTCAAATTGTGTTTTTTGCCTTTTAATATGCCTTATAATTTTTTCTTGATAGCGGGACATGATGTACCAGACAAAAGGAAATATACTCAATAGGCCTTTAGTAATACAATGGTGAGGCATGGGGGAGAGGGAAGGGTTTTATAGTCCTATAATTAGGTTTCGGTCTTTTAGTTATTCTGTGCCTTTGTACTGTGAACTTCATAAATATTTCTTAGTTTTTTTCCTTCCCTCTTAGGTAGGACAGGATGGCTAAAGCTGGCTAGAGTTGGGTATTTCCCTTCCCTGTGGTCATTTAGGCTCCATTAATACCCTAGTAAGTTAGGATCTAGTTAATTTGTTTCTCCTGAGGGCAGGCCTTATTAAGAACATAGTGCTCTGGTGTATTTTAAAACACTTCCCTTTGCCCTTCCTTTGTCAGAAGTAGGAAGAAAATCTTCTCCCATATTTACTTTGAGAACCTAGGTAAGCTCCTGAAGGCAAAACTCAAAAAAGTGCAGAGGCTCCTATGATTGAGAATGCCTATGATTAAGAACTCCCCATGGAGGGGCACCTGGGTGGCTCGGTGGGTTGAGCCTCTGCCTTCAGCTCAGGTGGTGATCTCGGGGTCCTGAGATCGGCCCGCATCGGGCTCCCTGCTCAGCAGGGAGACTGCTTCTCCCCCTCTCTCTGCCTGCCTCTCTGCCCACTTGTGATCTCTCTCTCTCTCTGTCAAATAAATAAATAAAATCTTAAAAAAAAGAAAAAAAGAACTCCCCATGGAATTTTTAACTCTCAGACTGCAATGAATCTCCAACAATTTGTTAATTACAGCTCAGAATTTCCTGTGCCAGCAGTGGTTTCTTTTTTTTTTTTGGCCAGCAGTGGTTTCCATGGTAGTTTCTTTCCTCCCTCTCTCCCTTCCTTCTTTCCTCCCTTCCTCCCTTTCTTTTTTAGATTTTGTTTATTTTAGAGAAAGCATGAACAGGAAGGGACAGAGAGGTAGGGAGAAAGAATCTGAAGTGGACTCTGTACTAAGCATGGAGCCCAATTCAGGCTTGGTCCCAACTGGGAGATCATGACCTGAGCTGAAACCAAGAGTGAGATGTGACTGAGCCACCCAGGCATCCCTCCATGGCAGTTTCTGTTCATGAGTCTCCGCTACCATCTAAGCTGTGACTCTTCGTTTGCCCATCTCTCTCTCCAATCTTGGAGGCTGTAGTTCACCCCGTGTCCTTATCTCTTTTATGGATTCAAGAAGAGTTGTTGATTTTTCAGTCCGTTCAGATTTTTACTTGTTAGGATGGAGTGGTACCTTCGAATCTTCTTACATATGGAACTGGAACCAGAGCTGAAACTCTATAGCCATTAAACAGTAATTCCCTCTCCTTCATTCACTTAGCATTTGACAATCGCTTTCTACTTTTTATTTTCTATGATTTTGACTACTTTAGAATCATGAGTGGAATCATATAATATTTATCTTTTTGTGATTTTATAATTGGCTTATTTCACTTAGCATAATATTCTTGTGGTTCATCCACGTTGTACAAACACAATTTCCTTCTTTTTTAAGGCCACAACATGTTCTTTTTGCTCCTCTAACTAGATAATTTCAAATCATCTGCTTGTCTTCAAGTTCACGGGTTCTTTTGCTGGTCAAGTTTACTTGTTAAACCTGTTTAATGAATTTTTCAATTTGGTTAATGTATTCTTCAGCTCCAGAATTTATGTTTGGTTCTTCATAGTTTCTACCTCTTTTTTCATATTCTCATTTCGTGCATAGTTTTCCTGATGTTATTTAGTTGTAATTCTGTGTTCTCTTTTAGCTCATTTTTTATCTTTAAGATGAGCATTTGAATTCATTGTCAGGTTATTCATAGATCTCCATTTCTTTATGGTTGCTTTTCTTTTCTTGAGATTTAATTTGTTTTATTGGGCCAAAGATTTTTTTTTTTGTTTCATACTTTTTCTCCTCTCCTTCACCTACTGTGTGACATGAGTATGAGATGTTTTATTATTGTTCCACAGGTCCCTGAGGCTCTGTTTATTTATTTTTAATTTTAAAAGATTTTTTTCTCTTTTGTTAAGTTGGATAATTTCTATTTACTCTCTCCAAGTTCACTAATGTCTTCTGTCCTCCTTATTCTCTTGACCCTATTCAGTAAGTTTTAAAATTTGCTTATGGTATTTGTTGAGGTCTAAGATTTCCATTTGGTTCTTTTTAAAGTTTTCTTTTGTTGATACTTTCCATTTTCCATTGGTTTTGAGAGTGTTCATGATTGTTTACAGTAGCATTTGTATCATAGTTGCTGTAAAGATTTTGTCAGATAATTCCAACACTTGGTATCATTTCAAAGTTGATATCTCTTGTCATTGTCTTCTCCCATATGATTTAAAATTTTCCTGGTTCTTCATATCCTGAATAATTTGAATTATGTCCTGGATATTTTACATATTATTATTTGAGACTGGATGTTATTTAAATCCTATGGAGAATATTTATATTTTTGTTTTAACAGGCAGTTGACCACTGGTTAGTTTCAGGCCACAAATTCCAACTGTCATGTGTGGGCTGTGGTTCCAATGTCAGTTTAGTTTTAAAAGACTGGGCAGTGCTATTCAGATCTGTCCCACCTGTATACTGTTCATTAGTGAATCTGGGGCCTACATGGAGGTTTATCTGTTAGTTTAGATCTCAGAGTCTTTGGTATTCACATATCTTTAGCGTAGGGATGAGCCCAGGAGTTAATAAAGAACTTTCTGTGTTTGCCTTTCTTCCGTCTATCAACCTCTTTGGTACTTTCCAGTTCCCTGGCTCCTGTGTTTGGTCTTTAGACTGGTTAGCTGATGCTTTAGTTTTCCTGCTTTGCTGTACAAAGTGATCTGTGGTCTTCCTATGTCCAGGACTAATTAGTGGTAGAAGAGAGAGAGGAAAGAAAGCAATTGAGATTGGCCCTGCCCTCTGAAGCCCAGATCCTGTGAACAGAGGCAGAAGGTCTCCCTCAGAGTGTTGATTCCTGTTTGCTTCTGTGCATGGGCACTGGGATGTGAGAGAATGGAGAAACAAAAGACCAAAAAAAAAAAAATAATAATAATAATAGAGTATCTGTACTGTCTATGTGCTAGGAATTTTCTTTCCTGCTTCTTAAGCCTGAGCAAGAGGTCTCTCCTGAGCTCCCTGTGTCTGAGCTTCAGTGCCTATTTCCAGGTTTCTGGTGAACTGAGTTCAGGGTGGGAGATACCAGAGGACAAAAAAAGACGACAATGCCACTTGTTGGTACCTCAAAATCTGGTCTTCTTTCCCAATTCCCCCAGTATAGTTTACTCTTCAGTATTTTCCTATAGTTGTACCATGCATTTTATCAAAATTTTACAGCTGTATTCAGTGGGAGAAACTGGATAGAACGTGTTACTGCATTTTAACTGGAACTGGAACTCTTGATTAGATATAAGTAATTTTTCTATCATAAGAATAATTTTTGGCATATAAAGCTTATTTTTCTTTTGTTGTCAGTGACAGTATATGAAGTGCATGTGGCAACAGGTGAGCATTGGAATGCTGGAACAGTAGCAAGTGTGTACATTTCTATCTATGGGGAAAAGGGAGATTCAGGATCCAGACAACTATTTCGATCGAAGAGCTCCTTCAGTTTTTTAAGAGGACAAGTAAGTGACAAAATTCTTTGTCTGATTTTTTTTTAAATTATGGTAAAAAAATAAAATAAAAATTTACTAAAGTCGTAACTGTGTTTAAGTGTTTTTAAGTTCACTCGTGTTAAATATATTCACAGTAATCTAGAAATTTTTCATCTTGCAAAACTGAAACTTTGTACTAATTAAAGAACTGCATATTTTCCCCTCCCCTGAGCCCTTATCAATCACCATTATGCTTTCTGTTTCTATAAATTTGACTACTTCAGATATCTCATATAACTGGAATCATACAATAATTGTCTTTTTGTAACTGGCTTATTCCACTCAGCATAATGTCCTGAATATTGATCCCTGCTGTGCAGTGTGATAGGATTTCCTTCCTTTTTAAGGCTGGATAATATTTTATTGTACATATGTACCACATTTTTTAATCCATTCATCCACCAATGGAAATTTGGTTGTTTCAAACTCTTGCCTATTATGAATAATGTAATAGGTGTGCACATATCCCTTCAGTACCCTTCATTCAATTCTTTTGAATATATGCTTAGAAGCAGGACAGCTGGATCATACAGAACTTCTATTTTTAATTTTTTGAGGAATTGGCATAGTGTTTTCATAGCAAATGCACCATTTTACAGTCTCACCAACAATGCACAAGGGTTCTAGTTTCTTCACATCCTTGCCAAAACTTATTTTCTGTTTTTAAATTAAAAAAAAATATTTTTATAGTAACCATCCTAATGGGTGTGAGGTGATGTCTCATCATGGTTTTGATTTGCATCTCTCTGTTGTTAAATGTTATTTTCACATCTTTTCATATGCTTATTGGCCATTCGTATATCATCTTTGGAGAAATGTTTATTCAAGTCCTTTGCTGTCTTAAAATTTAGACATTTGTTTATTTCTAGTTGAGTTGTAGGAGTTCTTTATGTACTCTGGATATATCTCGTCGCAAATATGATTTGTAAATATTTTCTTCCATTCTGGAAGTTGCCTTTTCATTCTTTTATTTGTATCCTTTGATGCTCAGAAGTTTCTAACTGATGTAGTCTCCTTTGTCTCTTTTGCTATTTTCTTTTTCTGTGCTTTTGGTGTCATATCTAAGAAATCATTGCCAAATCCAGTGTTCCCAAGCTTTCTCCCTATTTTTTTTCTAAAAATTTTTAGTTTTGATTATTCTGTTTAGATTTTTAATCCATTTTGAGTTAATTTTTGTATATGCTATAAATAAGGGTCCAACTTCATTCTTTTGCATGTGGATATCTAGATTCATCAACAGTATGTTGAAGAGATTTTCTTTTCCCTATTAAGTGGTCTCGACACCTTTGTCAGAGATGGTTTGACTATATATATGGGCTTATTTCTGGGCTCCCTGTTCTATGCTATTTGTCTGTATCTCTGTCTTTATGTTAGTACAATGCTGTTTTAATTACTATAGCTTTGTAATATGTATTAAGATTAGGGAGTGTGAAATCTCTAAATTTGTTATTCTTTTTAATTTTTATTTATTTTTATTATTTATTTATTTATTTTTTATGGATTTTATTTATTTATGACAGAGAGAGAGAGAGAACACAAGCACAGGGGAGCTGGAGAGGGAGAAGCAGGCTCCCCACTGAGCAGGGAACCTGATATAGGGCTTGGTCCCAGGACGCTGGGATCATGACCTGAGCCGAAGGCAGACTCTTAATGACTGAGCCACCTAGGCACCCCTGTTCTTCTTTTTTAAAGACTGTTTTACTATTCAGCATCCCTTGAGATTCCATGTGAATTATAGGTTGCCTTTTTCTACTTATGCAAAAACGCCATTGGGATACTGAAAAATAAATGTTTTGTTTTTTTTTAAATTGAAGAATAGTTGACATACAAAGTTATAATAACTTCAGGTTACAACATAGTGATTTGAAAAGTCTATGCATTGTCATTGGGATTTTGATAGGGATTGTGTTGAATCTGTAGATTGCTTTGGTAGTATTGACAACTATATTAAGTCTTTCCATTTATTTTTGTCTGCTTTTATTTATTTCAGCAATGTTTTCTTTTAATTGAAGTATAATTGATATACAATATCCTATTAAGTGTGTACAGAGTGCGACTCAATTTTTTTATACAATGTGAAATAATCCTCCTGTTAAATCTAGTTACCATCTGTCACCATACAAAATTATTATATTATTGTTTATATTCCCTATGATGTACATTATATTCCAATGACTTACTTATTTCATAACTGGAAGTTTGTACCTCTTAACCACCTTCACATATTTCACCTCTCCACCCCAAGCCCTCACCCTTCTGGTAACTACCAGTTTGTTTCTGGTTTCCATGAGTCTGTTTCTGTTCTGTATGTTCATTTGTTTTGTTCTTTAGGTTCTACAAGTAAGTGAAATCATTTGTCTTTCTCTGTCCGACTTATTTCATTTTGCATAACATGCTCTAGTTGTATTCATGTTGTTGCAAATGGCAAAATTTTATTCTTTTTTATGGCGCAGTAATATTCCATTGTGTGTGTGTGTGTATATATACCCCACATCTTTATCCATTCATGTATCAATGGACACTTGGGTTGCTTTCATATCTTGGCTATTGTAAATAATGCTGTAATTAACATAGGGATACATATATCTTTTTGAATCAGTGTTTTCATTTTCTTCAGATAAATACCCAAAAGTGGAATTGTTGGATCATGTGGTAATCCTTTTTCAAATTTTTTGAGAATCCTTTATACTGTTTTCCACAGTGGTTGCACCAATATATTTCCACCAATAGTGTACAAGGGTACACTATTCTTCACATCCTCGCCAACACTTGTTATTTCTTGTCTTTTGGATGATAGCTAATCTGACAGCCATGAGGTGATGATACATCATTGTGGTTTTGAATTGGATTTTCCTGATGGCCAGTGATCTTGAGCATCTTTTCATGTGTTTGCTGGCCACGTGTATTTTTTTCTGTGGAATATCTATTCAAGGCCTCTACCCATTTTTTAATTAAGTTACTTGTTTTTGATATTGAGTTGTATAAGTTCTTTATGTATTTTGGATATTAACCTCTCTTTGGATGTATGATTTGCAAATATCTTCTTCCATTCAGTAGTTTGCCTTTTTGTTTCATTGATGGTTTCACTCTTTGTGTAAAAGCTTTTTATTTTGATGTTGTTCTAATAGTTTAATTTTGCCTTTGTTTCCTTTGCTTTAGGAGACATATCTAAAAAAATGTTGCTGTGGCCAATGTCAGAAACTACTACCTGTGTTCTCTTCTAGGTTGTTTTTTTTTTTTTTAATAGTTTCAGGTCTCACATTTAAGTCTTTAGTCCATTTTTTTTTAAAGATTTTATTTATTTATTTGTTAGAGAGAGAGACAGCAAGAGAGGGGACACAAGCAGGGGAACTGGGAGAGGGAGAAGCAGGCTTCCTGCTGAGCAGGGAGCCTGATGCGGGCTCGTTCCCGATCCCAGGGCTCTGGGATCATGACCTGAGCCGAAGGCAGACGCTTAACGACGAGCCACCCAGGTGCCCCTAGTCCATTTTGAATTTATTTTTGTGTATGGTGTTAGAAAGTGGTCCAGTTTCATTCTTTGGCATGTAGCTATTAGGTATTAACTCTTCTTTAAATGGTGTAATTCACCTGTGAGGCCATCTGGTTCTGGACTTTTTTTTTTTTTTGGTGGGAGAGGGGGACTTTTTTAAAATTACTGATTCAATTTAATTACATGTAATTGGTATATTCAGATTTTCTGCTTTTTGTGATTCACTCTTAAAAGGTTTGTGTTTCTAGGAATTTATTTATTTGTTCTAGCTTTTCCAGTTTGTTGACATTATATATATAGCATCTATATATGTCACAAATTATATCCTTATATACCGTAAACCCATTAAGATAGATTTTTTTCCATTAAGATAGATTTATAGTTTTTTTTATACTTTTGTCTTTTAGTTTTATATAATAAAGTGGACCCGTGCACCAAAATTATAATAATAGACATTGCTGTACTTTGTCTATGTATTTACCTTCACCGGGAGAATATGTTTTTGTATGGCTTTGTGTTGCTATCTGGTGTTCTTTTTCCCAACTTGAAGGAACCCCTTTAGCATTTCTTATAGGACAACCTGGTGGCAATGAATTTCCTCAGTTTTTGTTTTATATAGGAAAATCTTAATTTCTTTTTTGTTTTCGAAAGACAGGTACATCTGATATAAAATTCTTGGTTAGCAGATTTTTTTCAGCAGTTCTAATACATTATACATTGTCATCTAGCTTGCATGATTTCTGCTCAGGAATCCACTCATGAACTTATAAATCCTTACTCGTACATCATGAGTCATTTTTCTTTGGTGGTTTCTAGATTTTCTCTTGGTATTTAACTTTTGACAATTTGATTTTAATGGATCTTGGTTTGGGTCTCTTTAGGTTTATTTTAAAATTCATTGGTCATCTTGAATTTGTATGTCCATTTCTCTTAGATTTGTCATTTTTGGCAATTCTTCAGATAAGCTCTTTGCCCCTTTCTCTCTTTCTTCT
The DNA here is from genome assembly GCA_028534135.1 of Potos flavus. NCBI lineage: Eukaryota > Metazoa > Chordata > Mammalia > Carnivora > Procyonidae > Potos > Potos flavus. The sequence goes on along the minus strand of CM052900.1, from coordinate 64,620,222 downwards.
TCTGTGATTCGCATAATGTATATACTGATCGGCTTGTGGTATTCCATAAATCCCTTCTGTTCTCTTTACTTTTCTTCATTGTTTTTCTTCTTTTGTCCCATTTTGATGATTTCAAATGATCTGTCTTCAAGATTGCTTTTTTTTTCTTCTGCCTGATCAAGTCAGTAATCCAAATCATTTATTGAATTTGTTGATTCAGTTATTGTATATGGTTTCCAGAATTTCTATATGGTGCTTTTTTTGTTTATTTTTCAATTTAAATTTTGTTAGTTGACATACAGTGTACTTGGTGTTTCTTATTTTTCTGTCTTTTGTTGATATTCTCATTTTGTTATCAGTTTCTTGGTTTTGTTCAGTTGACTTTCTGTGTTATTTTTCAGCTTACTATACATATTTAAGACAGTTTTAATTTATTTCTCAGAAAGTTCAGGGATCTTCATTTCTTTACGATTGGTTTCTGTAATTTATTTTGTTCCTTTGATTGGGCTATGTTTCCTTCTTTATATGTCTTGTGATCTTTTGTTGAGATTTGGCATTTGAAAAAACAACTATCTTGCCTAGTCTTAAAGGACTGCATTGTGAGGGGAAGACCCTCGCCAATGAACCTGGTTAGAGTTTTCAGGGCCTCTCATATTATTTTTGGCTGTAACCTCTCTAGGCTTGTATATGTGCTTTTAACTCTCTTAATTTCCCTAAACTGCTTGCTCCTGTTCCTTCTCCTGTGCTCATGTTCTCTTGCACTCCACCCCTCGTCTGCCTGCTATATATACTTTACAATCTCTGTAGCTCTGACTTGTCGCAGTCCTCCTCTCTTATTTCACTGGCTTCCAAACTCTGCTGCCATTAGTACTTGAGTTAAGTGAGAAAGAGAAGCCAGAATTTTGTATACATTATTCACTCTTTTGTTGTTGTCCCAGAAGAGGATCCAGGGTATGGAATGTTTCCTCTCAATTACAACACACTATGCCAAGTAGAGCATGAAAAAAGTCACAAGCTTCCCTACCTCTTTTGATGGATTTTCTTTTTTATTATGTATTGGAGTAGGTACTGCAGCTTCTCATCTAGTGTCCAGAATTTGCACAGATGTATTCTAGCCCATATATTATTGTTAAAATGGTATCTCCACTGGGGAATGAGGGCTTGGTTTTCCCTAGTCCACCATCTTGCTGAAGTCGTTCTCTGTTGTCTGATTTTTAAATCTACCTTTATATTGTTAAATGACGTTTACTGTATATAACAACTTTCATTGTCAAATGTGGAAATTGAATATATAACATTATTTTTAACTATTATTAATTATATTTAACTGAGTAAAGCATAAAAGGCTCATTATATTTTAATTATCTCAGCTTTTTTTGATGACCCAAATAATTTTTAAGTGAGTATGTCAGGATATTTTCTTTACATGTTTCCTTTATTTTTCTTGGAATTCTCTATATCGATGATCATAAATATTATAACATAATTTTCTCTGCTATTATTTTGTTTACACAGAAAATCCTCCCTTTCTAGCAGATGTGTTTCATAGATAAAGGGAGGACGATGTTACCCATTAATCTGTACCAGGGACAGACAATAATTTTTTTTAAATGAATGTAAATGGCTTTATATATTATTTATATTCTTTATAGTCTACTTATGTAGAGGCAGAGTGGTTGCAAAGGAAAGTAGTATTATGATATATTAGAGGAACTGATCTCTAATCCTTGTGCTGTGCCTCACTCTTGTTTTTGTGGAATGAATTTTTTTCTCACTGAGTGACTTCTAAGGATAAAATAAAATGTATATGAAAATATTTCAAAATGTGCAAGTCACTATATAAATGAAAATGTTATGTTTTGTTTCTGGGTGATTTTTCAACTGATATGCTACATCATATATATTTCTTGCATTTTAACCTATGCCATTATCTTAGATTTTATCTAAAGAACTTTGTGCTGCTTACTTTTACCCATATTCTGAATACATAAACCTTTGGAATACAAACATGAATAATTTCTATTGTAGCGGCATATTGGGACTTCAGATACATGTTATAAATTTCTAATAATTTTTGTACCAATATCCTAAAATTACTTTAGAAACATTATATTTGTCAATGGCCCATAAACATTGCTTAAAAAATTTCATCCTAGGGAAGGTGTGAGTTGGTTGTATTCAAAGGAATGAAAGATTTTAGTATATTTTATAATTATTTCATATATATTATTATTATCTGAAACATATATTTTGTAGAATCCCCAAATTTATGTTTTCATAATGACATATGGCCAACGAAAATGAGTGGAGTATATTAGAAATCTTATTATGTTCTGCAAATTAACATTGTTTTACCTTTACATTCTTGATTTAGGTTTATTGAATGACCCTAATTCTTTCCTAATCAATTTTTAGTATATATTAATATATAATCTTATTAAAAATCAGACTTATAGTCCAGATCTAACTATACTCTTTTGATTTGTTACAGACTGACACCTTCTCCCTAGAAGCTGTGCATCTTGGGGATTTGTATAAGATTGTCATAGGCCATGATGGGGTTGGCCCAGGTAAGAGCCTCATATAAGTAGATATTCAAGGTTTGATTCCACTCTTTTCATGTAAAACTTTGTACAAATTTATTCAATAATTATAGGAAACTTATAAAAAATTCATCTTTAAGTATTGACTATCCAAAATTAAAATACTGGACACAAATATTCTTTAAATTTTAAATAGATGTGTTTTTTTTTTTTTTTTTTGATGTAGGCTTGTCCAATTAGATGCTCTGCCTAGAATGCTAGAATGAGTGATGTATAAAAATCGGGGGAACTTGGGATTTATATGCCGTGGCATGTGGCGTCATTTTAACATGCTACTTGTGGATATGGCAGCAGTGTCTGCTGGCAGTACTAGCAATAGTGCCAATAGTGCCATGTCCCAATAGTGCCAACAGTGGCATGATGAGGAGACTGTCTTGGCAACAAGTTCACAGCTGTGTTTTCTGCTGCTATTTTATTTATGGTTCTTTCTCAATTTTCCCATCAGTTCAGTGAGATAACCTACATCTTCCCAATAAGTTCATTTTTGGCTACTGTGTAAAATAAACATAAGCAAAATTCTTCAACAAAAGATAAGAGTACTAAAGTGTGTATACCACAAAATAAAAACCTAAAAAACATCACACAAGAGGATAAACTCTTTCACTAAAAAGTATCAATGCATAATTGCCAAAGTGTTAAAAACAAAGTTTTCTTACCAATATATACTAGAAATGTGTTTAATTAATGAGAAAACTAGCCAGGTGAGAAAACTAGCTCAAAGGAAGTTACATGAAACTGAAAATTATATTCCTATAATCAGTGAAAACAAAAAAAAATATTGTGTGAGATTGATAAATTAAGTTAAAAATATGGCTAATGTCCCAAGATAGTAAAAACATACCTGTGATGTTGTCTTCTCTCTTGGTTGTAATTCGTTTATATTTTGACCAGACTCAAATCTTTTGCAGTTTATTTTCTATCAGTTGATGGCTAATTTTATAATCTGGGCCGTTATCCATAGTAAATGCTATGTTAAATAGCATTATGCTTCTGCAGGGAGTCACATGACTCTCAGGCAGGCTTGTTAGACTATGCTCTAGTACAACATTAATAGGACATGTAAATGTGCATAAGCTAACACAAGCAACTAATTCAATTTTATAAATATTTTTGGTGGATCTACTATGTACGAAGTGCTATACTGAGTGCTTTCTATAGTAAATAGAAGGATGACTAAGATGGAATGCCTGCCCTTTAGTATACCAAAAGCTGGCAAGATGATTTTTATTTATTTATTTATTTTTAAAGATTTTATTTGGCAGAGAGAGATCACAAGTAGGCAGAGAGGCAGGCGGAGAGAGAGGGGGAAGTAGGCTCCCTGCTGAGCAGAGAGCCCGATGCGGGGCTCGATCCCAGGACTCTGAGATCGTGACCTGAGCCAAAGGTAGAGGCTTTAAACCACTGAGCCACCCAGGCACCCCAAGATGATTTTTAAATCCTAAAAGTTTGGTACAACATTTTGCTTCCTGATTCTAGTTGAAAGTCCTGTCTTTTTTCCTCCAAATTCTGATTTTCCTAATTTATCTAAATAGAATCTAAGTAAATGAGATATCATTGCTGTGACATAATGAAGAGAGTAGTAAAGTGACTAACATAACATAATAAAAAAAATAAAACCAATTTACTATTTAAATAAAAGACAAAAAAAAAAAAAAAAGGGAATGTTAGCCAGCAACACAAATTTGAATTCAGACCCTGTCAGTTGTTGACTTTTGATCTTAAGCAAGTCACTTAATCTCTCTGAGTTTCAATTCATTATCTGTAAAATGAAATGAATACTTTGTATAGTTATTGTGAGGATTATGTGAGGTTGTTTATGAATGGCAAAGCAAGGGGCACCTGTCTGGTTCTGTTGGTAGAGCATGTGACTGATGATCTTGGGGTTGTGAGTTTGAGCCCCACATTGGGTATAAAGATTACTTAAAAATAAAATCTGAAAAAAAAAAAAAAGAATGGCAAAGCAGTGTACATTTGACAGTGAATTATCAATAGATAGTGATTACAACTTTTTAAATTGCATTTTATTTTATTTTTTTTTAAGATTTTATTTATTTGACAGAGAGAGAGAGAGAGATCACAAGGAGGCAGAGAGGGAGGCAGAGAGAGAGGGGGAAGCAGGCTCCCCACTGAGCAGAGAGCCCGATGCGGGGCTCGATCCCAGGACCCCGAGACCATGACCTGAGCCGAAGGCAGAGGCTTTAACCCACTGAGCCACCCAGGCGCCCCTAAATTGCATTTTAAATACCAATTCAATATGTTTTATAAAATTAATCTATTTTCTCCCATTTCTACATTTTCCCCACATACATTTTAAGGAGGAAATGAAAAATTCCTTTTATAATCTTGCTTCCTTCAACTCCTCTCCAGCTCTTTATTTTTAAAATCAGCAGATATTTATCTAAGAACACTTTTAGGAGTTGGTAGTGATGGAAATGGCCAGGGCAAGCAGGTTGTGTTTCCCACTGGCTAAAAAGGAAAAGGGTAAGGGTAGCGAGCTTTTATTTCTTTACCTGGTTGTGCTGCTTCCCTTGGTTTCAGTCAGCTAACGTTCATTGAATCTTAGCCACATGCGACTTACAGTCCTTGTTTTAGGAGTGGAAAAGTGTCTCCTCCATATGTCCACTTCTCTTCCGCCACCCTGGATATTTGGCTTTATGTAGTGTATTCTGTAGGGAAATAGAACTCAGTATTTACCAAGTCCCTGACCAAAAGTGATTAAGCTATAGGTCATTGGTTGGTTTTTTAACTTAAAAAAATACTGTTATTTTTAACTTATGTCCATTTTATAATTAAAGAAGTAATAAGATGCTATGAATACTTTCTGAAATAGTTTCAAACTGCTTCACTATTGCTATTACAAATTTTTCTCTCAGAAAGTCTTATTCAGAATCTCCTCAGAGTCATTATTTGTTTATAAGAGGTAAAGAACATAAAAGTTACTGAAGAAATTTTAGTAGATCTAAGTTGCAGAGAAGTTTGGCAACACTTGTTGGGTAACTGGGTAAATTACTGTTTCTTCTAGTAACAGAGGGTGAGGATCTCAGTGGTTAAAATTTACTAGTAATCAAATGGTCTCAATTTCTCTTAAATCTCAGTCCTTTTGGTAACATCTCAGAGGGAGAGTCTACAGGATGAAAAGGACATTATTTGATTAAAAATGATATATTTTTCAAAAAATGTGGATATGGTAGCATTTTGTAGCAGAGAGAAGTTTAAAAACAAGAAAAAATGTTGGAGGGGTAATGCACAAAAACAAAGACATATTTGTTTAAGTACCCTACATTATGTGAATATAATTCCCCCTTCTGTTAAGACTATAAACTACACTATATAAATATGTGTATTGCATGTTTACAAAATGCTATGCTTCTTTCTATGTGAGACTTAACTTACCACAAAGCATTTTGAAATCATATTACATTCTTCTGGGTATGTGGTAGTAGATTTGCTTTTCTAACATAATAATCTCTGTTTAATGAGACAATACAATGTTTTTGAGGGAGTTGCTGAATAAATTTCCTAAAAATGTTACTAACATAAGAAAAAATAAAAAAAATAAAAGTGTATCTGTGAATTTTTTTGGGGAAGTACAGGCGTGTTTTGGAGATACTGCAATCTCTAGACCACTTCAATAAAGTGAATATCACAATAAAGTGAGTCAAATGAATTTTTTGGTTTCCCAGTGCATATGAAAGTTATGTTTACACCAAACTGTAGTCTTTTTTTTTATTTTTTTTTTAAAGACTTTACTTATTTATTTGACAGAGAAAGAGATCACAAGTAAGCAGAGAGGCAGGAAGAGAGAGAGAGGGGAAGCGGGCTCCCTGCGGAGCAGAGAGCCCGATGCGGGGCTCGATCCCAGGACCCCGGGATCATTACCTGAGCTGAAGGCAGAGGCTCCAACCCACCGAGCCACCCAGGCACCCCCAAACTGTAGTCTTTTAAGTGCATGATAGCATTATGTCTAAAAAATGTATATACCTTAATTAAAAAATACTTTATTGCTTAAAAAATACTAGGCATCATCTGAGCTTTTAGTAAGTTGTAATCTTTTTGCTGGTAGAGGGTCTTATCTCAATGTTGATGGCTGCTGACTGATCAGGGTAGTGGTTGCTGAAGGCTGCGGCAGCTATAGCAATTTAAAAAATTAAGATAATGAAGTTTACCACATCAATTGACTCTTTCACAACTGATTTCTCTGTAGGATACAGTGTTGTGAGGTAGCATTTTTCCCACAGTAGAAATTCTTTCAAAATTGAAGCCAATCCTCTCAAATCCTGTTGCTGCTTAATCAACTAATTTTATGTAATATTCTAAATCCTTTGTTGTCATTTCAACAATCTTCAAAGTATCATCACCGGGAGTACATTCCATTGCAAGAAACCACTTGCTCTGTTCATCCGTAAGCAGCAGCTCCTCTTTTGTAAAAGTTCTGTCATGAGATTGCAATGATTCAGTCACATGTTCAGGTTACACTTCTTATTCTAGTTTTCTTACAGTTTCCATCCCATGTGCAGTTACTTCCTCCACTAAAGTCTTAAACTCCTCAAGTCATCCATGAGGGTTGGAATCAACTTCTTCCAAACTTCTGTTAATGTTGATATTTTGACCTCTTCCTATGAATTGCAAATGTTTTTAATGGCATCTAGAATGGTGAATCCTTTCCAGATTTCGAATTTACTTTATCCAGATTGTCAATGAATTACTATCTATAGCAGCTATAGCCTGATGACATGTATTTTTAAAATAATAACACTTAGAAGTTGAAATTACACCTTGATCCATGGCCTGCAATTGGATGTTGTGTTAACCAGCATGAAAACAACATTAATCTCATTGTACATCTCAATCAGGGTTCTTGGTTAAGCAGGTACATTGTATTGTACATTGTACATTACTGTAATATATTGCAGTAAAACTTTGAAAGAAATCTTTTTTTTTTTTTTTCTGAGTGGTAGATCTCAACAGTGGGGGTTTATTTTATTTTTATTTTTTTTAAGTTTATTTCATTTTCCAGCGTTCCAAGATTCATTGTTCATGCACCACACCCAGTGCTCCATGCAACACATGCCCTCCTCAATACCCACCAACAGGCTTACCCAATCCACCACTCCTCTCCCCTCCAAAATCCTCAGGTTGTTTCTCAGAGTCCACAGTCTCATGCTTCGTCTCTCCCTCTGATCTCCCCCAACCCACCCCTCCTTCCCTCTCCCAATGTCCTCCATGTTCTTCCTTATGCTCCACATGTAAGTGAAACCACAAGATAATTGACTCTCTCTGCTTGACTTATTTCACTCAGCATAATCTCTTCCAGTTCCATCCATGTTGATACAAAAGTTGGGTATTCATCCTTTCTGATGGAGGTATAATATTCCATTGTATATATTGACCATATCTTCTTTATCCATTCGTCTGCTGAAGGGCATCTTGGCTCTTTCCACAGTTTGGCTATTGTGGCCATTGCTTCTATGAACGTTGGAGTACAACATGTGGCCGTTCTTTTCACTACATCTGTATCTTTGGGGTAAATATCCAGTAGTGCAATGGCAGGGTCATAGGGCAGCTCTATTTTTAATTTCTTCAGGAATCTCCACGCTGTTTTCCAAAGTGGCTGCACCAACTTGCATTCCCACCAACAGTGGAAGAGGGTTCCCCTTACTCCACATCCTCTCCAACATTTGTTGTTTACTGTCTTGTTGATTTTGGCCATTCTAACTGGTATAAGGTGGTCTCTCAATGTAGTTTTGATTTGAAACTCCCTGATGGCTAATGATGATGAACATTTTTTCATGTGT
>CM052900.1:64537190-64611345 GCA_028534135.1 Potos flavus | reverse complement strand
TGAAAGATGGTTCTCCATCCCTTCACTTTCAGTCTGGATGTATCTTTAGGTTCCAAATGTGTCTCTTGTAGACAGCATATGGACGGGTCTTGTCGTTTTATCCAGTCTGCAACCCTGTGCCATTTTATGGGAGCATTTAGGCCGTTCACGTTGAGAGTGATTATTGAAAGATAAGTTTTTATTGACATCATGTTGCCTGAGAAGTCCTTGTTTCTCTAGATTGTCTCTGTAAATTTCTATTCCATGTCATTCTTAGGTTCTTTCTTCTTTTATAGAACCCCCCCCCTTAATATTTCTTGTATTGACGGCTTGGTGTTTACTTACTCTTAAACCTTGCCAATCTTGGAAACTCTTTATCTCTCCATCCATTTTGAATGTCAGCCTTGCTGGATAAAGTATTCTTGGCTACATGTTCTTCTCGTTTAGTGCCCTGAATATGTCTTGCCAGCCCTTTCTGATTTGCCAGGTTTCTGTAGACAGGTCTGATGTTGTTCTGATGGTTTCTCCTCTGTACATAAGGAATCTCTTTTCTCTAGCAGCCCTTAACACCTCTTGTCTAAAATTATGATTTTTGAATTTCACAATTAAGTGTCTGGAGGTCTTTCTAGACTCGTTGATCTTGGAGTTGTCCTCTCTGCCTCTAGGACATGAACACTTGTTCCATTCCCTAGATTAGGGAAATTTTCATCCAGAATTTGTTCAACTATATCTTCTAGTCTTCTCTCTTTCTCCACCCTCTCAGGGTACCCAGTAATTCTGACGTTGGAATGTTTCATGGCATAATTTATTTCCCTAATTCTGTTTGTGACCCTGAATTCCCTTTTGGACACACTGTTTATGTCCTTATCCAATAGTTCTGTGGCAAAGGGCACAGTCTCTGAATTTTTCCTCTGTTGGGTGTTCCTCTTCCTAGTCATTTTGGTGAGAAGTGGTTGAGGGGATGTATAGCTGAATATATCAACCATGATCTAGGCAAAGTGCGCCCTGGAAAGTTTCAGAGCAATCAGAAGCCACCACCAAAAAGAAAGAAAAAAGAAAAAAAGAGAAAAAAAGGGAAAATCCAGCCAAAATGAGCCCCAAAAGTAAGATTTATAAGGTACATAAACACAAACGAACAACCAAAAAGACTGACAAAAGAAAAAGGCAAGAAAAAAAAGAGAAAAACCTAGCCAAAATAAACCCCAAGAATGAGATTTATATAGTACAAGAAACAAAAGCAAATACACAGAAACACCAACAGGAGAATAAGATGGTAATGTGGTTATAAACCCTCAATGTGGACGAGGAAGGTTATTTTGGTTCTTTATGGGTGAATCTTGTTATATTTGTTAAAGGACTCAACTTTCCAGAGATATAGGGAAATTAAAACTGGTTTACATATAGGGGTAGTATTGACAAGGGAAAAAGGATTACCTTGAAGCTTATATCTATATGTATATATATATAAAAAAAGAAACACAGGTATATGTATGAAAAAAGTTTAAGTTAAAAAGTTATTATGAAATATATTGTATTAAACCTATAGTTGTAATGGTAAGTAGGTTAAGGAAATTAAAAGAACAAGAATCATGAGAATGAATTTAAAATAAAAAAGAAAGAGAAGTTGTGTCTATGAAATATACAGGTTTTGGGGCAATACTGGGAGCTTAATATATTGTTTTTCCCTGATGTTGTGGTTTTACAGTTTTATGGGGACTCTGTGGTGGTTGTCCTCTTGTTCTTTTGGCTTGTCTTCTGGGGGAGGGGCCTGCCGTGTTGTTTTTCTGTCAGTCCTGCTTTGGCTGAGTTGCCCTGCCCCCTATCAGGGGGATTGGCTCTGTGGAAACCAGTTTTTCAGGCTTTTGTTCTCTGGAGGTTTTTGGCTTTTCGGGAGTTTAGTGGAAAGTAAACTGACCCCACCCAGACCTCCACCTCAGAGGGAAGTCTCATTCTGCCCCTCTCTGGGTGATCCAGAACACACAGACTTCCCCTCTGCAAACTCCTCTGAACACTGCAACCTCCCACAGGTGGTGCGCATCCCCAGCCACCGCCTCAGTGATCGCCAGAGGCCACTGCTTGTCTCTGCACCCACGTGCCACTTAAACTGTGAGTGATATTGGTTCAGGCGAGCCTGAACCCTGGTGGCTGCTGTTGCTGGGACTTTTGTCTGAGGTCCACATCCATGCTGGGTGAGTATTCACCCAGCGGAGTTGTAGGTCGTGGAAGGCTGCGGGCCAAGGGACCCCAAATGGAGACTGCGCTGGGTTCTCTCATGTGTGGACAGAGTGCTCTCAGACCCTGTGGCCAGTCGCAGAAGGCTCTGGGCCCGGAGATTGTCGGCCGTGCCCACATCAAGCTCTCTCAGGCATGGGCGGGAGTGCGCCCAGCCAGAGTGATGGTGCAAGCAGCTGAAAGCAACGGGCTCAGGGACCACGGACTGGAGCCCCCACAGGGGTCTCTCCGGCACAGGTGGTTGCCGTTGGTGACTGTCCTGGGATTGTGGGCTTAGGCCCGTGCCTGTAACTGCCTGATTCCACCAGTTGCCCCTTAAGATCTTTTGCTCTTTTTGAGTGCTTTTAACCAGTCTCCCAAGTTAATGCTGGTCCCCAATCACAGGGCACTTTTTTATTGGGGTATTATGTTCCAACGGGTCACTTCTGGTGGCTCCCTCCCCCTTCTGTTTATCCTCCGATATCAGTCCGAGTGTTCCCACTCTGCTCTACCTCTCCACTGATGTCTTCTGCTCCCGTAGAGATTCAGAAATGTATAATTTTACATCTCAGGCTGATTTCATGAGTGTTCAGGGTGTTCTCGTAGATATTTAGCATACTTTAGGGGACTGGTTGAAACGGGGTCTCCTACTTCTCTGCCATCTTGCCCCTCCTCAAGATAAAAAGCTTCTGCAGAGTAAAGGAAACAGTCAACAAAACAAAGAGGCAACCCACAGAATGGGAGAAGATATTTGCAAATGACACTACAGACAAAGAGCTGATATCCAAGATCTATAAAGAACTCCTTAAACTCAACACCCAAAAAACAGATAATCATGTCAAAAACATGAACAGACACTTCTCCAATGAAGACATACAAATGGCTAGCAGACAAATGAAAAATGTTCATCATCATTACCTATCAGGGAAATTCAAATCAAAACCACACTGAGATACCACCTTATACCCATTAAAATGGCAAAGATTAACAAGGCAATAAACAACAAGTGTTGGAGAGAATGTGGAGAAAGAGAAACCCTCTCACAGTGTTGATGGGAATGCAGGTTGGTGCAGCCACTTTGGAAAACAGTGTGGAGATTCCTTAAGAAATTAAAAATAGAGCTATGACCCTGCAATTGCACTACTGGGTATTTATCCCAAAGATACGGATGTAGTGAAAAGAATGGCCATATGTACCCCAATGTTCAAAGCAACAATGTCCACAATGGCTAAACTCTGGAAAAAGCTGAGATACCCTTCAACAGCCAAATGGATACAGAAGATGTGGTTCATATATATAATGGAATATTACTCAGCCATCAGAAAGGATGAATACCCAACTTTTGCATCAACATGGATGGGACTGGAGGAGATTATGCTGAGTGAAATAAGTCAGGCAGAGAAAGTCAATTATCATATGGTTTCACTTACTTGTGGAGCATAAGGAATAACATGAAGAACATTAAGAGAAGGAAAGAAAAATGAATTGGGGGAAATCGGAGGGGAAGATGACCCATGAGAGACTGTGGACTCCAAGAAACAAGCTGAGGGTTTTACAGGGGAGGGGGTAGGGGATGGGTGTGCCTGGTGGTGGGTATTAAGGAGGGCACATATTGCATGGAGCACTGGGTGTTGTACATAAACAATGAATCTTGGAACACTGCATCGAAAACTAATGATGTATTTTATGGTGACTAACGTAACACAATAAAAAAATTTGAAAAAATCCATTTCAGAATTCTGGTAACATTTTAATTTTCCTTGAAGGAGACAAATTCTTTTTTTTTTTTTTTTTTTTGGTAAAATTTAATAATGAAATAAAGCATTTTGGGGATGACATTTTAGGCATAGGGAATGGCATATGTAAAGGAACAGCATATGTAAATTATGAATATTAATTATCTATGGCAGTGGTTTTCAAAGTGTGGTTCCTGGATTTCAAAGTGTTGTTCCTGGATCATCAGCATTGTCTGGGATCTCATTAAAAATTCCATTCTTGATTTCTTTTATAGAAACGACCATTCTGGTTTGCCTGGGACTGTTCTGGTTTTAGCACTGAAAATCCTGCATCCTGGGAAATCCCTTTCTTGAGGGGAAACTGGGACCGTTAGCCACCTTAGGTTGCTTATCCCAGGCCTACTACATCAGAAACTCTTTGTGGAGCCCAGCAATCTATGTTTTTATAATCTCTCTTGGTAGTTCTGATGCATGCATGCTAAAGTTGGAAGGTCACTGATTTAGGGAACTATGAGGAGTTTGGCATGGTGCCATAATGGGAGTATGTAATAAGGGATGAAATTAAAAAGTAAGTAGAATGGGGCGCCTAGGTGGCTAAGTTGGTTAAGTGTCTGTTTTTGCCTCAGGTCATGATCCCAGGGTCCTGGGGTCAAGCCCCATGTCAGGCTCCTTGCTATCAGCAGGTAGCCTGCTTCTCCCATTCCCTCTCCACCTCCTCTCATGCTCTCTCTTTCACTCTTTATCTCAAATAAATAAATAAAAATCTTAAAAAAAAAAAAAGTAAGCAGAGGCCAGGAAATGAAGGCTGGCCCTTGTATGCTTTTTTAAAGAATTTTTATCCTATAACTGATAAGTATTAACTCATAAACTCAAGGATTTTTAGTTAGAGGAGTATAGATTTTGTCCTGGCTCTTTGTATAGATGAAACTACTATGTCTGGTTAAATATTCCATATTATCTATAAATAAAATTAAACTATATTTTAACCAACTCCAGTTTGAAAATTAATATAAAATCAAATATTTAAAAGATTACTATCTTCATGTATACTAGCTCAGTCTGTGTGCTTCAAGAGTTTCTGAATGTTCATTTTCTAGCTTATTAAAATATATATTTGCTTCAGCTTTGACCTTTGATTAACTTTATGTGTTGGGAATAGGAGTATTGCTAACTCATTAGATATATACATTTTTTGGAAGATGTTAGGTCCAGGAATATAAATGCAGTTTATGAAATTAAGAGAAATTACAGAATTGTTCTTTTTTCAAGTGCTTGGAAAATCATATTGAAGTAAATATCATAAAACTTGAAGCTTTCAAATATGCCATTCTTTTGGTACATGTATAAGAAATATTTTTAAATGCTTCTTATAGCTCACTTCTCATATTCTGCTTTATTTGAAGTATTAAACCTTCATGGTGCACAAAGCTTTCATGTATATTTGGAAGCTAGGACCTCTTTTTAAACTTCAAGTAATACCTGGACCGTGCATAGTAACACCACATTATTCTTTCTTTAATTTGTGTTTAGGAAATGGCTGGTTTCTTGATGATGTTGTAATCAAGGATCCCGTAACAAATCATGAATATACCTTCTTCTGTCACAGGTTTGTAGGTGTGCTTTTCCGTTGAAAAATTCATTTCATATTAGTTCCAAGTTACTGTATTTTGGAGAAATGGATAGCTTATTCAATTATTCCTAGTCACTGATGCTTTGTTGGGTAACTTTTTTGAAAATTAACTTTTTTGAAGATTAAACTGCTTCTGTTTAGAAAGATATACATTACGTTTATCGTCATTCCTGATAATATAAGTTTAAATCTCTCTTGGTAAATTAAGGTAGATTTAATAATATTTTAAAAATCTTTAAAATAAATAAATAAAATTAAAAAACTTTGAAATAAAGTTACACAATAAATGTTGCATGTGGCTTTTTATATGATGAAAACATTGCTGACCCACTGTCATTGGGTAATTCTTCTAATAGTGGTGATGGATTTGCTCTTTCTTTCATTACTTGCCTGTCTTTTTTCCATAGAATCAATAATAGCCATTTATGAAATAACCAACTATAGTTTGAACTGTAGTTAACGGCTGAAAAAACAAGATAACATAACTGTGGATTTGGGAAAAGGCATGTTTCACCCTGAACCTGATAGCAGCTTCTCCTACCTCCCTGTACCTCCTACCTATCTCATAGTCATTTCAAGCATTTTTTTTTCCATTTTCTGCTCTGCTCTTACCAACAAGATACCTATGACTTTTTCTAGTTCCTATTATCCATTATTTCTGGCTTGGCTCCATAACTGCCAGTAGTTAGTATAAATATAAAGCCACAATATTCTTGATACACTTATTTTTCCACAGATGGTTGGATCAAGGGGAAGATGATGGTAAGATTGCCAGAGAACTGCATGCCATGGATAACAGTATCATCTTTGCAAGTGAGTGTCATATATTGGAAAATTCTCTTTTATGATGGTTGAGGAAAGTACGATTCTGCCGAAATTAATGATTTTCTCTTTCCTTTATACCCTCAGGGCAGAAGCTAGAACTTAATAGAAAACAAACAGTAAGATTTTACATTTGGTCTTAAATTGTTGGGTACAAATAGTGTCCAAATAACTATTTGATGTGTTAAAAAAGAAACGGTATATAATATTTAGTAAGCAGTGTTTCTTAGTAACTTTTTTGTCTTATGTTGTTGCTTTTGGTTTTGTTTTTATACTTAGTGGGCTGCAGAAAGATGGAAGTTTATGAAAGGAAATACTCTACAGTTCTACAACAGGCTCACTGGAAGGTTTGTCCGTCTACATCCAGATGGCACAGTTGATGCAACTGGAGAGAAGACAGACAAATATGGTAAACTCATTTGGCAAAGCAAGTGGTACTCTGGCAGTTTTGGGAACTGGAGGAAGGCAAATCTAGACTTGGTTTAATTTGCAGTTTTGTTTCTTCTTTTCACATGGCTTTACACCAGTATTAAGTCATTTAAACAATTCACTACCTGCATTAATACAAATAATCAGTAGATGACAGACTTTAAATCTGGGCTGACACTGTCATTATGCAGAACAGTACATCATGAAAAAACTTATATTTGCTATTAATTGAAGAATAAAATGTAGGCAATTAACATTGTTAATAAAAATCAGCAATTGTAGCTTTCAAATGGTATGGCCATTTTAGGAATTAAATTGTTTCTACTAAATATTAAGTTCCTATTTGTTTAAAACACTGTGTTTTATATAATTTGAGAGCCACAGAAATAACTAAGACATTATTCTGAATTCCAGAGGGTCATAACCTAATAAAGAGGACAAACACATACAATTCTAATAATTTTTTTGTTTGTTTTTTGTAGCTAGTGTCATAATAAAGGTATAGAGGGAAAACTAGGCAAAACAAAACAAAACAAAACAAAGAACTAGATTTGATGTTTTGTGAAGCCATGATCATAAGAATTAATGAAGAAGGGGTAAACTGACAGTGGTAGATCTTTTATTATAAACCCAAACCTCTAACTCTTTTTGAAACAAATTTAGTACTTAAACAAAATTTATCAGCTGCATCTGTGAATATAACTTTGCTGTTTTTTGTTAAAACTGTTGTTCAAATAGCCTCTAAGATGTACTGGAGATACTTAGTCTATAGCATTTCCTCAAAATGTAAACTCTTCTACCTTATGTTAGAGATCCCAAGGAATAATCCAGTTTTCTCCTTTGTGAAAGCATGTGGGAGTCTAAGAATACTTCCCAGTAGCTTTTCTTTCTGGAATTAATCGATTCTTTAGACATTTTCTTTACCTGTTGGTTCCCATTTGGGATGATTTACGTACTTAGATTAGTCAAAATGGTGTATTCTTTTTTTTCCCCCAAATACTTTTATTTTTTCAGTGTTACAAGATTCATTGTTTATGTACCACACCCAGTGCTCCATGCCATACGTGCCCTCCTCAATACCCACCACCAGGCTCACCCAACCCCCCACCCCCACCCCTACAAAACCCTCAGTCTGTTGCTCAGAGTACACAGTCTCTCATGGTTCATCACCCCTCTGATTTCCTCCAATTCACCCCTCCCTTCCCTCTCACAATGTCCTCCATGTTTTCCCTTATGCTCCACCCATAAGTGAGACCATATGATAATTGACTCTTTCTGCTTGACTTATTTCACTTAGCATAATCTCTTCCTACCCAACTTTTGTTTTAACAAAATGGTATATTCTATTGTCTGGGGCTAGTGCTCTTTTTCCTCATTGAATGTAGTGGATTATATTTCCAAATGTGATCAGAAAAATATCTCCTATTTATATAATCAGAAACTGTGAAGTTTTACCCTATTTTCAGAAAACAGAGCACAGTCAAAGACTAAGACCATTCATTTACCACAGCAAATGCAGCAGCCAGAACAACATCTTGCTTTGTTCCCTAAGTCCCAATCCTACAGTATCCTCAGGTAAGGGCCTGATAGTACCTGTATATGTGGATGGGTGCATTAAAGGGAGAAATCTCCAAATTAGAAAACTCTGATTTAATATATGGTTACCCATCCTTCCAGATACAGAGAGAGAAGAGACGGAGAGCACTTACTTTTATTCTGGAATATAAGCAAATCTTCTCCAGGGAAGGGAAGGAAAAGCCTTTACCTTTATTTCCCTGAGGGGAGAGGGCAGAGAGAGAGAGTGAGAAAAGAGAGGGGAGGGAGAGAGAAAAAGAAAGGAAAGGTGGGAAGGATCAGGAGGTGGTGGAGAGAGACCTCTGTGCTTTATTATGATGGGCTGTTTCCTTATACAAACATTTTGTAAGTGCATTTATTCAGAGGGCCGGACTATGCAGGAAAATGACAAATGTAGGGAGACAAATGTTATCTTCTAACACCTGTCACAAGCTAATTTGTAAAGGGAACTTGCCACTCCTACATCAACAAGTGGAATTCATTTCCTTACCCCTTGCTGGGTCTACCCTTTCTACATGTTTTGACTAACAGAATGCAGATGAATCAATACCATAACTTCTAAAATCTGTATCTTCTACCATTATTCTTGGATTAATCCTTCTTGGAAGCCAGCCCTCATGCTATGTGGAAGCCCAGACAGCCATACAGAGGCTTCCAGGGAAAGAACTAATGCTCTAACAGCCCCGAATTCTTACCCTGTAGCCAAACATGAATTCCTGTGTAGATCAAACTAACTGGTAGATATCAAAAGAAAAACTTTTTACCTTTAAGTATTTCTAGCATCTTAATATGATAGTCCTTTAATATATAAAGTAGAATGAGCAGTCCTTCTAAGGGAGGTGCAGGATATGAGTAATTTTCCTTGGCATAACTGACATTTTTGCAACAGGAGGTCTTTTATATGTGATAATTACTTGCAGGATTATTCCCTGATGTTATGCTCCGTGTCCCATAAATTCACACTCATGAATCAGTTTTCACATACCTGGAAAGTATTGTGATGAACAATGCTGACCGATGGACATCTTTTCAGGAAAATATTTTAAGAACATGTCTCTGAGATCTGTTTGCTTATAGTTTTCACTCTACAAAACAATGTTTTTACCACCATGAGACAATAGTTCTATTTAGTTATCAAGCTGGTTGTAAATTTATCTGTTTCCATACGTAGAGATTTAGAATGCTCATTTTTCTGAGAGCTACTGAGCCATTTATTGGCAATACTGGATCTAAAAGCACCACACAGCATGAGAAGATCTTTGAAATACCACAGGGAGCTTCATTTTATGATCATAAGCTCTTAGGTATTAAAACCAATACTATGCTAACATTGATTATGACAATCATAAACAAGTCTTCTAGTCTTTAGTGCAGGATCTTAGAACTAAAAAGAAGGAGCAGAGAGCCAAAGCAACTCAATTTTTAACTCTACACTCTTGATAGTTACTTTATGTTAGGGTCATTTTCAAAAACTTTCCATCCTCCAAAATTTTAAAAGATTTACTGTAAAATTTAGATTCCCATAGTTTTCTCATTTTACAGTAGTTTTTCAAGACAAAATTTCATAATATAAATGCAGATTTATTTGACTTATATTCTAATAGGATTAAGCATGCAGTTTAAAAATGTATGATGTATCACTGGAAGTTTCTTTATTATTATTATTATTAAAATATAGTGTATTATTTATTTCAGGGGTACACGTCTGTTATTCATCAGTCTTACACAATACACAGTGCTCCCCACAACACGTATCTTCCCCAATGTCCATCACCCAGCCACCCCATCCTTGTATGAGTTCTAGCAGTCTTGGAGTGGAGTCTTTTGGGTTTTCCACATAAAGTATCATATCATCTGCAAAGATGATACTGTTATCCATGGCATGCAGTTCTCTAACAATCTTACCATCATCTTCCTCTAGCCCTTTATCTGCTATGTCATTTGCAAATATCTTCTCCCATTCTCTTGGTTGTCCTTTGGTTTTGTTGACTGCTTCCTTTGTTGTGCAAAAGCTTTTTATCTTTATGAAGTCCCAATACATCATTTTTGTCCTTGCTTCACTTGCCTTTGGTGATGTGTCTAGGAAGAAGTTGCTGCGGCCGAGGTCAAAGAGGTTGCCGCCTGTGTTCTCCTCAAGGATTTTGATGGATTCCTATCTCACATTTAGGTCTCTCATCCATTTTGAGTCTATTTTTGTGTATGATGTAAGAAAATGGTCCAGTTTCCTTCTTATACATGTGGCTGAACAATTTTCCCAACACCACTTGTTGAAGAGAGTGTCCTTTTTCCATTGGACATTCTTTCCTGCTTTGTTGAAAATTAGTTGATCACAGAGTTGAGGGTCCATTTCTGGGGTTTCTGTTCCATTCCATTTATCTATGTGTCTGCTTTTGTGCCAGTACCATACTGTCTTGATGATTACAGCTTTGTAATAGAGCTTGAAGTCTGGAATAGTGATGCCACCAGCTTTGGTTTTCTTTTTCAACATTCCTCTGGCTATTCAGGGTCTGTTTCTTTGAAAAAAGTAGATAGCATTTTGATTGGGATTGCATTGAATGTGTAAATTGCTCTAGGTAGCGTAGACATTTTCCCAATATTTGTTCTTCCAGTTCATGAGCATGGAATGTATTTCCATTTCTTTGTGTCTTCTTCAATTTCTTTCATGAGTATTCTATAGTTTTCTGAGTACAGATATTTTCCACTTTGGATAGATTTATTCCTAGGTATCTTATGGTTTTAGGTGCAATTGTAAATATGATTGACTCCTCAATTTCTCTTTCTTCTGTCTCCTTGTTGGTATATAGAAATGCAACCGATTTCTGTGCATTGATTTTATATCCTGCCATTTTACTAAATTCTTGTATGAGTTCTAGCAGTTTTGGGGTGGAGTCTTTTGGGTTTTCCACATCAAGCATCATATCATCTGCAAAGAGTGAAAGTTTGGCTTCTTCTTTGCCAATTCAGATATCTTTTATTTATTTTTGTTTTCTGATTGCTGAGGCTAGGACTTCTAGTACTATGTTGAGCAGCAGTGGTGATAGTGGACATCCCTGCCATGTTCCTGTCCTTAGGGGAAAAGCTCTCAGGTTTTCCCCATTGAGAATGATATTTGTTATGGGCTTTTCATGGATGGCTTTTATGATATTGAGGTATATATCCCTGTTTTATCCCACAGATTAAAACTGAAGAGTTGTAATTAAGAAAGGATGCTATAATTTGTCACATGCTTTTTCTGCATCTATTGAGAGGATCATTTGGTTCTTGTACTTTTATTAATGTAGTGTGTCACATTGATTGATTTGTGGATGTTGAACCAAACTTTCAGCCCAGGAGTAAATCCCACTTGGTCATGGTGAATAATCCTTTTAGTGTACTGTTGGATCCTATTGGCTAGTATTTTGGTGAGAATTTTTGCATCCGTGTTCATCAGAGATATTGGTCTGTAATTCTCCTTTTTGATGGGGTCTTTGTCTGGTTTTTGTATCAAGGTAATGCCAGCCTCATAAATGAGTTTGGAAGTTTTCCTTTCCTTCTATTTCTATTTTTTGGAACAGTTTCAGGAGAAGAGGTATTAAGTCTTCTTTAAATATTTGGTAGAATTCCCTGGGAAGCCATCTGGCCCTGGGCTTTTGTTTGTTGGGAGGTTTTTGATTACTGCTTCAATTTCCTTGCTGGTTATGGATCTGTTCAGGTTTTCTGTTTCTTCCTGATTCAGTTTTGGTAGTTTATAGGTCTCCAAAAATGTATTCATTTCTTCCAGATTGTCTAATTTGTTGGCATATAGTTGCTCATAATATGTTTTTATAATTGTATTTCTTTAGTGTTGGTTATGATCTCTCCTCTTTCATTTATGATTTTATTTATTTGGGTCCTTTCTCTTTTCTTTTTGATAAGTCTGGCCAGGGGTTTATCAATCTTATTAATTATTTCAAAGAACCAGCTCTTAGATTCGTTGATCTTCTACTGTTCTTTTGGTTTCTGTTTCATTGATTTCTGCTCTGATCTTTATTATTTCTCTTCTCATGCTGGGCTTAGAGTTTATTTGCTGTTCTTTCTTTCTTTTTTTCTACTCTTTTTTTAAAGATTTTTATTTATTTGTTTATTTGACAGAGAGAAAGAGATCACAAGTAGACAGAGAGGCAGGCAGAGAGAGAGGGGGAAGCAGGCTCCCTACTGAGCAGAGAGCCCGATGCAGGGCTCCATCCCAAGACCCTGAGATCATGACCTGAAGCGAAAGCGGAGGCTTTAACCCACTGAGCTACCCAGGCGCCCCTATTTGCTTTTCTTTCTCCACCTCCTTTAGATGTAGGGTTGTGTTGTGTGTTTGAGACCTTTTTTGTTTCTTGAGAAAGGCTTGTATTCCTATATACTTCCCTCTTAGGACCACCTTTGCTGCATCCCAAAGATTTTAAACAGTTGTGCTTTCATTTTCATTTGTTTCCATGAATTTTTAAAATATTCTTTAATTTCCTGGTTGACCCATTCATTCTTTAGTAGGATGCTCTATTTAGCCTCCATGTATTTGAGTTCTTTCCGACTTTCCTCTTCTGATTGAGTTTGAATTTCAAAGCACTGTGGTCTGAAAATATGCAGGGAATGATCCCAGTCTTTTGGTACTGGTTGAGACCTGATTTGTGACCCAGAGTGTGATCTATTCTGGAGAATGATCCACGTGCACTAGAGAAGAATGGGCATTCTATTACTTTGGGTTGGAATGTTTTGAATATATCTGTGAAGTCCATTTGGTCCAGAGTGTCATTTAAAGCCTTGGTTTCCTTGTCGATCTTTTGCTTAGATGATCTGTCCATTTCAGCGAGGGGGGTGTTAAAGTCCCGTCCTATTATTGTATTATTGTTGATGTATTTCTTTGATTTTGTTATTAATTGACTTATATAATTGGCTACTCCCATGTTAGGAGCATAAATATTTACTGTTCTTAGATCTTCTTGTTAGACCCTTTAAGTATGATACAGTGTCCTTCCTCATCTCTTATTACAGTCTTTAGTTTAAAATCTAATTTGTCTGTTATAAGGATTGCCACCTCAGCTTTCTTTTGATGTCCATTATCATGATAAAATGGTTTTCCATCCCTTCACTTTAAATCTGGATGTGTCTTTGGGTCTAAAATGAGTCTCTTGCAGACAGCATATCGATGGGTCTTGCTTTTTTATCCAATCTGTCCATCTGTCTATCTATCTGTCAGATACCCTGTGTCTTTTGATTGTGGCAGTTAGCCCATTTACATTCAGAGTAACTATTGAAAGATATGAATTTGGTGCCATTGTATTGCCTGTAAGGTGACTGTTACTGTATATTATCTCTGTTCCTTTCTGGTCTATGTTACTTTTGGGCTCGCTCTTTGCTTAGAGGACTCCTTTCAATATTTTTCATAGGGCTGGTTTGGTGATCACAATTTCTTTTAGTTTCTGTTTGTCCTGGGTCACTGGAAGTTTCTAATGTGTCATTGTCTTCTGTATTATCCCTAACGATCTAGGTCAAAAGTTGTACAGTAGTCTCCCCTTATCCCTGGCTTCACTTGCCACAATTTCAGTTACTTGTAGTCAACTGTGTTGTGGAAACAGATGATCCTTCTTCTGACATATTTTCAGAAGGTCACTAGTAGTCTAACACTATGTCACAATGCCTTAGTCATTCACCTCACTTCATTTCAACATGTAGGCATTTTATCATCTGATATCATCAGGGTGAATAGAATAAAATAAGATATTTTGAGAGAGACCACATTCACATAACCTTTATTAGAGTATGTTATTATAATTGTTCTAGTTTATTATTAGTTATTATTAATCTCTTACTGTGTGTACTTCATAAACTTTATTATAGGTATTTATGCATAGGAAAAAAAAGTATATATTTGGTACCATCTGTGTGTTCAGGCACCCACTAGAGGTCTTTCAGTGTATCCTCTGTGGATAAGGAGGAACTACTCTACCAGGTTTTGGATGGATTTGGCGTTTTTTGAAGTATTTATTTGATACCATGTCAGACTAGTGCAGAAGAGGTGACTACATTCTTTAGTGTGGGGATTTTAAAATATGTCCATAAGTTATTTAACACTGCCCTCTTTAAAAGGTGGGGCCTATTCCTCTCCCCTTGAATATGAGCTGGATCGAGGGACTTCTAACAAATAGAATATGGTAGAAGTGACTGTGTGTGACTTATGAGACTAGGTCATAAAAGGCAGTATAGATTTTTCCTGATAACTCTTCTTGGATTACTCACTCTGGGAGAAGCCAACTGCCATGTCATAAGGACATCCATGGAGCCCTATGGAGTGGACAACTTGGAAAGGAACAGAAGCCTCTTACTAACAGTCATGTGAGTGATCCATTTTGTGAGAGTATCCTCCAGGTCCAGTGAAGCCTTCAGATGACAAAAGCCTCAACCAACAGCTTGAATGTTGGATCTCTTGGGAGATCCTGACCCAGAGTTACCCAGATATGTTGCTCCCAAATTTTTGACCTACCAAAACCTGCAAAAGTTTTGGAATAATATTTTACACAGCAATAGATCACTAATATACCAGTTCAGTCACTGTTCTGTAAGAGCAATGCTTCTGTATTTTCTCACTCTGGACACTATGATGGGTTTCATTTTCTCTTCACATTATGTGATGGCCAGGAATGGAAAGAGCAGCATCTTTCCTATCTCTAATCTGAATCCTCATCTTCTTTCTTGCATTGCTGATTTATTTCTACATTTTGTACTGGTGCACTGTGTAGTCCTGTATATTCAGTGCCATTTTTCTACACTGAAAACTATAAAACATTTTTGAAAGAAATTAAAGAAGACCTAAACAGGTGGAAAGATATCCTGTGTTTATGGATTGGAAGACTTAATATTGTTAAGATAACAGTACTTCCCAAAATGATCTACAGATTTGATTCAATCCTTATCAAAATGCCTTTTCTACAGAAATGAAAAAACTAATCCTAAATTTTATATGGAATTGCAAGGAACCTTGAATAGACAAAACAGACTGAAAAAGAACAAAGTTGGAGGACCCACATTTCATGATCTGACAAATTACTATAAAGCTATAGTAATCAAAATGGTGTGGTACTAGCATAAATATTGACATATAGATCAGTGGAATTATATTTTGTGTTTTTTAGGAGATGGTCAGTCAGGTACAAAAAGAAATACAGGAGAGGCTCAGAAAAACAAAGTTTATTATGCTCACAGGTCCTAAAGGCAGGAGGCATAATATATCCTGCAGGATCACACAGAAAACACTAGGGAGATCAGGAAACAGAAGATAGGAGGGAGAGAGCACTTAGACCAGGAACTTTACTAGGATTTCTACAGGAAAGGCAAGGCAGGGCTGGGGAAACAAGTTTACAATTGGATAGTTTGAATAATATGAGTGAGTTTTGGACTATAGAGGTGATATCTAGTTGCCTGTTACTTGGCCCTCAGGTGATTAAGATAGTGGAGTAGTGCTTGTGGGATACATGGGCCAGAAAGAGGACCAGAAAGTTTACATGTTAAAGTTATGCTGTAGTCTGGGTCTTTTACTGTCTTTAAGAAGTTAGCCCAAGGTGAGGCAAGTGTTTCTCCCGGCAAGGAAAATTTTTTAAGATGCCAAATCATCACAATACACAGAAAAATTATATGCAATGAGAATGGAATTGGCAGTACAGAAATAAACCTGTATATCCATGATCAATTGATTTTTGATAAGGGTGTCAAGACCTTCAATTGGGGAAAGTGTTTCTTTTCCCTAGTCTTCAACTGGGGAAAGGCTGGACCTAAAAGGTATATAAGTGAATACTCTGTTCAATAAATGGCACTGGGAATGGCACTGGATATCCAAATACAAAAGAATGGAGCTGGAACCTTACCTCATACCATATACAAAATTCAACTCAAATGGACCGAAGTAAGATCTAAAACTATAAAACTCTCAGAAGAAAAAAGGTGTAAATGTGCACATCCTTGGAATACTCAGTGCTTTTTTGGATATGACATCAAAAGCACAGGCAACAAAGAAAAAAATAGATATTTGGATATCATCACATTAAGAACTCTTGCGCATCAAAGGATACTATCAAGATGGAAAGGTAACCCCCCAAATGGGGGACATACTTGCAAATCCTATGTCTGATGGGTTTCATGGAGCACTGGGTGTTATCAAACAATGAATCATGGAAAACTACATCACTTATGTGTGGAGCATAAGGAAAAACACGGAGGACATTGGGAGAAGGAAAGGAAGGGTGAATTGGGGGAAATTGGAGGGGGAGATGAAACATGAGAGACTGTGGACTCTGAGACAAACTGAGGGTTTTGGAGGGAAAAGGGGTGGGGGGTTGGGTGAGCCTGGTGGTGGGTATTGAGGAGGGCACATATTGCATGGAGCATTGGGTGTAGTGCATGAACAATGAATCTTGGAACACCGAAAAAATAAAATAAAATAAAAAAAAAAGACTAATGATGTACCATATGATGACTAACATAGCACAATTTAAAATAAAAGATCTAGTATCCAGAGTATACAAAAAGCTCTTAAAATTCAACAATAAGATGAACAGCCTAATTAAAAAATGAGCAAAGAACTTGAATAGACATGTTTCCAAAGAAGATACACAAATGGCCAACAAATACATGAAAAGATGTTCAGTGTCTTAGTATTAGAAAAATGCAAGTCAAAACTATGAGATAGTACTTCATATCCACTAGGATGGCTGTAATGAAAATAACAGAAAATAAAGACCTAAATATGAGACTTGAAGCCACAAAATTCCTAGAAGAAAATATAGGCAGAAATTTCTTTGGTATCAGCCATAGAAACATTTTTTAAGATACATCTCCTCAGGCAAAGGAAACAAAAGTAAAATTAAACTATTGGGCCTACACCAAAATAAAAAGTTTTTGCACAGCGGAAGAAATCATCAGCAAAACAAAAAGGCAACCTACTGAATGGGAGAAGATATTTGCAAATGATATATCTGATAAGGGGATAATATCCAAAATATATAAAGAACTTCTACAACTTCAAAGCCCAGAATCAAATAATTGATTAAAGATGGGCAGAGGACCTGAATTAGGTATTTTTCCACAGAAGATATACAGATGGCCAACACACATGTGAAGAGATGCTCAACATCACTTATCAGTTAATTTTAATCAAATTAAAACCATGATATCACTTTACACCTATCAGAATGGCTAAAATAAAAAACATAAGAAGTAACAACTGTTGGTGAGGATGTGGAGAAAAAGGAACTCTTTTGCACTATGGATGGGAATGCAAATTGTGACAGCCACTGTGGAAAACGGTATGAAGATTTCTTAAAAAATTAAAAATAGAATTACCATATAATGTAGTAATTCTACTACTATTTACTCAAAGAAAATGAAAATACTAATTTGAGAAGATATATGCACTGCTATGTTTATTGCCGCATTATTTACAATAGCAATGCAAGTGTTCATCCATAGATGAATGGATAAAGTAGAGGTGATAGACACACACACACACACACACACACACACACACACACACACACACAATATTATTCAGCCATAAAAAAGAATGATATGTTGCCATTTGCAACAATATGGCTGGACCCGAGGGTATAAGTGAAGTAAGTCAGTCAGAGAAAGACACATATCACATGATTTCACTCATATGTGGAATTTAAGAAACCAAACCAAAAAACAAAGAGAGACAAAAAAATAAACTCTTAAATACAGAGAACAAACTGGTCATTGCCAGGGGGGAAGTGGATGGGGAGATGGTATAATAGACAAAGGGGATCAAGACTACATTTATCTTGAGCACTGAGAAATGTATAGAATTGTTGAATCATTATATTGTACACCTGAAATTAATATTACACTGTATGTTAATTTTATTGGAATAAAAACTGTGTAATTGTTATTATAAAATTCTCATCTGATAATTCCAAACAAACACACAAATAACAGAAAATAACAAGTGCTTGTGAGGATGTGGAGAAATCAGAACCTTCAGACATTGCCAGGGGGAATGTAAAATGATCAACTGCTTTGGAAAACAGTTTGGCAATGCATCAGTAAGTTAAACATGGAATTACTATGTGACTTAGTGATCATGCTCTATGAGAACTGAGAATGAAAATGTGTATATGAGTGTTTATAGCACTATTCACAATAGCCAAAAGTAGAAACAACCCAAATGTCCATCAGCTGATGAATGGATAAACAAATGTGATATATCCATACAAAGGAATATTATTCAGCCATAAAAAGTAATGAAGTACTGATTCGTGCTATGATATGGACTGTGAAAACATTGTGCTAAGTGAAAGAAGCCAGACATAAAAGATCATATATTATATGAATATATATATATATATCTAGAATATATTCTAGATATAGTAGATATCCTAGAATATCTACTATATCTAATATCTAGATATTCTAGAGTATCTACTATATCCAATATCTAGAATATCTAATATCTAGGATAGGCAAATTTGTAGAGGTAGGAAGTAGATTAATGGTTCTGGAAGTGGGGTGAAGAGGGATTGACTGCTTAATGGCTGGCAGGTTTCTTGTGGGATGATTAGTTGCACAACATTGTGAATGCACTAACTACATGCCACTGAATTGTACATTTTAAAATGGTTAAAATGGTGAATTTTATGTTATATTATTTTGCTATGATTTTAGAAAAACCATCGTGAGCCCCTGTCCACTGCACAAGAGTACGGATACAATTCACACTTGTAATTGTTATTTATTTATACATTTACCTAACAGTTTCTAACAAAAATGCAATAAAATGTTTTGATAAAGAGACAGCCCTTTCCGATTCTCACAACGGGATTGTTTCACTTGCCAATCTGGTTGAATGGAGCTTATTGCAAACTGTTTAACAGAAAGATGTAAGGGGGCAAACTGAGCCCTTCCTGCCAGGAATATACAGTTTATATCATGACTTGAACTAGCTTTATATAAAGGGAATTAGGACTAGAGTAGGCTTTAGGGAGTGGAGCTCTAGCACCTTGTTCTAGCAGTTTTTCTTTTTGTTGTTCCCTACTGAAATGGATGATCTGGCATTCTCTGGGAAGTTTAGAGGTGTGTACATGCAGAGAACTTTTTGTCAGGAGACGGTTTTTCCCTGTATATCTCACACTTCTGTATGATCTGGGTCTCCTGTATGAAGCTATCTACAGCGACTTTAAGAATGTCTATAAAGAGATATTGCAAGATAAAGACGTCTCCCTTCCTGAAGAACTTCAGGGATAGTAAAGTGTCTCTCCTTTCCTCAGAGAATGTTTATTTTCCAATTAAGATAATATCTCTCTGTGGGCAAAGACTGGCCAGGTTTGCTAGCAGCCCCTATTAAGATTAGGACTTTCCAAAACTCAAAGTTCCTCAGGTGTGATCCAGAGTCACAGTATGTGCAGTAGCATTTACCTAGCCCCACCGTGCATTGCCCTGATGGGACTCAGGGATCAGGGGAACTAGTATGAACTTGCAGTTTCTGTTGCCTGCTGTGCTGGGTCTAATAAATTGTTTAAATCCAGCTAGGCTTGGTGTGTCCTCACTGACTGAATTCATGGAAGTATGGCTGGCTGACTTAAAGGTTGCTTGCTGCTTGGGGACTGCTGGCCTATGTGATATACTTGTGTGTTCCTCCAGGCTAGCTGTTTGTTGGACGGCAAGAGAGTGGATCTAGAAGCACTAGATTGCAAGGAAAGACCATAAGAAGGTCAAAGATTAACTTGAGCCCCTAATTTTTCTTAAATCCGAGTCAGATTCCTGGGTTTAAATTCCAGGGATTTTAGACCAGGCACAGACAGAACATGTAAGCAGGTTCCCTCTGGCCACCCCAAATAGTTGCCCAGTGCAAAAGGGCCTTGCTTCGATAGGATTCTCCCAATAGGAGGCTGTCGATGGTATTACAAGAATGCTAATCTAGTGTGACAGACACTAGAGCAACTATTTTGATTCCTGCCTTGTTAGATGGAGAAATGGCAATGACCAACAGAGGAGGGTCTGCAGTTCTGCCTCCATGGTGACTCACATAAGCAATAGATCAATAACTTCACCTGGTGAATGGAGGTGAAAGAGGGAAACAAGAAGAGAGAAAGTCGACAATGTTCCTGTCCCTTCTGAGCAGCTTTCTAACAGCTGTACCTGAGCTGAGAGTGGGGGGAGGAGCTTTGAAATTCCAGTGACTTGAGATTTTAATACTCAAACTACAGCACAAAACATTTATCAGAATTGAAATTTATGGTTTTTCTTTCAAATTAACTTTAAATTATTTAATCAGTCCAAAGAAATCCTGAAGGAAAGTTTGTTAAAATTACATTAAATCAATATATTAACTTGGAAGGAATTGATGTGTTCATAGTAGTCAGATTTTTCCTTTTGGAATTTGTCCTTTATTTATTCATTAAGAACGTCATACATATACTTACATTTTTTCTCTCTTTACACAGGTAATACATTGTTTTTTTAGTGTTATTATGAGGATTTGGTTGCTATTGTAAATAACCCCCCTTTCCATTATAAATAACATATACAGAAAATATAGAAATCTATAGTTTTTATGTTTCATTTATTCAGTATTTAATAAGTGTCTGCTATTTGTCAGGCACTGATCTAGATACATATTTTTTTTGAATCTTACCACTTTACTTCACTATAATTAAAGCATTTTTTCAGATATAATAAATTTACTACTTCTCAATAATTAAATCTATTGTTTTGATTTCAAGCACCTTTCCACTGGCAAGAACATCCTTAAGAAGATAAAATAATGTTGGTAATATTAGCATTCTCATTTTATAATTAATATTAATAGAATATCTTTATTGTTTATTAAGAATTGGGTATTTGAAGAGGAGTAGAAAAATAATACCACTTTCTTCCCCTCCTATGTAGAGAGGCGATTACAAAATAAGATACAGAACACAGACAAATGGAAATCAAGATCTCAGCATTATTACTGATAGAGTTAAGTGAGGATATTGGCTATATATCTGAGCTCAAAGGACTTGCTATCTCTCCCCAAATGAGACAAGATTACCTACACAAGTATAGACAGTGTTGGGCAACCACAGGGTCCCTTTTGGGGGCTGCCCCTTATAAGTGACAGCACAGCAGAAAGGACCTTCTGGCCCATTTGGGGACAGAAAGGGCCTAAGCTGCAGTACCTAGCTCCTTTCAAAGTACCAATCCAAGGGTTGCACTCTATTGCATGGTATGGGGTACAAGGGAACGTAAGAGTCATCATGAGGAAAGTAGGTTCCCCCTTATATATGATGTGGTTATTGATTTTTAAGTACTTGTCCTTTAGAGTGATAAGAAAGTAACATATTTCTAATTTTACTAAGAACACTCTTAAATGATTTAAAAATGAATATTAAATGTTATTACATTTCTCTTTGGCACCTACTGAATTCATGATACAGTTTTTCATATTAGACTTAGAGTTGATTTGTGTTACTTGAATAAATATATATTTTTAAAAATAATGTTTCTATTCTTATATTAAACTGCTTACTTATGGTAGGTAACTCTTTAACTCTAATTTAAATGAGATTTCTATTTTTTCTTTTTTAGAAATTATAAATTCTGTTCACAGGAGAGAGCCATTAAATGCAAACACACAGACACACAGACACACAGACACATACAGATATATATATATATATATATATATATATATATATATATATATATACTTATTTAAGTGCTGGTGCTTGTCTAGATGCAGGAGATATTACAGGAATCAAACAGATAAAATTTGTGCCCACTTAAAGTTTACATTCCAATGAGATTGGTGTGTCTACGTTGGGAGGAGTGGGGAGTCTTTTTGACTTTGATTTTACTAATTTTTTTACTCTTCAGTTTTATTGAGAATTGACATAAACATTGTATAAGTTTAGGTATACAACATTATGATTTGATAAATGTATATATTGCAAAATGATTACCTCAATAAGGTTAGTTAACACATCTGTCACTTCATGTAAATGCAATATTTAGGTGTTATGAGAATATACAAGATCTAATCTCTTAGCAACTTCCAAATATATAATACACTATTGTTAATAATAGTAATTATGCTATATATTAGAGCCTCAGAACTCACTGGTCTTATAACTGGAGTTTTGTATACTTTGACCAGCATCACCTCATTTCCCCCACCTGTCGTCCTAGCAACCTCTCTATTCTACCCTGTTTCTATGAATTCAGCTCTTTTTCTTTTTTTGTAGTTTCAAGTCTTTGTTTAAATTTAGTTAGTAAAGGGACGCCTGGGTGGCTCAGATGGTTAGTGTCTGCCTTCGGCCCAGGTCATGATCTCAGGGTCCTAGGATCAACCATCGGGCTCCCTGCTCAGTAGGAAGCCTGCTCCCTCCTCTCTCTCTGCCTGCCTCTGCCTACTTGTGATCTCTCTCTCTCTGTCAAATAAATAAAAAATAAAAATCTTTAAAAAAATAAATTTAGTTAAAATACAGTGTAATATTAGTTTCAGGTGTAGAATATAGTGATTCGTCATTTTCATGCAATACCTGGTGCTCATCACAAGTGCCCTCCTTAATACTCATCACCTATTTAACACATCCCCCTTGCCCACCTTCCCTCCAGCAACCCTTAGTTTGTTCTCTATAGTTAAGCTTTTTGAAAAAGTTTTTGCTTCTACATATAAGCGAGATCACAAAGTATTTGACTTTCTCTGTCTGACTTAATTCACTTAGCTTAATGCCGTCAAGGTCCATCCATGTTGTCACAAATGGCAGAATTTTGTTCTTTTTTATGGCTGAAAAATATTCATATATATTTATATCTATATATCATATTTCCTTATCCATTCGTCCATTGAAGAACGCTTAGATTTTGTTCCATTTCCTGGCAATTATGAGTGAACATAGTACAGATACCTCTTTGAGATAATGATTTCATATTCTTTGGATATGTACTCAGAAGTATATTGGTGGATCATATAGTAGTTTTATTTTTAATTTTTAAAGGAGACTTCATAGTGTTTGTCACAGTGGCTGACCAGTTTACCTTCCTACCAACAGTGCATCAGGGTTACCTTTCCTCCACATCCTTTGCAGGCATTTGTTATCTCTTGTCCTTCTAATAACAGCCATCCCAACTGGTGTGAGGTGGTATCTCACTGAGGTTCTGATTTGCATTTCCCTGATGATTGATGTAGAACACTTTTTCATGCACTTGTTGTCCACTTGTATGTCTTCTTTGGAAAAATACCTGTTCCAGTGTTCTGTCCATTTTTAAATTGATTTTTTTGTCATTGTGTTGTTTGAGTTCCTTATATATTTTGGAAATAAATCCATATAAATCATCAGATAATAATTTGCAAGTATTTTCTCCCATTCTGTAGGTTGCCTTTTTATTTTGTTCATTGTTTCCTTTGCCGTGTGGAAGCCTTTTAAGTTTGATGTAGTCTCTCTTGTGGATTTTTTGTTGTTGTTGCTTGTACTTTTGGTGCATATCCAAAAAATCATTGCTAAGACCAATGTTAAAGAGGTCTTTCCCTACTGTTCTTCAAGGAGTTTTATGGTTTCAGGTATTACATTTATTTTCTTAATCTAATTCAAGTTAGTTTTTTGAGTGGTGTAAGTCAGGGGTCCAATACCATTCTTTTGTATGTGGATATCCAGTTTTCTACCACCATTTATTAAAGAGACTACCCTTTCTGGATTGAGTTTCCTTGACTCCTTTGTCTAATATTTGTTGACTGTTTACCTGTGGGCTTATATCTGGGCTCTCTATGCTGTTCCGTTGGTTTAGGTGTCTGTTTTAATGCCAGTACCATACTTTTTTGATTACTATGGCTCTGTAATATAGTTTAAAATTAGGAAGTATGATTTTTTTCCTCACTCTTACTTTCTTCTTTGTTCTTTCTCAATATTAATTTGGCTATTCAGGGTCTTTCTAGTTCCACACAAATTTTAGGATTATTTTTTCTATTTCTATGAAAAATGCCATTGGAATTTTAATAGGGATTGTGTTGAATATATAGATGGCTTCAGGTAGTATGGACATTTTAACAATTTCATATTAACTCTTCTGATTCATGAATACGGGATGCCTTTATATTTTTCATGTATTTTTCATTTTTTTTTTTACCAAGGCTTTATAGTTTTGGTGTATAGATCTTCACTTTCTTGGTTAAATTTATTCCTAAGTATTTTCTTGTTCTTGACGCTATTTTAAATATTTTTTTTTTTCAGACAGTTCACTGTTAGTGTATAGAAACTCAACTGATTTTTAAATTTTATTTATTT
This sequence comes from Potos flavus, assembly GCA_028534135.1. Taxonomy (NCBI): domain Eukaryota; kingdom Metazoa; phylum Chordata; class Mammalia; order Carnivora; family Procyonidae; genus Potos; species Potos flavus. Next base: position 64,586,683 of record CM052900.1, on the reverse strand, counting down.
TCTTTTTTTTAAAATTTTTATTTAACTCAACTGATTTTTGTGTATTGATTTTGTATCCTGTAACTTTACTGATTTTTTTCTTATTAGTTATAACAATTTTGGAGGGAGACTAGGATTTTCTCTATATAAGATCATATCGCCTGCAAATAGAAACAGTTTTACTTCTTCCTTCTGAATTTGGATGCTTTTTATTTCTTTTTGTTGCCTAATTGCTCAGGCTAGGCTTCCAGTACTGTGTTGAATGTGTACTGGTGAGTGGGCACCCTTGCCTTCTTCCTAATCATATAAATCTTTTAGTCTTTCACCAGTAAGTATGATGTTAGCTGTGGGCTTGTCATATATAGTCTTTATTATGTTGAGGTATGTTTCTTCTATAACTATTTTTTGAGAGATTTTTTTCATGAAATGATGCTGAATTTTCTCAAATGTTTTACTGCATCTATAGATGATCATATGATTTGTCTTTCATTCAATTTATGTGGTGTGTTACATCTATTTATTCGTGTATTTTGAAACATCCTTACTTCCCTGGGATAAATCCCACTTGATCACCATGTATAATCCTCTTAATATGGTTTTGAATTCAGTTTCTTAGTATTTTGTTGAGAATTTTTGCATCTATTTTTATCAGGAATATTGGCCCATAGTTTTCTTTTTTTGTTGTGTCCTTATTTGTCTTTGATAGCAGGGTAATGCTGGCTTAGTAAAATAAGTTTGGGAGTGTTTCCTCCTCTTCAGTTTTTTTGGAAAGAGTTTGAGATGAACTGGTGTTAATTCTTCTTTAAATGTTTGGTAGATTTTACCTGTGAAACCATTTGATCCTGGGCTTTTCTTTGTTGGGAGATTCTTGCTTGATAACCAATTCAATCTCATTACTTATTATTGGTTTGTTTATGTTTTCTTTTTTCTTTCTTTTTTTCTTTCATGACTTGGTCTGGGAAGAGTGTATGTTTTTAGGACTTTATCCATTTCTTCTAGGTTTTCCAATTTATTGTATACTTGTTCATAGTAGTTTCATGATTCTTGTATTTCTGTGGTTTCAGCTGTAATGTCTCCTTTTTCATTTATAATTTTATTTGAGCCATCTCTCTTTTTTCTTGGTTAATCTAGCCAAACATTTGTCAATTTTAGTTATCTTTTCAAAAAAACCAACTCCTTGTTTCAAGATCTTTGTTGATCTTTTCTATTGTTTTTATTTGCTATTTCATCTGTTTCTCTTCTGATCTTTGTTATCTCCTTTCTAATAATTTTGGACTTAGTTCTTATTTTTGTAGTTTCTGGAGGTATAAAGTTAGGCCGTTTATTTAAGATCTTTCTTTTTTTAAATGTGGGCATTTTTCACTACACATGTGCCTCTTAGAACACTTTTGCTGCATCCTATAGGCTTTGGTATGTAATGTTTCCAACTTCATTTGTCACAAGATTTATTTTGATTTCCCTTTCGATTTTTTTCTTTCACCCACTGGTTGTTAAAGAGTGTGTTATTTAATTTCAAAGTATTGTTAATTTTCCAGTTTTACTCCTGTTGTTGACTATTGTTAATTTTCAGTTTTCCTTCTGTTGCTGACTTAAATATAAAGAGAATTTTAAGGCTCTTTTTATAGATTGTCCCATCTCTTTGCAGAAGAGTTATATCAGTTTATACTCTCATCAGTGGCACATACGTGTCTTAGACTCATTAGACTTTTGTCATTAAAGCAGAGTTAATAATAAAAAATGCACACTTTAAACTTTTATATAAGCCTGAAACATAAACACACACTTATTCTCCAATTTTAAAATGTAAGGCTAAGGTCTTTTTTTGGTGTCAAGTCTAACGTAAGTTAAGAGCACCATACACTCTAGTTTGCATGTTTACATCTGTTTTCCATCTGATTGGCACCCCTTTTTCTTTCAAAAGTATCCTGGTTGAACAATTATATGGTAACTATACCTCTAATGCATGCTTGATAATTTTGTTTCAGTTATAATTAAGTGGGAAGTAGGAATTTAAGGAGAATTATTTCATATGAGATATAGCCAGAATCTTTTCAGGACTTTGAAGACAAAATTTTCTGAAGTTTTTCACTGTTTCTTTATTAAATAGTTTATATGGTATACCAAAGAGGGTAATACCCCTTTTTCCTTGTGTTGCAACTTTAAAAAAAGTTCTTGTACTTGTTATTCTCCATTTTTTTTTGAATAATAAAACATATAACCATTTCTAGGACTTACCCCTTCTTTTGATTGTTTCTGGTATTCTAATCTAATCTATTCTAATCTATCTGTGTAGGTACTAATAGAATTTTTCTCTTAGATTATTGTTAGTAGTTGATCTACATATTTTAAGCCCTATTTCTAGTGAATATCTGATGGTGATTAGCTGCAATTATTTTATTTGTCTATTTGTCTGCTACTAGATCCTAATAAAGGATATGAAAAAAAGTTTATTATTTAAAGAGTATAGCACTGAATATATATTGGCCACTTTGTCTTCTGCTACAGCTCTTACCATATCATAGCTACACTTCAGTGAAATCAAGGAGCCATTGGCTTTGCCCCTCTATTTTATAAGAGTGATTCGAAGGACCTCTTTGGCTTTAGATTGGAAAAGAATATGCTCTAGAATGGATGTTGTCTTATTCAGTCCTGCTTAAAGTGTACTTCAGTTTCTGAATTAGGAAAGATTAGGGAAAGGAGATGTAAAGGAAGAAGAGGACTCCGAATGTCTTGGAAATACACATTCATAGTGGGGGTATGGCTGCTCACTTTATGACATCCTCTAACTCTAAGTTGATATGTAGAGGGATGACTAACACTTTTATCAGTCTTCAGCAAATCAGGGCTACTTTGTATTGTAAATTGCTGAATTTCTCAACTCAGAATCCAGCAGTAGATCCAAAATGAATTTTGAATATTGCAATAGAGAGTGTTTAATCTGATGCTTTACTCTAGAGGCCACAAAAACATATTTCAAATACTTTACCTCACTACTATAACAATATCAGTAGGCTGCTAGTAACCAAAAGCTATCTACTGCATTTTATAAGTTAAAACTATAAATCTTCCATGAATGATCTGTGTCTTTAAAAGGTCTGCGAGAGAAGGGCCAGTGCATGTTTGAAGGCAACTTCTTTTGTTCCCTTCTACAGTAGGAGATAGCCATTAACAGAATTAAAGTAGAATAGAAGTACTTTGGTAGCTAAATGGAGGCCAGATTTAGGCCTGTGCAGAAAGATTAGAGAAAGAGTTACCAATTACAAGCCTCTTGTAATATGTCAAACAGAAGATGACAAGGACCTAAAATACTTCATGGGAATATTGATAGAGAAGAGAGAATGGATTTGAAGAATTTCTAGGAGATAAAATTGGCAGGTCTTTATCATTTATTGGTAAAGGTATATTAAGGGAAAAGGTTATTCAGTTTGGATGATTAAGTTGTTAATGGGGGTCACTGACTAAGGTAGGAAATACAGAAATTTAGGAGGAGTAGATTGGAAGCTAAGAATATGTGAAAAATTATAAGCTCTAGTTTGTAGATATTAAGTTTGACGTGCGTGTGAGTTATCCAGTTGTTTATGTTTAACAGTAAATCATACATATGAGCTGATGTTGAGGGAGAAATGAATGGTTGAGATGTTGATTTGGGATTTATCACTTTATGGATTATTAAAATAAACTTCTCAGGGAGCCAATGAAGAGTGAGGAGGTTAATCACCTGAGCACAGAACCCTGTGCATGAAGAGGACAACTGAGAATGAAGTAGGAAACTGAGAAGGAAGTTAGTGAAGTGTGAGATTGTGAAGTTTCAAAAGATGCCTTCAAATGGAGTAGAGAGGCAAAATGCAATAAGGAGTGAATGTGCTTCTGTTGGATTTCGGCAATTAGAATTTGTTTTGATGATATTAGTGTGATTTGATCCAGTGGATGTTAGAATTAGCCAGGAACTTTAAGATTATAAAGATTTACCCCTTGCTTTTAAAGATAAGAATGTTTTAGAGATATGAGCATTGAGTATTTTTATGTGGGTTACAACTGAAAAATATTGCTTGCTCATAGTAGGTGCTTAATAACCAGTGGTTGAATGAATGATTGAGCTCTCTGTTGCTAGAACCAGAACTAGAATCACACATCTAGATTTAGGTGTGAAGTTAGATTGTTTGAAACATTCTTGTTTTTGGAGTTGGCCTGTATTGCTATGATCTTCCCTCTTAGAACGTTTGCTAAAAACCCAAAATTTTGATAGTATTTCTGCTTTCATTTGTCTCTAGTTATTTTCTTCTTTGATTTCTTTGATTATACATTGGTTAATACATTGCTTCAGTAGCATGTTGTTTAATCATCACAGTTTTGTGGATTTTCCAGTTATCTCCTTGTAACTGATTCTTAGTTTTATATCATCATAGTCAGAGAAGATACTTGATATGATTTTAATCTTCTTGAATTTATTGAGACTTGTTTTGTGTCCCAAAATGTGATCTGTCCTAGGTAATGTTTTGTGTACACTTGAGAAGACTATGTATTCTGTTGATCTTGAATGGAATGTTCTGTAGATGTCTATTATGTCCATCTGTTTTAATGTATTGATTAAGGCCAGTGTTTCTTATTGATTTTTTATTCAGATCTATTCATTGATATACGTCAGGTGTTAGAGTTCCTTACTATTATTGTAGTCTGTCAGTTTCTCCCTTTATATCTGTTAATATTAGCCTTATATATATTTTTGTATATTGGTGCTTCAGTGAGTCCAGTGTATTGCCTATATTTTGTGCTTTCTCTAAAATAAAACGCACAATATATAATTCCTTTATATCTGGCTTGTTTGACTTGTCATTTTTTGAGAATCACCTATTTGTAAAAGGAAAAATGATCTTTATTTCTTATTGTTACAAGTGGATTCTTGAAAATTTGTTGTTTGTAAGTACTAAAGGAAGGATTATTGGTAGGAAAGAGCACTGGGCTAAAATCTGAGGTCCTGGGTTCAATTTCCATTCTGTGACTAGGCAGGGATCTTCCAAAGTACCTTACCTCTCTGAGTCTTGATTCCCTTATTTGCAAAATAAGGATAATTGTGTGTGTGTATGTGTGTGTTTGTGTGGTACTTATTGCGTAGGCTGTGGGGATCTAATTAACTTATTTAAAGAATATTTCTTGAGCAGTTACTATGCACTGCTCTAAGTGCAGTTACATAGCTATATACAGAGTAGACAAAAATTCATGCCTTTAAGAGGCATAAATTATAAGGTAAAAAGGTATGCAAAAGTATATTGAAAATAATCAAATATATGATGACGTCATCATACAAACTGGTCACTAATGCTCGAATCATATGTATTTATAATGCATTATTATAATATGTTATTTTATTTTACCTCAAGTCCCTGAGATTTAGAGAATGGAAATGGTTTTTTATACCAGGATAATTTTTCATCCTGGAATCAGTTCTATCAGGTGTTATTTTTTGGAGTTGTCTCGGGTGCTTACCAATTAGCATGGAAAGGCATTAGGGATTTTCCATGGAAATGCCAGCAAATTGCCAAGCAACTTATAGATAATCAAAGGTTATTGGCATTCTACCTTTTGACTAAATCAAAACATTTAACTAAGAGATATCATAAAATATATTACTAGGAGATTTCAATGTATGATTGAATAAGAAAAAATGCTTTAAAAGCATGCATTACTTGCTAATACCTTAAAATGTTTTCCAGGTCTCTTTGATGTTATTTTCAACAGAGGAAATATATGCATTTTCCAAAGTCATGAAATGAGACATCTTTCTCTTGCTGTTGACAATAGCAATGTCACTGGAATGGTATGTAGGAATTTTCCTTTTTGTCATATATTAATAGTCTTGTATCCACGTATATTTTTATAAGATCAAATTGTATTTCAAATTGTATTTCCTTTGGCTTTTACTTTAACCATTTTCATTATTCTGTTTTGTCTCACTAAGTTTTGAGATTCTGATGCATAAATGGTCTTAAATTTCAGCAATTAAAATTTAAACAAGAAAAAGTAGACTACTTTTCTGATAACATTCAGAATATTAAATAGGCCTCCAAAAGGAGATGATCTGATTTTTCAAAGACCCCTTCAGGGGGCATGTTATTAGGGAAAAATAATAATAACTTCACCTAAGTATACTTTGTATTGCTTGGTTTAGGTTTGAAAAGTAGCTTTTAATATATAAAGCTGTTTTAAAAAATATGTGCGTGCTTTTTATTTTGAAAAATGAGACAGCGTGGGATAGCTGTCATGTACTGTTCCAAATGCTTAATATGTATTATAACATCTAGTCTTTATATCTACCCTCTGAGAGAATCCATTATTATCCCTATTTAACAGAAGAGGAACCTGACAGGTAGATGGATTGAGTTGCCCAAGGTCACATAGGTAGTAAATGTGAAAGCAGGAATTGAACAGCATTTTATTTAACTTAAGGAAAAGTAATTATTGAAAAAAAGCTTATGTAATTTGTAGGCCTGAAATTCAGGCTAAGTGATAATCAGTCAAATTTTCTTCATAAAGTCTTTTCTCCTCTGCTCTGGACTTAGCAAGTCATCCTATGCTGTACTTTGTAGCATATTACACTCAGTACAGGTCCTAGTCATAGTAAGTGCTTATAAATATGAATGTAGTAGATATGGAATCTACTCAATTAAGTCATGAGTTCAAGAAATGTCCCATTACTTTATTTTTCTTTCTTTCTTTCTTTCTTTCTTTCTTTCTTTGCCTCTTGGTGTAACTTCTTTTTTTTTTTTTTTACTTTATTTTTCTAAAATCAAATTAAATCTACTTCCAAGCCCCTATCTACTAGGTTGGTGAGAGTTTCCATCTTAGTTATTATGAGACTCATTTTGTTACACACAAGATTTTACTGGTATGGGGGTCTCAGAATATCTGCTAACAGCCCTCTTAGCTTCAGTCCATACCAGTTACTGCTAATATACTCATCAAACATCAGATGGTTTATTTTTTTAAAGATTTTATTTTATTTGACACAGAGAGAGAGTGAGAGAGGGGACACAAGCAGGAGGAGTGGGAGAGAGAGAGAAGCAGGCACCCCCCCGCCCCCTCCCATTAGCAGGGAGCCCAATGCGGGACTTGATACCAGGACCCTGGGATCATGACCTGAGCCCCAAAGACAGCCGCTTAATGGTGGAGCCACCTAGGCACCCCTAAGATGGCTTCTTTAAAGATGAATAGCCCTGTTGCTTCCCTGCCATACTTATACAAGAGCACTTTGCTGAGTTTGGTAGCCTTAGTGTCATGGGTCAAGCCATTCAAGGCCATCAATGAGTCCTTCCTTTTCAGACTCAAATATCTCCCCAAGGTAATGAGGGGAAACGGGGGGTAAAATATCAAATTGTACCTTGAACCAGGAATGTTTCCTTATAGCATAACCTCCTAGATTTGTTTAGTTTTTTGGAAGTAAAACCTAGTAATGCATGTCTATTAATTTCAGCTTTGCCAAAATAGTCTTCGGTTAGGAGGATACAAATGAAGAAATGAAAAATAAGCAATAAAATACATATTAATAATTCATTAAAATATCGTGCCACTGAAGTTTTTTTGTTGCTAGCCAATACTCTACCATGGGTTTTGAGAAATCAGGAGAAGAAAGTTCTTGGAACAAAACACTGGAAACAGGGTGGAGAATCAAAACAATTAAATTATAAAAGCATGTGATAGGTAATACAAGGATTCTATAGAGTAGACCTGTATATACAATTAATATCCAAACATTTTAAATTTAATTATTTTCTATGGCTAATTCAGGGGGTTTTGTTTTTGTTTTTGTTTTTTTCCTCTTAGGCTACTGGCGGAGCCTGCACTGAGCTGCGGGTACTTTATCAGCACAACCGCTGTGCTCTTCTTGAGTCAGCACTGGTTCCTGGTCACATGGTTACTTTCGATCATGATGGCAAAATAGCTGATGAATCATCAACAGGCTATGCAGACCTTTCAAAAGAATTTGTGGTTTTTGTCAAGGTAAAATGGTGGAAAGTCATTAAAGTGTGTATTGCTAAATACCTACTTTCTTTTGCTTTTTTGAGGAAAACTCTTGAGTTGAGTCATTAAGGAGTAATCAGATCTCTTTCCACTAGGTGGCATTGATGTCTATTGCCATTCTCTTTACTCAAACTTTGAAAAGCAATAGAGATCTTACTTAGCTTTAGCAGCGCTGAAACTGGTAGGAATAACATCCATATCCAATCGAATTTGAAAGTTAAAGCTATAAATGGTATAAATGTAAGAATTCTTAATAAAAATTTGGATACTCTTACATTGGCAAGCAAATGTATATATTTAACTTTTCTAACAATTAGAATATTTACAATCTTTGAGTGTCGTATATATGCTTCTTTCTTTATAGTATGCGTGTGAATTTATCTTATAAATATTATTGTTATCATAATAATAAATATAATTTATGAGATTGGCTATTTTTTTTAAAGATTTTATTTATTTATTTGACAGAGAGAGAGATCACAAGTAGGCAGAGAGAGAAGGGGAAGCAGGCTCCCTGCTGAGCAGAGAGGCCGATGTGGGGCTCGATCCCAGGACCCTGAGATCATGACCTGAGCCAAAGGCAGAGGCTTTAACCCACTGAGCCACCCAGGTGCCCCAAGATTGACTATTTTGTGCCAAGCACTTTACTGGGAGTTTTACCACATATAAAACTATTTAATCATCCTAAAAGTACTGACAGATATTATCTGTATTTTAAACTTGAAGAAAAGATTTTCAGATAAGTTAAAAATCTGACTAGTATAGCATAACTGGTAAATGATAGATCATGATTCAAATCAAAGTCAGTTTGTCTTCAAAACTTTTTATACTTACTATATAATAAACACCTCATTACATTATTATTTTTTTCCCAAAACAACATGATTTTTAATGGTTGCATAATACCCAAACATAAGGTATATGATTATGTATATGTGTTTATTTATTTAATTATTTAATCGCTGGATGTTTAATCTTAATCTCTTCATTTTACCACTCTATATATGTTACTGCAAAATATACTTTGACATATGTCTTTGGCCAATATTTTATCATTTTCTTAGCTTCGATGATTTGAAATTGAAATTAAGGGTCAGAATATGAAGCCTTTAAGACTATGGGAACATATTGCCGACTTTCTTTCAAGAAATGTACTAATTTTAATCCTGCGGAAGTTAAAACAACTGTGAACTTAGAGGGGACAGTTTACATGACTACCCTCACTTCTGACACAAACTTCAGAGTTCCAGAGTCCTTGAGACCACTCTCAAGTTTTGATAACTTAATAGAAAAACTCAGAACTCACTGGAAGTTGTCATACTCATGGTTATGCTTTATCACAGAGAAAGGATACAGGTTAAAATCAGCTCAGGGAAGAGACACATAGGGCAGAATCCAAGAAAAATACCAAATGGTGCAACTTCTAGTTGTCCTCCCCATAGAGTCAGGACAGCTTTAGTTTCTCAGCATAGATATATGACAATATGCATTCCTGGTCAACCAGGAAACTCACCTGAACCTTGGTGCCCAGTCTTTACTGGGGTTCAATCATGTAAGGAGTCCCTGTGGCTGATCTCAGTCTCCAGCCTCTCAGGAGGTCAGCTGACACCTTGTGATTCAAAGCTGCCATCCTAAATCACCTTTTTACTATGTGGCTGGCCCAAGGCCATCAAGCAAACAAAAAACTCCTATCAAACCTGACAATCCAAAGGTTTAGAGATTACATTTCAGAATCTGAAGGCAAAAGCCAGACCTCTGTGGATAAAGTTAATTTCTTTCCTTTTTTTAAATTGAAATATAATTAATATACAGTGTTACATTAGTTTCAGGTATGCAATATAATGATTTAACAATTCTACACATTTCTCAGTGCTCATCAAAATAAGTGTGCTCTTAATTCCCTTTATTTCACCCATCCCCCTACCCACCTCCCCTCTGGCAACAACCAGTTAATTCTCTGTATTTAAGAGTCTGTTTTTTTGTTTGTCTGTTTTTTTCCTTCATTTCTTTACTACCCAATTCCTTTAGCAGTGTAGGAGAGTATCCACCATATTGACCTTAGTACTGGGCATGGTCCTTAAAAAACACTATAATTTTTAGAGTAGTAATCTAGTGAGAATTACCTTTTTTTATGTTTATTTGCTATTTGTATTTTGTCTTCTGTGACTTGTGTATTTATGTATTTTATCTATTTCTCTACAGTGTTAGTGTATTTTAATAAACCTTCAAGAATTTCTTACATCTTCTTAAATTATTGATTGCCTAGGATTTACTTAAATATACCTTAGTTATATTTGATAACTCATTTCATTTACTCATTCCTACATATATAAATTGAACTAATACCCATATGGTACATTCCATAATTCAGGTACACTTGTAGTACACTATTCTTATTTTGCTTTGTATTACTATTATAATTATTTGTTTATATTGATTGTAAAGTTCTTAAGAGAAATGTTTGTGTTTTGTGTATTTTTTTAATCTATAGCATCTGATGGTGACTCTTATACTCTTAATAATGATTGATGTAAATTATAATGAGTCATTCAGAGAACCTCCTTTAATTTTGTTTAGTTTTGCATAGCAGTTAAATTATTTACTTCCTTCTTTTGCTTACTTTTAGCAAACAAGTTGCTGATAAAATTCTGATCACTATACCTTCTGTAAGAAAATGAACTCTACTTCTATCTTCTTTTAGCAGAACATGAGCTTGTTATTTACTGCCTTCTGTTTTGTTTACTGTTCTGAAGGGTATGTTCCTCAACAGTGCTGTGGTTCTACTTGCTACCAGCCTGTGCCAAGCCCTGTGTCTCCAGCCTGATGGGAGCTGCACTGGAGTGGGAAGCCAGTCTGAAAAATCGTACTGGAAAGTGCATAAAATCAACTCTGGTATTTGCATGTTCGAAAGTGTGAAAAATGCACGGATGTATCTGAGGATTAAGGATGGCCGGTGTGATGGAACAGTAAGCATCTGCTTGATTTTTCTCAGCAAATGTTTAAGACATTTGCCAATGACAGATATGAGAATGGCACTTTCTGAGTGTTTTTTTTTTTTTTTTAGTTTTAACCTATAAACATTTTGGTAATTGGATGTCATATATGATGGTCTCCCTTGACTTATTAAAGAGTGGGGAGGGCAGCCACATGCTCGGTATGATTAGAGAGGGATTCTGACCCTTTAGACATTGCTTCTGGAGTGTAATGTGCACACAAATCACCTGGGAATTGTATTATAAAGCTGATTCTAATTCAGATAGACAGTGGTGGGACCTGTGTATCTGCATTTCTGATAAGCTCTCAGCTGTTGTTGATGATGTTGGTCTGCAAACCACACTTTGAGAACCAAGGCTGTAGAAAGTCCCAGCTCAACAATATTTCCTTACTGCTTCTTTTGGTGCCTAAATTTCCACCATGGAAACCCTGTATTTTGAATAAGGGAATAATTTTAAATTCTAAATATTAGGGAGTCTTCTTTAACATCTTTTTTTTTTAAGTTCAGTTAGCCAGCATACAGTACATCATAAGTTTTTGTTGTAGTGTTCAGTGATCTGTTAGTTGCGTATAACACCTAGTGCTGTGCTTTTTAACATCTTGACTTAAGATGGGATATGGAAGGCAACTAACATAACACCCTTAATATATCATAATTCTTCTATGGGTTGAAGGGCATATAAGATTACGCATTTAACCTGAGTGTTAATGCTCTGTTCCTCTATTCTTTTTTGAAACAATTTAGTTCAAACTGTATCTTTTAGATAAACTCAGGGCTGCCTCCTCTTCCTTTTTTCCTTACCAGTATGGTATCTAGTTATATTGGAGAGTTTGCCTGAGCTTCCGGGGGTGAGGAGAGGAAAGACTTAACCATTTATCATTCTTTGGGCCCCTATCTTTGTTGCAGACTGGCAAGTCTGTATATGGTAAGCTGCATTGATGTTCAGAGTACAAAAGAGAAAAGCACACACACACACACATAATTAGCATCCTTGATTGATTCACAAGAGCTATATCTCAGATTGATTCACCCATAGGCTATATCCCATTTCACAGAAGAAGAATCCATGCTTAACAGAGTGTCATGCTTATGGTCTCTAAACTGGTAAATGAACTAATTAAGATTAGAAAAAGGTAACATTACTACTATGGCCAGACTAACTGAGAGTACGATTTCATCTAGTGCTCAGTCATCCTATAGGAGGAGCATCAGGAAGTAGCTTTCCCTTCATATCACCAGCACCCACAAAGTATACAAGCCTTTCTCTTCTGGGACTCATGAAAGTGTTCAGAACCATGAGATAGATAGTATATCACTGCGTGACACACGTTTTGGGGTATGTGTGTCTTGAAGTTGCTAGGGAGAATTTGTGGCAGTGAAGATAAATGTCATTCCAAAGTAGAAGATGAGCCAATGTTGGAAATTTGTATCTTCTCTAGATATCAAGCAAGAGGACAGCTCATTGCTCAGTCACCTTCCATTTAGTTGCCTCATACTCAAGTTGGATGGTGATTTTCATGATTTTTCTATTCTTTCTTTCCAGTCTGTGTGAGCCCTGTCTTTTCCATCTCTTTCCTAGTGTGCTGCTTATCTTGTCCCTCCAAGTGAGAACATTTCCTCTGGAAATGTGTAGCAGAATCTTGAATCTTTCTGCCTTACACTAAGTGCTGTGTCCTGTCTGACTTGATTGTGGCTCAGGTCATGATTTCTAGATTGTGAGATCAAGCCCCACATCAGGCTCTGCATAGGGCATGGAGCCTGTTAAAGATTCTCTCCTTCTCCCTCTGCCCCTCCCCTGCTAAAAAAAATTGGTAAAAATCTCCAGTTAAGGTAAGACTTTGGAGGTCTTCCTAGCCTATGCTTTTTTCTTCCTTTTCTTCTTGTTTGTACTATGACTGACTCATCTCTATCTGATTAGACTGAGGAAATGGAAGAAGGTCTTGGTATTCAATTGAAAGAATTTGACACACACAAGAAGATGGGCAGAACCTTACAGATTAATATGTAGAAGTATTATTCTGTCACAGAGAAACTGTTGGCATGCTCATTCTTCAGATGAAGAAGCTAAATGTGAGCCTGGTTACATAACTTTCTCAGAACCCACCAGCCAGTATCAGAGCCATGAGTCAGTCTGGGTCAGTCTACCTCCTAAGCCCCTGTTTTGAAGGATTCATGGTTCCCAGATGGAAAAGCTGGGTTGACCCCCATGTGGAGACCAGAGTCTCTACATAGAGAGGAGTCATTCCCAACACAAAAACAAAGTTTTCTTCTTTGGCAATTTTCCTAGAACCCATCTTGTTGACAGCTTGTTGGTAAGTGATTGAGTTTGAAACTGTGTCCTCTCGCAGTACCTCTTGGTACTGTGCACCAACAGTAGGAACCTCCTTTCTTGTCCCTCCCTGAGGGACTTCTCGGCATGGAAAGCTAAATTCAGAATTTCCTGTGCACTTTGGAACTGAGGGAGCCAATCATGTATTCGAGTTTCAAACCCAGTATTACTTCTTCTTAAAGATGTTTCATAACTTGAAAAAAACCAGAGACATTTGTTCTATTTGCTTTAGGATGGAGATAGCCAAAATGTGGAACCCAGTGAGATCTGTTGACAAAGGTGAAGGAACATAAATGGTTTGATTACATGGAATTTTATATTTAGAACATTAAAACAAGAAGAAATTCAGGCCATTTCAGAGCATAACATGGAGATTCTCTAGGCCTTTTTGGCATGCCACATCTTGATTGCATGCCATTTAACCAGAAGGTTAAGGACATTCCTTTTAGCTCATGCCCATGTGAGGCAACACACGAGTATGAAGCAGAAAGTGAATGGAAAATAGACTAGTAAAGGGGAGGAGGTCTGAAAGGAAGAACAAGGAGCAAAGGAGCCTTGGAGGTCCATGATGGAGATGAGGTATTGCTGGTCATGTTATCAGGATGCCATTCTTCTGCTTGGATCCAGTCCCTCAACCCCCACCCCAGCAGTGGGCCATGACCTCCAGAGTCTGTCTCATGCTGGAATAGCCAGAGCACCAGGAGGAACTAGGGGCTTAGACCACAGCTATTTACCATCTAAAATGGAAATATTTCAGTGTTTAAAAATGGTCATGGCTCTACCAGTGTGTACCAGTTCAATATAAACCCCCGCAACACACAAAGTTCGAGGTGTGTGTAATCCTTGAAGGCTGCAGAGGAAATCTTGGTAAAAATCGGGGCAGCTGAGTGGCTCACTCGGTTAAGTGACTTGATTGCGACTCAGGTCATGATTTCTAGATTGTGAGATCAAGCCCCACATCAGGCTCTGCGTAGGGCATGGAGCCTGTTAAAGATTCTCTCCTTCTCCCTCTGCCCCTCCCCTGCTAAAAAAAATTGATAAAAATCTCCAGTTAAAGTAAGACTTTGGAGGTCTTCCTAGCCTATGACATACTTATAGATCTGTTACATTTGTTCACTTGCCTCCTAAAATCAAAGCACAAACATTTTGCAGAGTTTTTTAGCTTCCTGGTGTTTCTGTTAGAAATTCCAAGCTTGTTCTTGGAAAAATTATTGCATTGGAAAGTTATTGTTAAAAGATTTGAAAATTTAAAGAGACTTTCCATGAAGCCAGGGGCTCCCGAATACTGTGTAAATCCTATAAAAATGCGCACTGTTCTTGCCAAAGGTGAATTTCATGATAATTGTAACAAGATCAGCAAAGAAAGCAAAGAGAGGAGAAGGACTAATATTTTTAAGTATCTATTGTGTAGCAAAGCCTGGACAAGCCCTCTTATGTTTGTAATGACATCCCTTAACCCCTAAGCTCATACAGCAAAACAAATAATAAGGTAAGAAAACAACAATAGCATGTCTTATCCCAAACTGTTCTATGTAAATGAACTGATCAATCATGCCTTTTATGTAGTCACTAAAAGAATGTCCAGGGTTGAAGAGTTTCTATTCTAGATTTAATACTTTTAACCATTAGGCACAGTCCAGAACAATCCTATATTAGCTTTTCTTTGGGATTGGCCCCTTGGCTGTGGTCTCCCTCACACAGTCAGGCAACGTCAAGGTCAGATAGGGCTCCTCCTGTGGAGCCCATGTATCCACTTGTTTTGTGTATACCAGACCCATGTAATTAGCTGAGGGTTGGAGGACTCTGAGGCTACCACTTAATGATATTTACCATTTAAACAACATGGATGTTTAACCTTTACTTTGGTACTTTTGTAGAGAAGAGCCTCCATAGAACTTTCATTATTTGTGTTTTACTTCTGCTATTTCCATTGTAGTGTTTTTTTTATAATTTGTTTAGTGACTCATTGATGTGGTTGTCTGACTTGGATTTTTTGGTCTTAAGATATTGTGTTAATGTATAAAAATCAGGCATATATATATTTTTTCATTTTCACTGTATCTTACCAGAAGTCATTAGACTGGAATAACATTACTCTTGAAAACAGAATGGTAATAATTATCTTAGTTATTCTCCTTTATTAGTTAGCCTGTCCATGTATTTAGAGGCTATGGTAAAGCATGTTTACAATTTCCAAAAGGATTTAAGATGCATTCAAAGGTAAATGGTAATGCATGCTCATATTATTATACCTTAAAAACCTAATACTGCCTCAGTCTAGGTAGCTACTCAAATAATGTCCATTGTATAGATTGAATTGAATAAAAGCATTAATTATTCCAATGTATCTGCCACTGTATATTTAAAAACATTTCTTATAGGCAGACATACCTATGTTTAAATCAGATGATGCTGATCTTATAACAAATGTCTCTGTTACTATGATACTGTTATGCTGTAGGAGTAAATCACTTTAATAGATGTTGATGTAGTAAAGATTCAAGTTAGCAACAGACATTATGCAGTTCACTAGGGACAACTGTGAAGTTTAATTTAAAGAAGAAAAACAAGCCTCAAAACATGGGTGGAAATCATCACTAAGAATCAATGTAAAGGAAAAAGAGATGTAAGAATTGTAGGAAAAACAAGCCAATAAGTGATCAGGGTACCAAAGAAAGACACACAGACATTGACATACCCCACATTAGCAGGATCCTTGTTCATGGGCAAGAGTTCAGTTTTCAGAAACTAGGAAAGATTCTCTCATTACAAATTTATTTAATTTTGCCTCTTTCCTACACATGTACATAACTAAAGATAATTCATATTTTTAGAAAGTTGTAGAGATGGACTAGAGGGCTGAACAGTATAAAATTCAGTAAAAGACTTACTTAGTTTTATGTAAATAATGATAAATCATGCTTTTAGTGGGCCCATGTCCCTGGACTGTGAATTTCATAGTTCTGGTATGGGTAGAGTGGGCTAGAATTGGATATTTCCCTTCCTCCAGGTCATTTAGGCTCAGATAAAACCCAAAAAAGTTTTATATAATTAACTAGTTTTTCCTGTGGGCAGTTCTTGTTAAGAAGAAAAAAGTGCTATGGTGTATTTCAAAATGGTTCATTTCCCCTCCCCCTACCAGAAGCACAAGAAAATTCTATGATACTCGCTATGGGACCCTCGTTGAGCTCTTGGAGATAAAGTCATAAAAGTATAGGGGCCTGTTTATAACTGGAACCCCCTGGAGTATTAACTCTCAGATTTGTCCTCACTGAGGCTCAACTGAACATTAATTATAGTTCAAGTTTTTGTACCCAGGCATGGTTTCCTCATTAGTTTCTGCTTGTTAGTCTTTGCTCTGGTAAGCTGTGACTTTTCTGTATTTTCCTGTCTGTCTTTCTACTCTTGGGGGCAGCAATTCACTTGTATCCTTACTTCTCTTACAGATTTAAAAGGAGCTGTTGATTTTTCAATCTGTTTAGCTTTTTATTTGTTAAGATGGAATAGGAACTTCTTATATGCAGAACTGGAAACTGGGAGTTGAAATCATGTTTTACTTAATCAAAAATTTTTGAAGAGACTTTTAATAAAGTTGTAAGATAAATTATTTTGTTTGAGTTTTCTAGAAAATGATCTCACAGTTTGCTGTTTATTGTAGACCACAGTCAATGCATTAGTTTTGGTCTTTATGAGAGAGATTTGAAGAATATACAGAGGGGCTTGAGGACAGCAACAAAGATTTTCTACCCCTCAGGAGCAAACAGACTTTAAGAATAAATTGTTGAGTGAGCCATCCTGGAAAAGAGAAGGCTGATGAGAATCATTAATAATAGTACAGTGTATAATAGAATGTATATTAATTACTAGAATGTGGGCACCATAAGGGAGAGATTCTTATTTAATTTGTTAATAAAATAGCCCAGGGACGCTTGGGTGGCTCAGTCATTTGAGTGGCTGACTCTTGATTTTGGCTCAGGTTGTGGTCTGAGGGTCGTGGGATGGAGCTTTCTCTCTATAAATAAATAAATCTTTAAATAAAATATCCCAAACTCTTCAATAAGGCCTAACATTTGATAGGTGCTCAACAAATACTGTATGAATAAGAAGTTAAAATATCACTTGGTAGTGATGAGTAGGAGGTATCCTGCAAAGGAACCAGATAGAGGGAAGGTGCATTAGATGTTGTTTTAGCTTGCAGTGGTATGAGCATGCGTCAGTATTCTAACACGGCTTTATCCAGTTGGTAACTGTTTTTTTTTTTTTCATTTTTTTAAGATTTTATTTATTTATTTGAGGGAGAGAGCAAGAAAGAGAGCATGAGTGGGAGGAAGGGACAGAGGATGAAGTAGGCTCCCTGCTGAGCAAGGAGCCCAACCTGAAGTTCCATGCCAGGACCCTGAGATTATGACCTGAGCCCCAGGCAGACACTTGACCAACTGAGCCACCCAGGCACTCCTGGTATTTGTTATTGATATTTTCAACTCTGTTGCCAACTTGTACCAAGATCAGCCTTCTACCGGGTCGCTAGTTTTCTCAGTACTTGGACCTGCCATTGGGGTTGGGATAACTTCTGGATCCCTGTGTCTTCATGTGAGCTGTGGATAAGATAAGATAAGATAGACTGTATCAGAGTCTTCTAAGATTCCTCTCTTAAACATTTCTAATTCACCTTCTGGATGGCATCATATTACTCTGGTACTGAATACTGGGTGCTCTAAGGGAAATTTATAAAATTTCTTGCGATAGTCCTGCTCTCGAGATTCTCCCCTAAAGCATATGAATATTTTGCTGCCCCTTATTTCTTTTATATACCAGATATTAACCCCAAATGGGGTTTAAATAAGGACATCCAGTCTCTCTTTAGCTCATTTACCCCAGGCTCCTCTTTATAGCATCATATGGGATTTTCTTTTTCTTGTGGGGTAAAAATTTCTACTGTGTCATACATGGTATCTACCTTTTCAATAGCTTCATCATTTAGACTCTATGGTGTCCAGTCCTCCAGTCTTGGCTCTAGGTCTATGAAGTCCAATTTTGGCATTTCTTTTAGCAATCATTTTATCTCTTTTTTTGTAAATTTAATTTTATGTTTTCAGTGTTCCAAGATTCATTGTTTATGCACCAAACCCAGTGCTCCATGCAATACATGTGCTCCTTAATACCCACCACCAGGCTCACCCATCTCTCCACCTCCCTCCCCTCCAAAACCCTCAGTTTGTTTCTCAGAGTCCACAGTCTCTCATGCTTCATCTCCCTCTCCAATTTACCCAGTTCACTTTTCCTTTCCTTTTCCTAATGTCCTCCATGTTATTCCTTATGCTCACAAGTAAGTGAAACCATATGATAATTGACTTTCTCTGCTTGACTTTTTTCACTCAGCATAATCTCCTCCAGTCCTGTCCATGTTGATATAAAAATAGGGTATTCATCCTTTCTGAAGGCTGCGTAATATTCCATTGTATATATGGACCATATCTTCTTTATCTGTTCGTCTGTTGAAGGGCATTTTGGCTCTTTCCACAGTTTGGCAATTGTGGCCATTGCTGCTATGAACATTGGGGTACATATGGCCCTTCTTTTCACTATATCTGTATCTTTCAATAAAGCTTGGTTTTGCAAACTTCTGAGTTCTTATTTGGTATAAATTTCTTAAAACCCTTCTATTTGGAAACTCAAAGTTGAGCATAGATTTATTTGTTCTGGGATGGATTCTACTTACTCATGAAACAATGAGCATATTGATCCAGTAGATAGGACAGTCTTGTAACAATTATCAATGAAAATATATTGTTTTAATAATCAACAAATATCCTCATTTCAGTTAGTGGTTGTAGTGATCCAGGCATGAGGTGGTATGGGTCTGAAGTTTGGGAAGTAACTATGAAACTAAAGTTTGAGTGAAATTTGATAGGTATTGTGGACTGATGAGTGGGTCTTAATGGATGCTTGAATATTGATGGTGAAAATAAAATTTAAAAAACCACACCAACAAGGGATAGAGGAGAATTTTTCTCAATTTGATAAAGAATATCTACAAAAAACTTATAGCTAATATCATACATAATGGAGAGAAATTGGATGCTTTCCCCCTAAGGTCGGAGTAAGGCAAGGATATCCACTCTCACCACTCCTATTTAGTATTGTGTTGGAAGTCCTCGCTAATTCAATAAAACAAGAGAAGGAAACAACCTGTATACAGATTAGGAAGGAAGAAATAAAATTGTCTTTGTTTGTAGATGCCATGATTGTTTATGTAAGAAACCCCCAAAGAATCAACAAAAAGCTCTAGAAATAATGTGATTATAGCAAGCCTGCAGTATACAAGGTTAATATACAAAAGTCAATTGATTTCTTAAATACTATCAATGAACAATTAAAATTTGAAATTAAAAACACAACATGAGTTACATTAACACCAGAAGAAGAAGAAATGCTTAGGAATAAATCTAACAAAATATATATAAGATCTATGTGTGGAAAATTATAAAACACTGATGAAAGACATTAAGGAGACTTTAAATTAATGGACAAATATTCCATATTCATGGATTGGAAGACTGAATATTATTTGTCCTTCCCAGCTGGGTCTATAGATTCAACACAAGCTCAATCAAAATATCAGCAAGCTATTTTGTGGGTATCAACAAACTGATTCTAAAGTTTACATGGCAAGGTGAAAGACCCAGAATAGCCAACAAAATACTGAAGAAGAACAAAGTTAGAGGACTGACACTACCCAACTTCAAGACTTATTGTAAAGCTGAAATACTCAAGTCAGTGTGGTATTGGTTGAAGAATAGACAGATCAATGGAACACAATAGAGAGCTCAGCAATAGACCCACATAAATATAGTCAATTTTTCTTTGATAAAGGAACAAAGGCATTTCAGTGGAGAAAGGACAGGCTTTTCAATAAATAGTCCTGTAACAATTGGATGTCCATATGCAAAAAAAAAAAAAAAAATCTAGACACAGACCTTATACCTTTCACAAAATTGAATCTGCATATGAATGTTTATAGCAGCTTTATTCATAATCACCACCTGGAAGCAACCAAGATGTCCTTCAGTATTTAAACAGGTAAACTGTGGTACATCTGTACAATGACTATTACTCAGTAATAAAAATAAATGAATTGTCAAGCCATGAAAAGACATTGAGAAAACTTATGTATTTGTTGCTAAATTTAAGATGCCAGTATGAAAAGGGTACATATTTTTTGATTCTAATTATATGACATTTGGGAAAATGTAAAGCTATAAAGACAATAAAATGATCAGTGGTTATGAGAGGTTTGAGGGGAGGGTGGAAGGGTTGAATAAGTAAAGCACAGGCAATCTTTAGGGCAATAAAATTATTGTGTATGCTACTATAATGATAGATACATTATACATTTGTCAAAACCCATAGAACTGTACAACACAATGAGCGAATCTTAATGTGTGCAAATTTTAAAAAATCGTTTAGGAGGTTTGGGAATCCCAGAAAAGAATGAAGACTATGACAAAAGAATCTAACTGTATTACAAAATGTATGAAACAACCTTTATGAGGGTGATAGAGGGAAAAGGTACTGACCTAAGAATCTTTGGAAATCAGTGGAGTAGATAAGACTAAAAGCAAATGGGAAATACACATAAGCATTGTACTCTAGCTGATAAAGTTGCTCCCCATGAGAGTTTGGTTAAGAGTCTAATACTACTATAAATGTGTATTGGAATGGAGCAGTTACATAAATGGGTGGCCGATAATGGGAACCAAATTTCTCACTGTTGGAGTGGAAGTTTACAGATAAACAGGGGGAGGAAGCTAGAATGATCCATTTGTAATCCATTAGAATTGCAATATGAGCTTATATTTAGCTTAATATAAATGTGAATGACTGCATATAGAAATATTTACAAATATATGTGTAGATATGAATTAGTACAAACATATATTTTTTGCTGTGCTAGATGAGAGAGCCTAGAAACAACACCTCAGTAGTAACAAGAAGATCTAATGCTCAGATCTTGATCTCTAATAACAGTCTCTAATAAAAGAAAAATGGCTGATTCTAGGAGTGGGGCAGGAAATACACAAAATGAACCTGGAGCATCTTGTAGTGCCAGAAAGTAAGAAAGTGTTCAAAACAACACACACACACACACACAGGCATTCACTTATAAAACACTTCACCTAGAAGAACTGAAAGATCTCAATGGCCAAACCAGAACAATTTGAGCAACAGAATAAAGCAGTATGGGATTATAACCCAAAGTATAAAATATTCATGAGCCCAAAATAATATACATAAATGATTGAATAAATAAATGGGGGAAAAGAGATGACTCTCCTATGTAGAATTCCAGATAAATTATGTAAAATACTCTGCCTTCAAGGAGGTGAAACAAAAGTCCTGCCTGTAATTATGAGCCACACACAGTGACTTCCTCCCAAAGAGTACAATATGGAAAGGGGGACGGGTAAAAATAGTGACTTTGCAGTAGAAAAATCTGATGGATACTACCTTAGCTATGTGATCAAGGTCAACATCAACACCAATAGGTCATATTGGAAGCATGCATCCTTGATATGATGTGATGAAAATGGCATCTTTTCCTATGGTCTTCCTCCCAGTATCTCATACCCCTAATCTAATCATGAGGAAGACATCAGACATATTACAATAGTGAGGCAGCCTACAAAATACCTGACTAGTGCTCCTCAGAACTGTCAAGGTCATCATGACAAGGAAAATATAAGAAACTCCCACAGCCAAGAGGAGCCTGAAGACATGGTGACTAAATATAACATATTCTAGATGGGATTTTGGGCAGAAAAATGATATTAGTTAAAAATTAAGGAAATATCAATAAAGTATTAGTTAATAATGTGTCAACATTAGTTCATTAATTGTAATAAATGTATCATAATAATGTAATATGTTAATAGGAAAAAGTAGTTGCAGATATTTGGGGAAGTCTGTACTGTCTTCTCAATTTTTCCATAAATCAAAAACTGTTGTAAAATATAAATTATATTCTAAGAAATAATAATTAAAGGGAGCCCAGGGGTGCATACTTGAAGAACAGGCGAGAATTAAGATTCTGCTAATCATTGCTAGAAAACTGCAAAGGGTTATATATAACTTATTGGGTAGATAATGAGTATTAGAGGGGCACTAAAGGGGCATTAAAGAAATTATCTGAAGACAATTTAAGATCTGTCTCTATCACTCCTATATTTAAAATTCTTCAGTAGCTCCCATGGTCTTAGATAAGGCTAGAGTTTCTAAGTTGCATACAAACTGATCTTACCTTTCTGGATTCACCTTCCTCTCTGTTGCTCAAGAACATCAAGAAGCTTGGTCATATACACACCATACTTTTTATTGCCTCTCGGCCTTTGTTCATGCTGCCCCATGCCTGAAATTCTCTACCTCCACCGTTCACTTTCTTCTACCAAGCTTAGTTCCTATTTAGCATTTAACTCAGCTTCACCTTTTTCCAAAAAGCCCTTCCTGATTCTCCTGAGTTTAGTTCCTTTTATTCTCTCTAAACCCAAGGAGCCCATTTCTACCTTATTGGCCTTACATATTAGTATTAGTATTAGTATGTATGGATATGTGCTCTACTTGGCCATGAACAAATCAAAGCCAGAGTTTTATTGTACCCATAACAAGAACGGAAGAATCGTATTTATATTGTGAGAAAGAAACAGAAAATAGACACTTGGTTCTCACCTAAAAGAAGCTCACATTTGAGGGTAGGGATCAGAATATAATTATCTTTTACAAATAAAAAAATAGTTGCATTGGAAATTTTAATTCATTTTCACAAAACTTATTTTTTAGAACTCCTAAATCTTATAAGAAAACTTTTTAAAGCACTAAAAGGTGAAAAAGGTGAATTATTTTCTAATATTAGATGATATATGTCTTTAAAAAGGGGAGAGATGATTTTGATTATCTGAAGGGTATGTAGATTATGCCTAGGCACTTAATTCTTGAATGTTTTGTTACACAGTCTTTGAGTAATTTATGCGAAGTCTATTTACTGGTAAAAATTCAATTCACAGGGTTGCCTCGGTGGTTTAGTTGGTTAAGCATCTGCCTTTGGCTTAGGTCATGATCTCCCGGTCCTGGGATGAGCCCTGTTTGTCTGGCTCCCTGCTCAGCAGGAAGCCAGCTTCTCCCTCTTCCCCTACCACCCCCCTACTTATGCACACACACTCTCTCTCTCAAATAAATAAAATCTTTAAAAAATTTTAATTCAGAAAATGTGGAATAGCACAGAAGATTAGTTTATGTTTAAATGTAAATGGATTTATGGTTAGAATTGCCCTCTTTTTCATTATCTTAAAGTATTTTTCAAAAGGAAAATTTCACAATTTAGTATTCTCTTTTCACCTATAGATATTAGTAACTCTGAAATGAAATACAGAGCATACTCTGTGCTCTCCTTAGTTGAAGCTCCTCTGTTACTCAGAGCCTTATGTCCAGGGCATACACCCTTGCCTCAGCTGAATACATGGTCTCTGTTTCTGGATCTTATGGAACAGAGTGAAGCACATAGTGCAATATATGTAAAAAGGTTCTGTATTTGTCATGAGGATTTGAAAATGAAGCAAAATTATATTCTTGTGAACTGACTGGTTTTAAATTCTGCCCTTTGGTATTTACTTATGTTTATGCAATCATATTTTATTGATCACAGGGTACAGGAGATACTGACTGTCATTTTAAAATTAAGAAGAACTTGGAAAATGCGTCTATAAGCCTGGAATCCATGAAAAGCCCAGGATTGTTTGTTGGACTTCAGCCAGATGGACAGGCAAAACCAGTTATTTATACTAAGAATGGAAATGTTTTCTTCTATCCACAGGTCATCAAATGTATGTTTACTTAGAGATATTTCCATTTTGGTTTGCCTTGTGATGCTTTTGTGTCTGATAATTTAATCACATTTTTACTAAGCAAATCTCTGCTATTAGCCTTTGTTGTTATTTTAGAAGCAGTGAAAAAGATTATGAAGATCTTTTATTCCAATTTTTCAGATGTTTATGATATAGAGTTTTTACTACATTAAGCTCCTTTATAGTTTTAAAATTTGTGCATTTGTATATGTGTGTACATGTATATATATATTTTGTTATTTAATGATATCTCCATATACACTGTAAGGGGATGAGACTATTAGAAATATTCTGTTTCATTGCTATTAATTTTTAATGCTCACAATATAAAATGAGATCAAAAAACAATCATTATAAATGGGATTTGAATTAAAAATAGGATTTGGGAAAAAAGTATAAGGATAGGAAAGAAACGTGAATATTTTGAAACTGATTTCTCTCATATCTAAAATCATATTTTCTAGCCAATTGTAGTGAGGATCTGTAGACTATTTAAACAATTTAAGCTTAGAATGTATTTGCTTGAACACAAAGGTTAATGAAGTAACTCCATTGCGTTCTTAAATTATCTGCAAATTTAGTTTGCTATTTAATTTTTACCTGATGTAGTCCAATAGACTTTGGCTTAATCAAAATCTAGATGACTTTCTTAGTCTGACTCTTATTTAACTTCTCTTTGCTTATTAAAATCTACCTGTATTTTATATACATAACATTATATATATCAATATATATAATATCCTACTACAAATAATATCCTACATATATAATATCCTACATATATCTAATATCCTACGTATATACTATCATACACACACACACACACATGCACACATAATCCTACTGAAGATAGTTTAAATAAGAGCTTGATTTAACATGATGATATATCTGACCTTCTTTGTGCTATCTGCCTCAATACCTTCTCAGCCTTTAGGTGCCATATTTAAAATTTTGCAAATTGTTGGATTAGTACACCTTAACTTACTGTCATCCATACCACCACTCCCTCCACCCTCTGTTTTTCTACAGACTGGCACAGAGTGGCACTCCTACTCAACAAAGTGGGTATGCCATCTGTCTCCGGCACACTGCAGGGTAACAGATGACTTGAGAGCAGGAAGATATAGGGTGGGGTAGAAAAAAAGCTGTGAGAAATAGCTATCAGGGGACAGCAACCATGCTGGAAAAGCACAGGAAGAAAGGAGAACTAATAGAAAGGAAGGAACAGTGAAGAAAAGATGAGAAAGAAGAGATAGCAATAACTAGAAAAAAAGATGAGTAGAAGAAAAATAATTTGTTGGCAATACATAAAAGAGAAATAATAAAAGGCCATGTTTGTCAATCTCAGGTATTAGTACCAATAGAAAAGAAGTCATTCTTTCTTTATAGTCATTAAAATGTAGTTCTGTTACTAGAGCATGGATGATTTGAGTTTTCTTCTCTATTTACTAGCTGTATGATCTTAGTTAAACCAACTAACGTCAGAGAGCTTTGGTTTCTGTGTCTGTGTAACTGGGATAACAGTAATACCTGCCCTATCTCCCCAGTAGAGCTAGTGGGGATCAAGCAAGTAAATGTATATGAAAGTTCTTATTTCAGTAATAATATCTAACATTTGTAGGCAGTTATTTTATGCCAGACACTGACTAACATGAGTTCTATCATTTATTCTCACTTTGGAAAATAGATAAATTACTTCTTACGGTCTTTTGAAACTTCACTTTTATTATTTAATAGTGTGTTTAAAAAAAGAATTGAATATCCCCAGTGATTGTGAATTAATTTTTTTTTAAAGATTTTATTTATTTGACAGAGAGAGACACAGTGAGAGAGGGAACACAAGCAGGGGGAATTGGAGAGGGAGAAGCAGGCTTCCTGCAGAGCAGGGAGCCCGATGTGGGGCTTGATCCCAGCAGCCTGGAATTATGACCTGAGCAGAAGGCAGACGCTCAACAACTGAGCCACCCAGATGCCCCTAATTTTAAAAGCTTATAGCCAGCAGGGTTGAGACTAAGTCTTCTAATGCTAGATTGATAGATTTCTATAATTTGTTCATATAATTTCTTTTTACCCTTTATTATTTTTATTATATAAATAACACATATAATTGTGGAAAATTTTGAAAATATACTCATGTGGAAACCTGTCTAGAGATAAAAACTATTTATATTTTGATGTATATTTTTTCATGACCTTTTTCTATGAAAGTGTGTGCTGTATATATTTATCTTTCTTTTCTATACTAAAAGTATATATATATTTTTTATTTAATTTTTATTTATTTATTTATTTATTTATTTATTTATTTAAGAGAGAGAGGGAGAGAGCACAAGCAGGGAGAGTGGCAGGGGGAGAGGGAGAAACAGGCTCCCTCTGAGCAAGAAGCCCGATGTGAGGCTTGATCCCAGGAACCTGGGATCATGACCTGAACCCAAGGCAGACACTTAATGTACTGAGCCACTCAGGGTCCCCTAAAAGCATATTTTTAACAAAGTATAGGGCTTCAGTCCTATTTATATAAAGCAACTTTATATGCTTTTTTACTTAAAAAAAAACAAATGATTTTCATCAATACTCATAGATTTACACCATCTTTTCAAATGAGTTTTATTAATTCATTTACCACAAATTATTTAACCAATCCTTTAATGTTGGCTATTTTATTGTGGGCTTTTTTTTGTTACTATAAACAATGTTGGGATGATCATTCATGTACATGCATATTTTTTACACTGATTGAAATTTTTTCCTAGCATAAATTACCAGAAGTGAAAGTGTTCCCTCAATTTCAATAACAATAGACTTAAGTCTGAATGTTCCATAGTGACTCTCGCAGTCTCAGAAATGAGAAGTGTATTTTGGCACTAACTGTTAATCCTGTGAGGAATTGCCTAGAGGCTCCTATTTGTCCTGGCTGTATAGAGGTTCCTCTTGCCCTGACTTTGGGCTATCATTTATCAGTCTGAGATCTTACAAATTGTCCTTATTAGATGCAAATTCCTGTGATCAACAAGCTGTTCCTATCTGGATTAACCCACAAGAATAATCATGGAATTTTGTCTGTTAGTGAGATTATGGGAGTTCCAACTGAGTACTAGACATTCATTGCAAGTATCTCTTTCACTTAAAAACAATGAATGGGAAGATTTCAAACACACTGTAAAGCTAGATTTCAGCTCTATAAAGATTGCAGTCTCTGAAGGGCTTATTCCAAAGGATTACAGACTTTCAAATTAAAAGAAAACTTAAAATTTTTAGCTCCATACCTTCTCACTGATTATTTTCAATCTGTAAAAATGACTATATCACCACTTTGCATTGATGTGATGTTTTAGCCCAGCACATTATGTATGGCTCGTTATGTATCTTGTCATTGTATGAGAATTCAAGAGCCTGGATAGAGACATGGACAAGTGAGGGGTAAGATTCTATCATTCATGGATTCAGTAGGAAGGAGCAATTAATAGAATTAAAGGTAGAGAATCCATTTTATGGGAAGTAATATTAATATACATGAAGACACTTGTTGATATGGCCTTCAAGCAAGAATCCTTGGAACATTACTACTGACTAAACATTACTGACTGAACATTACTACGTGACTAAAAGTCAGCTGACCTTTTGTGGCCTTGGCTGACATATTCAGGGTTCAAGTTATCTCGTGGTAGTGTGTTCTATATGTTACCTGTTAGTATTCTCAGAATCTTGGAAAAAGTTGACACTGAAAGTTTGCCTAGTAATTCTCTCTCCCTGCTGTTGTAGACACCCAGATTGACCAAGAAGTTCTCATTGATATAGGGAATGTCATCACCAGTATCATAAATGTCAACATTTGTATAGAAGTAGGCTGTTCCAAGAAATGTTAACCCTAAAGATATTATTGCTAAATATACTGAGGCAACTTCCTATTTTAATGCTGGAAATATTGCTTTGGAAATTTTATTGAGGCATCATGAATCCTAGGAATTCTAAGGAAACTTATGGAAGCACTACCATTTATTCAAAATACACTATCTAGTAATACCTATTTTC
This sequence comes from Potos flavus, assembly GCA_028534135.1. Taxonomy (NCBI): domain Eukaryota; kingdom Metazoa; phylum Chordata; class Mammalia; order Carnivora; family Procyonidae; genus Potos; species Potos flavus. The sequence goes on along the minus strand of CM052900.1, from coordinate 64,558,437 downwards.
ACAAGACACATGCCACGATGTTAAAGAAATCCATGTATACACCACTTGCCCTTTGGCTTCCACATCAGGTTTGTATTTTCCCCATCCAGGCCTGTAATGAAAAGTATAGCTGCAGAATTGGTTGCAACAACTCCGTTATGGGATTTATTTTGACTCTAGGTAATCATTAGGCTGTGCACATTTCAACAAAAGAAAGCACAAAGAATGGCTGCTGTACAAAGGCTCATGTTTGCTGTATTGATATGCACTATTGAAAATTCTGTTTTGTGTGGCTATTTGTCTTCTTTCACCCACATTTTCTCTTACTTCTCTGGGTAGTACTGAATTTCCTGCCAGATCAGGTAAACAAAGGTGTAACAAAAGATTTAGAGAACAGTGTAAGATATTAGAAAATATATTGATCTCTGCCACCCATCCCCTACTCTGATTCCTGCATAGAACTCCTAAAACCCTTATAAATTCCGAAGTGATAAGAGCATGACACACATCTTTTGTTCTAATGACGTGACTCTAGGTGGGCCCCTGGAAGACTAAGCCATGATTCAAAGCTTGGTATTTTTAACTCTATCCCTCCATCCTACAGAGACAGGAGAAAACTTGGGCATGGAGTTAAAAACTGATCATGCATGTGAGGAAGCCTCCATAAAATCCCAATAGTATGGGATTTTGGGAGCTTCCAGGTTAGTGAACACATTTACATACTGGGAGGCGAGGTACCCCAACTCAATGGAGACAAAAGTGCTTACATTCAGGGCTCTCACAGACCTCGCTTTGTGTATCTTTTCATCTGACTGTTATTGATATGCTTTGTCATATCCTTTAATAAACAAACTGGCAGACATAAGTATTTCCTTGAGTTCTGTGAGCTGCTGAAGCAAATTAACTGAACTTGAAGAAGGGTTGTGGGAATCTTCGATTTATAGCAGATTGGTCAGAAGCACAGTTAACAACCTGGACTTGGGATTAGCATCTGAAGAGAGGGATGGACTTGTAGAACTGAGTCCTTTACCTGTGGGGTCTGATGCTATCTCCAAGTAGATAGTGTTAGAATTGAATTAAATTGTAGGACATCCAGCTGGTGCTGCAGAGCTATTTGGTATGGCAAAAGTTCCTACACATTTGGTAATCAGAAGGGTCAGAAGTGAAGTATTCTGTGTGAAAGCAAAGGAAACACAGGAGGAAAGAAAGAATAGGTTTTTCTTACTCAAATACATAAAACTCGTCTTGCTAAAGTAGGGTTTGTCTTTGAGCTATCTAAACTTGCTGACGCTATACTTCCAAACCTTTCCATTTAAAGTATGTGAAACTCTTGAACCAGATATTGAGCAGAAAACTAACAGATTATTGGGTCATGTTATTTCTCATAACAGTGAAAAATAAGCCACCAAAATGGATTTTCAGTAAGTTTGGAGTTCTTATGATCTTGTGTGATGTCTATGAGAACTTAACATCTTATATGATGTTCAGTTGAGAGGATATAACCCAACCCCTTTTGAAACTTTGTCTGCTAATGTTGGCCTTCTGATGACTAGCATGGACTTTAAATGCTCCCCTGAGATCCCTCATGTCTACTGAGTAACAAGTTATCTTGTGGTATTTGTCGAAGCTTTCCTGATCATTGAGTACTAAACAGTAATGTTGGTTCCCATTATATCTCTGGGATACAGTGCAATGCCTGGCTCAGAGTAGGTTTTTGAACAAATGAATGATGTAGCATAAAATGACTGTGAGTTCATGTTAGGAATGTTTGGGTTTTATTTTCATGTGCTAGCAGTATGTTCCTAATTAAGTTAATTAACCTCTCTGAACCTCCGTTTTGTCATCTTTGTAAACGAGAATAAAAGCATTGCGTTACAGTAAGAACTTTTAGTGTGAATTTGTGAACATTTTGAAATTGAGTAAACATATTTTGAGTAAATAAAATGTGGGCAAATATACATAAGTGTGCAGTTGAAATGGGAAGAAGCTCATGATCTTTAGTTTGTGAGGAGCAGCAGAATGTTTACTTAAAAGTTTATGGTAGTTCCCTAAATCACTTCATTGTTTTTAGAATCTTGTCTAACCAGACTATACACACACATACACACCTACATGCAACACACACACACACATGCACACGCACACATATATAATAGGTTGAACCTGCCTGATACCAAGAACAACAACAAATAGCCCCTTAAAACTGTTGAGAATTTTCAGTTTGTATTTCAATACAGATATAGAGCAGCCTGGCTCTGTAGATTTTGTTTTGTTTTGTTTTAAACAACATTAACTTTTCTTCATAGTTTTCGGGAAGGGAGAGTTGAAATTGTCAGGCACCCTTAGCAACCAAGGGATTTGGATAGGGGAAGAGATCACTTTAGGAAGAGCATAGTGAGATTGCATTTCAGGAGACTTCAGTAGAGACCTTTCTGTGGGGAAGTTACCTGTTGTCCCCAAGCATGTACCCCTAAATCATGGCTCTGGCTTCCTTAGACGCACCTGCACTTGATATAAGTGTCTTTATACACTGGTTTGTCTGGCAAGGCTTACAATCACATGGAGTTCACTGCTCTGCCCTGTCTGTGATGACACAATCTTGTTGACTGGGTTCACCCACCAAACAGCTAGAGGCTTCAAAATTCAGCAAGGTAGAGAGGTAAGGGTATTTCACTCATATGCTGAAACCAGGCTACCAGTTATCCACATCCTGCTTAGGTCCCTTGCTAGCTGTGTGCTCTGACAGCACTTGTATCAAATGTCCATTCTCTATAAAATGAGAGTGAAGGGTGCCTTAAATCAGTGCTGATGTGTGAATTACATGAGTTAATATATATAAAATGCTTATAATAATAGTGCCTGGTGCTCAGTAAGTGCTATACAAGTATTTGTGGTTATGATTATTAGAGAACGGAAGAGTTCCTCATGGTGAAATTTTTTTCAGCAAGATTTTTAAAAGACCTTTTAAAGAACAGTTAAAAGTTCACAGAAAAATTAAGGGGAAATTATAGAGATTTCCCATATATCTCCTGCCCCATAAGTGCATAGCCTTCCCCATCAAAATTCCCCACCAGGTGGTACATTTATTACAATAGATGAACCTACATTGACACATCATAATTATTTAGAGTTTATAGTTAACATTTTGGTTCACTCTTAGTATTGCACATTCCATGGGTTTGGGCAAATGTATAATGGCATATATCCATCAGTATGATATCTAAGAATATTTTAATTGACCTAAAAATCCTTATGTTAATTAATTTTTGAATGTTGAACCAGCCTCACACATCTGAGATAAATCCCACTTGGTCTTATTATATTAACCTTTTTATAGATTGTTGGATTCAATTTGCTAATATTTTTTTGAGAATATTTGTGTCTATGTGCATCAGAAGTATTGGTTTATAGTTTTTTTCTTGTGATGTCTTTGGTTTCGGTATTAGGGCAATACTGACCTCATAGAATGAGTTAGGAAATATTCCCTCTTTTTCTAGCCTCTGAAAGATATTGTAGAGAATTGGTATAATTTTTTCCTCAAATTTTTGGTGTAAGATTCACCAGGGAACCTGTTTGGGCCAGGTGCTTTCTGTTTTAGAAAGTTATTTAATATTGATTCAGTTTCTTTCTTTTTTTTTAAGATTTTATTTATTTATTTCACAGAGAGGAGAGAGATCACAAGTAGACAGAGAGGCAGACAGAGTGAGGGGGGAAGCAGGCTCCCTGCAGAGCAGAGAGCCTGATGTGGGGCTCGATCCCAGGACCCTGAGATCATGACCTGAATCGAAGGTAGAGGCTTTAACCCACTGAGCTACCCAGGTGCCCCTTGATTCAGTTTCTTTAATAGATTTAAGACTAGGGGCGCCTGGGTGGCTCAGTGGGTTAAGCCTCTGCCTTCGGCTCAGGTCATGATCTCAGAGTCCTGGGATCGAGCCCCACATCGGGCTCTCTGCTCAGCGGGGAGCCTACTTCCCCCTCTCTCTGCCTGCCTCTCTGCCTACTTGTGGTCTCTTTCTCTCTGTCAAATAAATAAATAAAATCTTTAAAAGAAAAGTAGATTTAAGACTATTCATTTTGTCTATTTCTTCTTGTGTGAGTTTTGGCAAATTGTGTCTTTCAAGAAATTGGTCCATTTCATCTAGGTTATCAAATTTGAGAGCATAGAGTTGCTGAAAGTATTCCTTTATATCCTTTTAATGTCCATAGGATCTGTAACGAGGTTCTCTCTTTCATTTCTAATGTTAGTGATTTATGTTCTTTCATCTTTTTTTTCTTCTTAGTTAGCCTGACTAGAGACTTATGAATTTTATTGATCTTTTCAAATAATCAGATTTTGGTACATTGATTTTCTCTATTGATTTCCTGTTTTCAATTTCATTAGTTTCTGATTTAATTCATCATGGTATGTCTTTTATAACTTAAGTAGAGTTGCTAGATTCCTGGGGAGGTATCTTCTCATTCCTTCTTTTAATTGCTTTGGACAAATAATATAACTTCTCTGTGACTTGGTTTCTTTATCTACAATTTGGTTAGAATTTGGTTTAATTAATAGTGTCATGAATTTATAATAAAAGTCATTGTTCCTACTACCATTTAGCTGAAATAGTTGTCTTGTGCACCAAAACCTCTCTTATTCATGAGTCTACATTCACAGTACTATGAACTCTATATGTAGGAGAAAGTGTGAGATCTGACTTCATGTGATTACACAATCAGTTATTATACTGAGCCCATGAAGAAGGTTCTCAATGGATTATTTGGAAGCTCTGTTCATTCCCATTGTTCCAGATAATAACTCCACTCTTATAATTCCATGTAATAACAACATGATGTGCTTGGTATTATTTGAAGAATTTTGGATCAATATAATTTGTGACTTTCCACTAACTTTATTTATTTATTTTTTTCCTTTTTTTTTCCACTAACTTTAATGCACTGTTTCTTTCTTAGAGCATTTAGGTAACAGTGAACATATCCAAGTTTTATAAGTATCATAAATGAGACTTAAATTATGCTTAAAGTTTGCCTCCTCTTGCTCAAATTCCAGCTCAGTTTTGTGGTATTAGCCACCTTCTGTATACAAATCATGAGGCTCAGGTATCAGTAACCTGAAAAAAATGCAGGACTGAAAATATGGTTCAGAAGTTACATTTTTATTATAATAAGAGGAATTTCAGGTTCAAATTTTATGGAAATTTTTATTAAAGTATGTTTAGAAAATTTATTTTCACTTCATACTAGTCTGCTAAGATCATTCAAGTTTCAAAATATAAATTACATAACTGTCATATACCCAATTTATCAGATCCTGAATATGTACCTTATGATCTTATGTAGAAAAGTGTAACAAAAATATATTTCAGATAATAAAATAGATTTTATGGATTTAAATACATATGCCATAACAACATGACACATTACTATTGTGTTTTAGCTTGTTTTACTTATAAATAGCTGGTATTCAATAAACCAAAAGTTTTTTACAAGTTCAGTTTTTGTAGTTATAGCCTTTCTGTCTGGTTGATCTTGATGCTACTAAACTTTTGGATATAATGAGATGCTATCTGAAGTGAACAAAGTAATCATTCAATTCCAGCTAGACAATTCTGCTTCTTTCACATTTATCACAGGTTTTATTTTATATTGTGTTTAATAAACTTCAGATTCCTTTTTAACTTGTGAAAGTGAGACAAAGAGAGCACACTGGTAAGTTACTCCAATTCAGAGTAGGCTCTGAATCCACTGGATGGCCATTTGGTACCTGGATTTTGGACCTCTAGCTATGTGACCCACGTGGCTCAAAGGCCAAGATGGGCAGTGTTTGATACAAAAGGACAGGAACATCTGGGATGACCATTCCAGAAAATGTCTTCCAGGTCCTAAATTTCCTACTATTAAGATAACTGTTGTGTTTATAAAAATATATTGACATTCATTTTTCAGGATGAAGTAGAATCTTGAAAAGCCAGTGTGAGAGGATAGAGAGATAAGAAATGCGTGTTCCCATTTTACGGTTTGCTTAGGCTGACTGTGTTGTGCAGCCCACTCCGTGCTAGGCACCCTGTGCTTGTGTATGCTATAGAACTCATCAATATATACCAGAGGTCATTTTTTATGTGTTCTACCTCTGGGCTGTAACCTCATCGATGTCAAAACTATGAGTTATGCATTGATTTATTCTTATGCTTATGGCAGTGCCTGCTAGAGAGATTATTTTCTCTTTGTAAATCCTGGATTTCTACATTATTTATAAATAATGTAGTCCCTTGATTATGGGTCCCTTAATGGACTATAAGAAAATGGTTGCTGAATTATATTTAGGAATTTTTTTGTTCTTTCCTCTTTAAGTGTTCATTTACCCTCAGTGGACATATTTCTAGTTATTTCTGATCTTCTTTTTAATATTTTAAAGTTCCTTTATTAGTGTCAGTCTCCAGTGTCTAAGCATTGCATTGTAGATAAGCCATGTGGAAAAACTTATGTTTTATAGAGTTTGGTGTTCAAAAGATTATTATTGTCTGAAGTTATATAATATAAAATAAATATAAGGATCTCTCTCTCTCTCTCTCCATATATATATATGTGTGTGTGTGTGTGTGTGTATATATATATATATGTATATATATATATGTATATATACATATATGACAATACAATCATGGGCAGTTCTTAAACTGTATATCAGTTTTATACAACCAGTGTTGTATAATCATTGCCATCACTCTATATGATTTAAGTGTTGCTGATTTCTGTTAACCATACTTATAAGATCATTATGCCTTCTCATGCCAACATACATTTCATAGGTCATCTCAAATTATCGACTGCAATTATGATATTAAGAAGTAGCTGCTATTATATATTATTGTATATAATACAAAATCTATATAATTTTTGTTGCTGATGAGGTTTCTAACTATGGCTGAACCCTAAGAATGAAACACAATCAACTTAAACTGTGAAATCCTAAACACAGATAGCACTCATGAGCATATGCTATAAAATTAGAATCATTATTCAGGTAGGCTGGAGATATCTATTCCTGAACAAAATACCAAAACACTTGTTTCTAAATAAAAGGCAGAAAAATAGCTAATATTTTCTTCATCTATATGTATATTTCCTTGATTTTCATATTTCAATAAGGTAATATAAAATGTTGTTTGAGTGATATTTTCGTCAGTTTCCCCTTCTGAGGAAGGCAAAGTGCCAGATTATCAAAGGAGTTTCTGTTTAGAATCTATGAGAAAAACATCTTGAATAAGTTATTTGATTCATACTGTGGTGTTACATTATTGCTTGAATTTACAAGGCAGTGAATAGATTTTATAGGAATACCATTCATGCACAGCCTGCTGCTAAGAATAAAAAGTCATTTTCTGGTAACTATGTAATGCAGAGTGAAAAGATTTGACTAGGCATTGAAATGGAGACAATAGCAAACTTAAACTTGCATAGCTGAACATATGGTGAATTTTCTGAGAAGAAACAAGTGATTTTGAGAGGATTGCATCTTTTAAAATCTTAATTTCAGTTGGCAGAGAAAACCCAATGGATATGTCAGCAACACCCAGCCAAGAGGAGGAAAAAATCCATGAGTCAAAAAACCAGCAAGAAACACTACCAGAATCTGAGGCCAAGTGTTCCTTACTTTCTTCAGCTGCAAGTAAGCAAGTTTTCCCCCCCTTTCTTTTGATTTGTCTGCATTGCTTCTTTGTGGCCACCTCAGGAAGAACATGAAATTATTTTTAAAGTATAGGGTCTATTATTGTCCATGAATTTGCTTTTAAGCTGTTACCTTGCTTTTTTATGCAAAGAATACACGCATAGGGTTGCCTGGGTGGCTCAGTCGGTTGAGCATCCGACTCCTGATTGCAGCTCAGGTCACGATCTCAGGGTCGTGAGATTGAGCCCTGTGAGGGGCTCTGTGCTGAGCAGGGAGTCTGCTTGAGTATCTTTCCCTCTGTCTCTCCTCCTCCTCGTGCTCGTGTGCTTCCTCTTTCTCTTAAATAAATAAATAAAATCTTTTACAAAAGAACATATATATATTAAAATGTGTTTATTTCTTTACCTTGAATTCAATGACTCTAGAACAATGACTTGGTAAGAAGAAATTATTAAATTATGACATCATATTTGGACTATCACATTCAAAATATGTTATGAATGTATTTTATGAATAACAGCAAATTCTCACCAAAGTTTAAGTAACAACAAAAAATAATCACTGTTTCTCTGATGCAGAAACTGAGGCATGAATAAAGTACTGTAGGCCTCAGAGGTTTGAATTTTTAGTTTCTATCTCTTAGTCTGATCATTTTCTTGCTCTTAAATGTATTACTTTCTCTCTGGGTAGTATAATGAATGATATCTAACAAATTCTGTGCATCAGAATATAGTAATCTTTGGGTAAAATGAAATATTGGACCACTGTCTCTGGACCATTTTTGAAAAAAAAAAACAATTTTGAGAGATAGATAAATTATAATGTTACCTTTTAAAAAAGTGCTTTTGAAAATTAGTAATTGGGTATGCTCTCTTTTCTTTCAGATAGTAACAGAAAATAGGTGTCTCTTGATGACAACCTTATGATACTATCACATCAACCAGAGGGAAGAGAAATTAGCCTTTTGATTTTTGCTGCACTGGACCAAGCCCAGTTTTATATTTCCATGGAACAGTGTGACAAATCACACTGCATGAGAAACATGTGCTTAGTTAAAATTTTTCACAGAAGGAAAACTCGATCTTGTGTCAGGAAGTAATGGCACCTAAATCTGGGATGGCCACCTCAAGTAAAATTTGACTTGGTTGAAAATAACATACTAGCTGAAATTCCTAGAAATAGATACTTTTTTATGAGTAACAAACTGCTGAAGAGGAAATCTCCTATATATCCTATGAATATTTGTCTGTTCTAGTAAAAACATCTTTAAAATGTTACCATTGTTAAATGTTTTTACATTTAAGGTGTACAATATGTTGATTTAATATATTTATATATTGTGCTATGCAATATATATGCAAGAGTGCACCTCTATCACAGCGCGTAATTATATTTCTTTTTTGTAATGGGAAATTGAGATCTAGTCTCTTAGCAAGTTTGATGTTTATAATACAATATTGTCACCTATAATCACTCTACTGTACATTAGATCTTTAGGTCTTATTTACCTACTAGTTGCAAGTTTGTATACCTTAAACATCTCTTCTATTCTGACCCCTGACCCTCAAGCCCTTGGTAACCACCATTTTGCTTTCTATTTTTATAAGTTTAGCTTTTTTTAGATTCCACATATAAGTGATATCATATAGTATTTGTCTTTGTCTGACTTATCTCACTTAGCATAATTTTCTCAAGGTCTGTCCATGTTGTTGCAAATGATATGCTATCCTTCTTTCTCATGGATTTCACATCTTCTTTATTCATCTGTTGATGGGCACCTAGATTGTTTCCATATCTTGGGTACTATGAATAATGCTGCAGTAAACCTGGAAATGCATATATCTCTTCAATATTCTGTTTTCATTTCCTTTGGATATATACTGAGAAATGGAGTTGCTGAATAATACGGAAGTTCTATTTTTAATTTTTGACGAATCTCCGTAGTGCTTGCCATAGTGGTGCTACCAATTTAAGTATTCCCATCAACAGTGCACGAGGGTTCCCTTTTCTCCATATCCTCACCAACACTTATCTCTTATCTTCTTGATGATAGCCATTCTCACTGGTATGAGTTGATATCTCATTGTCTTGATTTGCATTTTCCTGATGATTAGTGGTATTGAGTATCTTTTTATGTACCTGCTGGCCACTTGGGTATCTTTTCTGGAAGAAATGTCTATTTGTGCTTCTTTCCCTTTTGTAATCAGATTGTTTTTGTTATTGAGTTCTAACCGTTCTTTATATGTTTTGGATCTCCCCATTTGTGATACCATTGTTAAATTTTTAAGGATTGGAAATTATATGTTTTAGAATGAGGCTGGAAGGAAAATGATAAAATTAGGCCTCATGATAAATATAAACCTTTTCAAATTCTTTCATGTAATAAATTATCAAACATGCATTTTATGCCTACTAAATGTCAGATGTAAAGAAATACAGTGATGGGCAAAACAGACTTGGTCTCTGACTTCTTGAAGTTTACACTCTAGTGAGCCAGAGAAGTATTAATCACACAAAAATAAAATGTTAAAAACTGATAAATGAGATGTGGGAAACATTCAGGGCATGCCAGACAAAAATAAAATTTAAGTTATTAATTATAAAAGGACTTGTAAGTCCTTTGGTTTTTTTTTTAAGTTTTTATTTAGTTAACATACAGTACAAAATCAGGTTCAGGTGTACAATATATTGATTCAACATGCCCATATGACACCTGGTGCTCATCATAACAAGTGTACTCCTCTGATAAAGGGTTAGTATCCAATATACAAATAACTTATAAAATTCAACACCCCCAAAATGAATAATACAATTAAAAAATGGGCAGAAGACACGAACAGACATATTTCCAAAGAAGACATACACATGGCCAACAGACACATGAAAAGATACTCAACATCATTTATCATCAGGGAAATACAAACCAAACTGCAATGAGATATAACCTCATACCTTGTCAGAATGGCTAAAATCAATAACGCAAAAAATGATAGGTATTGGCGAGGCTGCGGAGAAAGGGGAACCCTCTTACACTGTTGGTGGGAATGCAAACTGCGGCAGCCACTTTGCAAAACATTATGGACGTTCCTTAAAAAGTTAAATATAGAGCTACCCTGTGATCCAGCAATTACACTACTAGTTATTTACTCAAAGGATGCAAAAATATAGGGGCGCCTGGGTGGCTCAGTGGGTTAAAGCCTCTGCCTTCGCCTCAGGTCATGATCTCAGGGTCTTGGGATCAAGCCCCGCATCATCCTCTCTGCTCAGCAGGGAGCCTGCTTCCCCCTCTCTCTCTGCCTGCCTCTCTGCCTACTTGTGATTTCTCTCTCTCTCTTTGTCAAATAAATAAATAAAATCTTTAAAAAAAAAAAAAGATGCAAAAATACAGATTTGAAGGGGCACATGCACCCCAGTGTTTATAGTAGCACTATCAATAGCCAAACTATGGGAAGAGCCCAAGTGTCCATCAACTGATGAATGGTTAAAGATGTGATATATATATATCTATATATACAGATTTATATATATATATATATATACAGATTTATATATATATATATATCAATGTGATATATATATATATCAGAATATTACTCAGCCATAAAAAAGAATGCAACCTTGTCATTTGCGATGACATGGGTGGAACTAGAGAGTATTATGCTAAGCGAAATAAGTCAGTTAGAGAAAGATAGATACCATATGATTTCACCCATATATGGAATTTAAGAAATAAATGAGTGGAGGGAAAAAAAAAAGAGAGATAGAGGCAAACCAAAAATAGACTCAACTATAGAGAACAAACTGATGATTACCAGAATGGAGGTGGTGGGGGGGTAGGTTAAATAGGTGTAGGTCCTTTGTTGTAGTTAATGGTAATATAGTAGAATTGGAGAGTGGGCCAAGGACTGAGAAAAGGGAGACTGAGCTTAATTTGGTAATGAGCTGCTTAAATCACTGACATAACACAACTTTGGACTTGGACATGAAATCCTGGAAATTCAGATGATAAAGCTTTCCTAATGCAAATGCCATCTACAAAATCTCCATGATTTGTTTTAATGTTGCTCTCTATGTAGTGGAAATGGCTTTTATACATCCATGACTTTAGATGGGAAAAAATATCTTCATATATGAATATTACCTAGAAGGTTCCCACTCATTACTCAGTAATTAGATCATGACTCCATTTAGTTGTCTTCTACCTCTCAAACAACTGCAGGAGTTAAAAGTTGTTTCTTGTCAGAAATACCTTCCTCTTGGTTTTGCAATTTAGCTGTCATACTGAATAGATTTGGGTTACATTAGCCATTCATATTAAAATATATGTTAGTTGAAAAATACTTTAGAAAAGTTATTTCATATTTTAAAAAATATCAAAAACAACTATCAGCTCCTGAGGTTATGTTTGTCAGTCTACTTTCAGGATAGGGCAAGATATATATAGTTGGGGGGTTAGGTAATATATAAAAAATAAACCTGTTCTCTGTATTCAAAACTCTTGTTTATTAAAAAATTGTGGATGTTTTTCTTGCCAAGAGACAAAGTTTTAGAACTTATAAAACTATATATACAATAAATAGTGCTTTACGTAGTAGTAAATAGAGGTGTAGAGCCATTCTATTTGCAAGCTCTTCCTTTAGGGCTAAGTTGAATTTTAATATTAGTTTTGTTAGGGAACTGGGGTTTGAGGAAGAAATTTTACTTTTTACAAAAATAATAGAATAATGAATTTCAACATGCCCACTTGCCCAGCCTCAGCAACTATTAACATATGACTAATCTTTTTTTTTTTTTTAAGATTTATTTATTTTAGGGGCACCTGGGTGGCTCAGTCAGTTAAGCACCTGCCTTTGGCTCAGGTCATGATCTTCAGGTCCTGGGATCGAGCCCTACATCGGGCTCCCTGCTCTCTGCTTCTCTCTCTCTCTTCCCCTGTCTGCCCCTCCCCACTGCTTGTTCTTTCTCTCTCTCAAATAAATAAATAAAATCTTAAAAAAAAGATTTATTGCATGGAGCACTGGGTGTGGTGCATAATCAATGAATCTTGGAACACTGAAAAAATAAAATTACATTTAAAAAAAGATTTATTTATTTTGGAGACAGAGCGTGAGCAAGAGGGGCAGAGGGAGAAGGAGAGAGAATCTGAAGCAAACTCTGTGCTGAGCATGGAGCCTGACATGGGGTTCAATCCCATGACCCTGAGGTCACAACCTGAGCCGAAACCAAGGGTGGGCCACTTAACCAATTGTGCCACCCAGCCGCCACTGTGACTTCTTATTTTTATGAATGAGAAAATGGAGGCCCAGGAAATGAATGTGGTTGAAGTCTCATCTCTAGATTGCCCACCTCTTGCTCTGTCCAGAAGAATTTGAGCATTGTATTGTGGCAACCATACCAGTCCTTAGTCTGCTATGGGAGTGCCTCACTGCTGTTGCTAGGCAAGGCCGAATCTGTGCCAAAGTCTCAGCCATAGCATATACTTTCTTTAAACCTATTTAGATGCCAACACTTTAAAAAGCAAACAAAAAAATATTTGGGCAAAGAAATGTGAAGTCTGTTACCAAGTTGAGGTCTTCTTTATAAGCAGTCACAGTAAATTAAGTTTTTTATGAAAAAAAAAGTAAAACACATGAAGGAAAAAGTAAAATTATATCATTTTATTACTCTCCAAAAAGCACTTTAGATATATATACACACACATATCAGTGATGTTGGGTATACAGTTTTGTAATCTGCTTCTCAGCTAATGGAATATAGTAAGCATTATAAGCATTTTCATGACATTACTTTTATAAAATAATTTAATAGCTATAAATAATCCATTGTATAGATGTTCTATACCATATTTACCTACTATCTTACTATTGGGCATTTTTTCAAAAAAATTTTAAGGTATAACTTGCAATGTACACTCATCTGTATTTTGTATTATTTCTTTAGAATAGTTCTTATAAATAGAATACCAGGTAATGGCTTATATTAATTGTTTTTCCTCTTGTGATCTTAGTGTTTGTTTTTTTTTTTAATATTAAGAAATAGCATTCGGCATCCAGACAGAAGTATAGGTTTATTCTTTTGTGCTCATGCTATTACAGTAAGTTACAATGTAGAGGAGGTATAAGTTTTCATATATCATAGAATTAAGATTTGAAGGGACTTTTGACCTGGCAAAAAGCAATGTAGAAGTTCACATGAAGGATGCAGGGTTTTGAAGGGGTGGGGGGTGGGGGGATGGGCGAGCCCGGTGGTGGGTATTGAGGAAAGCACGTATTGCATGGAGCACTGGGTGTGGTACATAAACAATGAATCTTGTAACACTGAAAAAATAAAATAAAAGTATTTGGGGGAAAAAAAAAAGGATGCAGAAATAAGCCATGCCATTTTAAGTAATTGTAATCAGTTGAAAGTACTCTGTGTTGAGCAGAAAATCTACCCCTCATAAACTCTTTTGAACCATAAAAAGTGAACAGCCTGTCCTATAAAATAAACCTTGATATTTCTTCTGAGTATCCTCTCGTTTCTTCCTAGTATATTTTTCTTATATATAAATGTACTAAAAAGTGGATTCTTAGTGTTTCTTTCTGGTATATCTTCTTTTATTTGAAATATTTTTTAATAGTTCCCCCTAATGTATGTTCTCTAAATTCTTTACGTTTATGAATATCTCCTTTAAAGTGTGATTCTCCAGGTAGGAGCCTATCTTTTTGTATAGTCTGAACAGTTAGAATGATGGTGTTCCTTTAATTTAATTCCATGCGTCTGTTAATATGGTCTTGGCTTGGAGTACATGTTGTATGTAGTGTTATTGCACTCTTGGTATATATTAAGATCATTAGGATGTTGTATTCAGATCCTTTCACTGAAAAATATATACCTGATTTTTAAAATAAAAATGTAGACCTTTACTTTGATACCAGTTAGTTTTTATCTTCTCGATACCAGTCCAACATCCTACCATGTTGAAATAGTTTTGATTATTTGATCTTGTTTTCTGTTAGCTATCCCCACGAGCTTTGTGCTTCCTGTGCTTTGTATAAATGCCTATTATACTTTAAATCAAGAAACAGATAAATTTGTGAATAAATCAAGACTCTTCATGTTAATTTTGTAGAAATAGATATTTTTACATTGCAAGATACCTATAGAGAGACTGCTTAACTTATTTTTTTCCAGATCATTTTGGGGTTAAATAATAGCCTTTTTTCTGATACCATGTGTCAAATATTGATGGACATTTGTTTTCAATTTCTGCCTTACATTTTAATATAAATCAGCATTCTCAAGCACTGTCTTGAAAAAATACACAAAAGTTTACACCATTTGTCTTCTTATGCCCATGCTCTCTGATGGTGATTCATGCTTTTAGTGAACCTTAACTTTGATTAATCCATGAACCATTAGAATCAGCTAATTTGTTGTTTATTTTTTCTTTCTCTAGGGATTCAAAAGACCAGCAGTACAATGGTAGCTTAGCTTTTTTTTTTTTCTTTCGACTGAGTCAACCTGAGTGGTACTTAATTAAAATGTTCTGTCACCCATACGAAGCACATTTTTGGTCATCTGAATACATTTTAGGTACTGTAAATTTTATTCAGAGAGAGCCTGAAAGAGTATATTGATTAATCCAGAGTTGCCATCAAATATTCTTCCAGCTTGGAATATTTTAAACCTCTAGTCAACAATAGCAACTGCTTTTATGGTTCTCAAATGGATATACTTATGGTCTGAGACTAATGGACTTTGGTTCATTTCCAAAAGATCAGGGGATTAGATGGAATTCATATTTAATTGATGGCCGCACAAACTTTGATAAATTATTCTATATTGTAGATTATAGCATATTCAGTCATCAATTTTCATTAACATGAATGCACACCAGTGATGTGCAATGTTTGTACCAATGTGTTGTTAGTGAAAATGTTAGAGAATGAAGAAGAGGTTTTAGAAACCATTTATTTGTTTTCAGATTAAATCAGACAAACTACACACATGCACACATGTGCATGCATATATATGTACTTGCCTGTGGACATCAAAAAGTGGTCTGTTGACCCTGTTCCAGGCTTTGTTTGTTCACTATCATGTTCATTGTTTGTCCACTGGACTTTCTGCCTCAGTCCTCCCTGCTACATATAGCACATCCTGTTTCACAGGGATCTTTCTAAAACTCAGATCATATCACCATCGTACTTGAAAATCTTGACTGGCTCCCTATTGCCTGCACAGAGGTGTGCCGACTCCCTTCCAACTTGCCCAGTGCCTTTCATGATCTCACTGTTTCTCCTTTTCTCCTATAATATCTAATGTGATATCATGTTCAACCACTTATCACCATGTGAAGCTCTTCATTATGCCTGCTATTTTAAGTGTTTGTACATACTGGGTATGCTGTTCCTTCTATCTGGAATGCCCTTCCCTTCCTCTTTCTGAAAAATTCTGATTCATCCTTTTACCTTCCCCTGTGAAGCCTTTCCTCCCCACACCTCCATAGTTAATCACTCCTTATTCTGCTACATTTGAACTTTCTAGTACTTCTTTTGTTGTTTGTGAATGCATCTACATGTTTGAAATCCAAATATTTATATGTCTGTCTTCCCTACCAAGTAATTTGTATCTCTGAGGTGGGACTGTCATTTATTTCATTTATCTTTCAAACTTAATCTGTGTCATAAATTTTTAGAGAGCAATGAAACTAACACAGTGCCCAGCAAATAATAGGAACTAAAAAAAATTTTCTTGACTTGAGTGAAAATGGTCCTTTTAGATGACTCAAATATTCATAAGATATTGAGTAAATGATTACCATACTAAACAGTTTATCCACCTGTTAGATCGCTAATTATTCTCGGGCACTCATAGATATGCTATAGTGTTTTTGTCAGTAGAGATCTGATTGTCCTCTTTTCCAGAGTCTGAAAAAATTCCAGTGTGTTTGTGAGGTTCCTGATCATGCTTGACTAGAAACAGCAGGCCAGACATTTAAGTGTTCACCTATAATACTTGAGTTTTTAAAATCAGATTGTTATAACATTTTGTTGGACCAATTTTTGTGCTCATTTCCAGGTCAGATGTCTTTGATATTACATCCAGCATGGTATGAGATTCAAACCTGGTTTGCCTAAGTTTGACATCTCCTTATTCTTTGCTGCTGCTTGTGTAACTCTGGGCCAAATATTTAACCTCCAAGTCCCAGTTTGTCCACTTGTTTAGTAGGGAACAGTATCTCATAGAACTGGTGTGAGGATTGAGTAAGGTTGAGATGATAATAAAATTAAGTTTTTAGGGCTTAGCACAGAGTAAAATGTGTCCTGGTGGGCTATGTTTAGATATACCCATCCAGCTTGGAGTACAGAGGATTTGGAGTTAGACATTCTATCATTTACTTATTATATGATTTGGGCATATTGCTTAACCTCTGTTTCTTTTCCTCATCTTAAAATGGGTATCATGACTTGACTTACCTCATGGAGTGAGAAATGAATATGAAACATCCATCATAGAGCCTAGCTTGTAGGAGTAGCTTAATAAATGATGATTATTATTAAGATTGAAGGAGAAATGGGCGCTTTTGCAATGACAGAAATTGCCCAAGAGAGTAGAGGTGGCAACTTAAAAAAAATGAAATCCACTTCTTTCTCAGTATTTACAGTTTTTTGTATAATTTTTATTTTAAAAATTTGTTCATTATAGCAGAAAATAATTACAATAGACCCTCTTTATGTATAGGGGGTATGTTCCAAGACCCCCAGCAATGCCTAAAACCACAGATAGTACCAAACCTTACACATGTGATTTTTTTCTATACATACGTGTAATAACTTTAACCTATAAATTAGGTACAGTAAGAGATTAATAATAATAATAAAATAGAATAATTATAAAATATACTATAATTAATAGTTACATGAATGTCATCTCTCTCTCTGAAAATATATTATTGTACTGTACTCATCATACTCACCCTTCTTGTGATGGTGTGAGGTAATAAAATTCCTATGTGATGAGGTCAAGCGAGATGAGTGACGTAGGGATGGTGACCCAGTGTTAGGCTACTATTGACCATATGACCAGACATCTACTTTCTGACCTTAGTTGACCACAGGTAACTGAAGCCATGGGAAGCAAAACTACAGATGATGGGGACTAGTGGAGTTATTTGCTGGGTTTGTTGTTATCATTGTTGATGTTGTGTTGATAAGATCCTAGGTGCTGCCTTGGGTTGCCTATAGTTTCAAACCACAGAATCAAAGGTAGGAAGAGCTAAAGAAGTCATGACTTCAGGGAACTTTTAACTGTTTGTCATAAGAAAATTGATTTCATTACCTAAGTATGGGATGTTTCTATGTGGAAATTTCAGCTAAGAATTAGTCCAGATAACAGTGCAGAATAGCTTGGGAGAGACTGTCAGCAGTGCATTCCACAGCATCTCTTTAGATGAGGGAACAGACTAAAGAGAGTGGAAGGAAGACGGCAATTATGGTTGGGGACTTCACTTCATAAGCCTCTCTTACAAATGTGGAGTGGCCATCTGGGAACTGCTGGCTCATAGGGGTTGCCTTGTGAAACACTGCTGCTGCGAAGTCCCCTTCCTCACAGCCTAACCTGCTCTAAGCAGCTGAGAAACCATTTGGATTTGTGAAATTCTACCTTTAGCTTTAAATCCTTTCATTGCCTTCTGCAATAGGGTTTTGTTTTTTTTTTAGAAATATCTCAGAAAAATTTTTTCTCTCACTTTGGTTTGACATTTTTACATCTCATTTGAAAACGTTTAATTCCACTTTTTTGTTGTTGTTACTTTACACTGTAGTAGTTCTGTCTAAAATTCTGTAAGCCAGGCAGGCAACTTTATGAAGAATCTATGGAGACAGAACTACAAATTCTAGCACACGTCCATGTTGTGGTGTTGAGGACAAGTGAAAGATTACCAGGTATTTCAGATGTTTATTCTAATTTAATTTACTTCAGTAGTTCAGTTTCAGTTGACCAGAACCTTGCTGTGAGGAGACAAGCACAAGTCAACTCCCTGGAGTTGTAGCAGTTCAGTGCTTCCCTGCCCTGCCCCTCCCCTCCTCTGTTTTGATGTCCCTGGGCTCCAGGTGACAAAGGATTCTGTCAACCTGATGTTATATCTGATCTGCCACTAATGCCTGTCTTCCCCATCGAAGAAATCAGACCTTCCCAAAGCAGTAAGACTCTTCTCTCAGAATATGAATGGAAGGTGTTAGTGCTGACAGAAAATACAGGGACTCAAGCCAAGGTCACACTCTGAGTATATGGAGATGAATGAGTCACTGGACCAATAAGTCTTAGCAAGGACAGCCCAGAGCAGCTTTTCCTTCCAAGAGAGGAGGATGAGTTTTGGGTAAATAATATTGGCAGTAATATTGTTTTTTGAACATCCAAATTTATTTCTATAATACAGAAGGGTGTGTGTGTGTGTGTGTGTGTGAGTGTGTGTGTGTGTGTGTAGGAATGGATGTGTCCTGCATAAAATAAATCTCTGGTCTGCTAAAATCCCCACAAGTTATCCTAATGCCTACTGTAATCATCACAGGAAACCGATTTTTTTCTTCACCTATCTTACATAAGCAATGAAAGCTGTAGAAGAAAACTGCTTTCTTTAAAGGCAATTAGTTTTAGGCCATTGGTTTGAAACTGGCCCCATAAACCATCAACCTCAAATCAAATTATAACCAGATTATATAAGCCATTTAGAAATTCTTCTGGTAATGAAAACCCTTCTTTTGTATTCTTGCATATACAAGTATATGACATGTTGCTCAGCTGAGCAGTATGAGTGTGAGATCATTTTCTTGGCATCTTCAGACGCCATATTTTGAAGCTCTGCCCATGCCCATTCGAATCTCTCTCTTCTTAGCATCAGAGAACACCGGGCTGAACTATTTTGACTATCACTGGTTGCCTTTCCTAGTCCCTTAGGGCTTTGGACAAATTTCAATTAGGACAATTACATTCCATTTCACTAATTCACCCTCAGCCCCACAGAGTGCACTGTTAAACAGCAGTTGTTCTCCTTGGAGAATATTCCTTTTGTATCCTAAGGCTACATAGAGAATAGCGAATGATTGAGGCCAACTCAAGTCACCAGGAAGCCAAAGCCATTTAAGGCTGTAGAATTTAGCAAGCACTAATCCCAAAGTGGTTTCCACATTTTCAGATCTAAGCCTGCCATTCCACTTTTACAATCATTAAACCTGCATTGAAGAAAAGCAGACATGCAATCATGAAGGAGCATGTTGGCTCAATGCACAGGCAGTCATACCTTATACAAAATATGCAATTCAAAAGATTATTTGAAGATGATTGTTTAGAACTCAGAGGCTTATGTGGTTTGATCCCTAGGTTACCCCACAAAAGTCTATTATTACTCATAATATACCTGTGGCATGTGTATGTATGTGCTGACAAATCCTGTCAATGTTTTTCTGAAAACATTTACTCATGCTCCAGCATTAGAATGATTGATATAGACTCTCAGTCTTGATTGCACATACAATCACCTGGGAGCTTTGAAAACTACTGATGCCCGGTTCCACCTCCAGAGATTCTGGTTTATTTTGTTTAGGGAGCAGCCTGGGCATTGAGGCTTTTAGAAGCTCCCCAAGTGATTCTAAAGTGTACCCAGGGCTGAGAATCCCACTTATAGTACTAGACTGCAAATCTGGTGAGCTGGATTAGAGACCTAGCATGTGACCTTGGCTATGTCAGTTATTTTCTCCAGACAAGCATTATTTTTACATATAGAATGGAGGCAATGATATCTGTTTTTTTCCCTAAATTTCAGCGTAGTCTGCAATTTAAAAGATTTTATTTATTTATTTATTTATTTGACAGAGAGAGAGAGAGAGAGATCACAAGTAGGCAGAGAGGCAGGCAGAGAGAGAGGGGGAAGCAGGCTCCCTGCTGAGCAGAGAGCCCAATGCGGGACTCGATCCCAGGACCCTGAGATCATAACCTGAGCCGAAGGCAGAGGCTTTAACCCACTGAGCCACCCAGGCACCCCGGGGTGCAATTTATAAGAGAGAGAAAACATATATACATTTAAAAAATTTTATTGACATATAAGAAATGTAGTAAATTAATGAAGAACAGAGGCCTTGGAATCATGGAGACCAAGTTCAAAGCCAGATTGAGCACTCATTAGTTCTGTGACCATGAATAGATTGCTTATCCGCATTAATCTTTAATTTCCTTCTCAGTAAGGAGTGAGAGGCAGGTAACAATACTAACTTAAAAGGCTAGTTGTACAAAAAGAAATAAAAGGTATTCAAATTGGCAAAGAAGAAGTCAAACTCTCTCTCTTCGCAGATGGCATGATACTTTATATGGAAAACCCAAAAGACTCCACCCCCAAACTACTAGAACTCATATGGCAAATCAGTAATGTGGCAGGATACAAAATCAATGCACAGAAATCAGTTGCTTTCTTATACACTAACAATGAAAATATAGAAAGGGAAATTAGAGAATCAATTCCATCTACTATAGCACCAAGAACCATAAGATACCTGGGAATAAACCTAACCAAAGAAGTAAAGGATCTGTACTCGAGGAACTACAGAACACTCATGAAAGAAATTG
>CM052900.1:64504944-64537090 GCA_028534135.1 Potos flavus | reverse complement strand
ATTTATTTATTTGACAGAGAGAGAGAGATCACAAGTAGGCAGAGAGGCAGGCAGAGAGAGAGAGGGGGAAGCAGGCTCCCTGCCGAGCAGAGAGCCTAATGCGGGGCTCGATCCCAGGACCCTGAGATCATGACCTGAGCCAAAGGCAGAGGCTTTAACCCACTGAGCCACGCAGGCACCCCTCCACCAGCATTTTTCAAAGAGCTGGAACAAACAATCTCAAAATGTGTATGGAACCAGAAAAGACCCAGAATTGCTAAGGAAAAAATGTTGAAAAGAAAAACAAAGTTGGGGGCATCACGTTGCCTGATTTCAAGCTTTACTACAAAGCTGCGATCACCAAGACAGCATGGTACTGGCACCGAAACAGACACACAGATCAGTGGAACAGAGTAGAGAGCCCAGATATGGACCTGCAACTCTATGGTCAAATAATCTCCAACAAAGCAGGGAAAATATATCCAGTGGAAAAAAGACAGTCTCTTCAATAAATGGTGCTGGGAAAATTGGACAGCTATATGTAGAAGAAAGAAACTTGACCATTCTCTTACACCATACACAAAGATAAACTCAAAATGGATAAAAGACCTCAATGTGAGGCAGGAATCTATAATCAAAATCCTAGAGGAGAACATAGGCAGTAACCTCTTTGACATCGGCCACAGCAAATTCTTTCAAGACAGGTCTCCAAAGGCAAAGGAAACAAAAGTGAAAATGAACTTTTGGGACTTCATCAAGATTAAAATCTTCTGGACAGCAAAGGAAACAGTCAACAAAACAAACAGGCAACCTACGGAATGGGAGAAGATATTCGCAAATGACACTACAGACAAAGGTCTGATATCTAAGATCTATAAAGAACTCCTCAAACTCAACACTCAAAAAAACAGATAATCATGTCAAAAAATGGGCAGAAGACATGAACAGACACTTCTCCAAAGAAGACATACACATGGCTAACAGACACATGAAAAAATGTTCATCATCATTAGCCATCAGGGAGATTCGAATCAAAACCACACTGAGATACCACCTCACACCAGTTAGAATAGCCAAAATCAACAAGACAGTAAACAACAAATGTTGGAGAGGATGTGGAGAAAGGGGAACCCTCCTACACTGTTGGTGGGAATGCAAGTTTGTACAGCCACCTTGGAAAACAGTGTGGAGATCCCTCAAGAAATTAAAAATAGAGCTACCCTATGACCCTGCAATTGTACTACTGGTTATTTACCCCAAAGATGCAGATGCAGTACAAAGAAGGGCCACTTGTACTCCAATGTTCATGGCAGCAATGGCCACAATCGCCAAATTGTGGAAAGAGCCAAGATGCCCTTCAATAGACGAATAGATCGAGAAGATATGGTCCATATATACAATGGAATATTATGCCTCCATCAGAAAGGATGACTACCCAGCTTTTGTATCAACGTGGACTGGACTGGAAGAGATTATGCTGAGTGATATAAGTCAAGCAGAGAGAGTCAATTATCATATGGTTTCACTTATGTGTGGAGCATAAGGAAAAACATGGAGGACATTGTGAGAAGGAAAGGAAGGGTGAATGGGGAGAAATCAGAGAGGGAGATGAAGCATGAGAGACTGTGGACTCTGAGCAACAAACTGAAGGTTTTGGAGAGGAGGGGAATGGGGGGGTTGGGCGAGCCTGGTGGTGGGTATTGAGAAGGGTACGTATTGCATGGAGAACTGGGTGTGGTGCATGAACAATGAATCTTGGAACACTGAAAAAATAAAATAAAAGTAATTGGGAAAAAATAAATAAACATAACAACAACAACAAAAAAAATAAAGGAAGGTTCCCCCCTCTTTTAAAAAAAAAAAAAAGCTAGTTGTAAAAAAATGTTTGGGCATATGTGTCTCACACACTGCCCCTTGTAAATGGGAAGTGCTCTACTAACTATAGATGTTGCAGTTACTAAGGACTCTTTCTCTTCTGGTCAATAGCATCAACCTGTTTGTTTTTAGCTTCTAGCTTCTATTTACTGTGAAGTGAGATCAGGGTCCCCACCTTCAAACTACTACTTCAGTGGCAGAGACTCAGGGATGCGTATGAACGTCCCCTAGGAGTCTAAGTCCTTATAGAGCCAGACCAGCAGCATGGGAATCACCTGGAAGCTGGTTAGACATGAGGAATCTTAGATCTACTGAATCAGAACCTATATTTTAACAAGATTCCCAGGTAATCTGTGTATACACTAATGTTTGAGAAGTACTAGTCTAGGGTTTTAAGGAGCAGTGGGCCTCTTGGTAGTCTGAAAACCTTCAATCAGGACGAGGCAGCTCATCCCTGTATGCTCTCACTTTTGTGGGCGTTGACTCCCTTGCTCTTCTCTGATATCATCTGCAACTTCTGCATTAGTCTTTTATTCTCTTTTTCTGCTTTCCAATCCCAAAGTGAACACATAACTTGTTTTTGTGGACAGTGTAACATTTCTGATCAAACAGGCTTGTGTCTGAATTTTACTTTTGGACCAGTGTATCCTGCTATGTATCCTTAGATAAATTACTTAGCTTCTTTGAGTCTTGAAAGAGCTTTACTCTTCACAGGGCTATGTACAGATTGGAAGAGATCATGTATGCCAAGGTCTTGCTCCATGGCTGGCACATAGCTGAGCTCATTGCATGGTAGTTACATTCTCCAGAAATAACAGGAGGACAGTCATGAAGTCACATAGGCTATAACCTGACTATTCAATTAGCCCTTTATTTTTTCACTTAGAATGTGTGGAAAGAGAAAGATTACACTTCCTAAAAGATATCTAACGGCTGGCTTAACTGGCAGAGAGAAATTAGGCCCACAATACAGGATAATTTCTTACTTCCTCTAGTGGGAAGAGCTAGCTTCTGCATTCTGCCACCGAGATCAGCTCTGGGGATAAGAAAGTTGGGAGGAAGTGTTATGGGGGATTAACAGCCCCTTTTCCTCCCTTCCTGTCAATGCCAGCATAGTCCTTCTTGACCTGGTGATATAATAGCCCCATCAACTAGTTGGTCTAACTGCTATAGTTTATGAGGGAAAGTAGTGGTGGTGGTGGACCCTTAAAAAAAAGAATTTCTGGGGCACCTGGGTGGCTCAGTTGGTTGAGTGTCTGACTCTTGATTTTGGCTTAGGTCATGATGTCAGTATCGTGGGATCGAGCTCTGTGTTGGGCTCGGTGCTTAGTGCAGACTCTGCTTGTCCTTCTTCCTCTGCTCCTCCTCCTGCTCTCTCTCTCTCTCTCTCTCTCTGTCCATAGCTTTAAAATAAATGAATAAAATCTTAAAAAAAAAGAATTTCTAAGTGTGGGAAATGGGTGTGCAAGAGGAAATCTGATGGCTTCTGGGTCACTTGACTGTCCCAGCTCTTGCAGGGTCTAGTTTATAGGTAAGCAATGATATAAGTCAAATATAATATGAGAGTACCTATCTATATTCATATCTCTAGTCTGTGGAGATAGATGAGTACCTGTAGTATAAATAATGATAATGGATATTACTTAAGCTGTTAAATAGCAAGGTGGTATACTACCTTTTTTAATCCTCACAGTTCAGTGTCCTGAACATATCTTATTATACTGAAAATGTCTGATTACAAATATATCTCCCTTACCAGATCATAGATTTCTCTATGATAAGAACTATGCCATCGTTTTTATCTTTGCATACCTGTAGCCTTGCATAATGCTTACGTCATTGTGCTAAATAAACATTTATTTAGTTAAACCAAAAATTGTATGCAATAGACATTATGTCCATCCCACAGATAAAGAAATTGAGATCCAGAGTTGTACAATACCATATTTATTCAGGTTGCAATAGCCAGGATACCAGTTGAACTCAAAATGATTCCCAAGCCAATTCTCTATTTGCTACCTGGATTAACAAATACTCTTGGGACATTTCAAAAACTAACCAAGTATATATAGTCTGTGGGTAGGTTTGTTTCTTGTCTTGAACTTTGAACATCTATGTTGTAGTTTATAATCCAACAAGAGAAGATTTTCAGAGTAGAAGCAAGTTCTAGACTCACTGGTACTTTTCCTTAAGCTTGTAGAAATATCTATATTTAGCTTTGATGAAAATTGCTTTTTTTTCTTTTTAAAATAAGAGCCCATCTTTGGGCGCAGCTCAGAAGATGTTGGCTTCCAGTGAGAAATGTGTGGTAATCAGAGAGCTGAGCATATGTATGTTCTTTATCTTATTCTTTCATCTGACTCCTTCTGCATATTTTTAGTCAAGTCTCGTGATTTTTCTGTTTCATATTCTGTCTGTGGAGTCCACTAGTGGCTTCTTGAGAAGACTTTGTTGCTAGACTCCGAGAGGTTCCCTGAGAGCTTTCCAATTATTAGCAACAAAAAATGTATTTAGCAAGAAGAAAATGAATTTTTTAATGTGCTTAATTTTAAATACTCTGCTAATTGTTTCTTCTTTGCATGTCATTCAGGTTGAAATAAGAAAGCATTGGAAAAATGTATAAGATCAGGCTAGGGCATGATGGGACTAGCAAGCAGCCTGAGTGGAGCTTACAGAGGGTAATGGTTTTTATTTTGTGTTTAATATTTACTCTGTTATGAAAAGAAGGAAGTAGCCTTTTTAAAGCAGTGAGAAAGATAACATATTTTCCTAGTTGTAAATAATGTGAACACAGTGTTTGTGGTTATAACATTCTAAACAAATAGGGTTCATCTTTGTGAGGTTCTTTTTTTTTTTAAGGTTTTATTTATTTATTTGACAGAGAGGAGAGAGATCACGAGTAGGCAGAAAGGCAGGCAGGAGAGTGGGGAAAGCAGGCTTCCTGCTGAGCAGAGAGCCTGATGTGGGACTCGATCCCAGGACCCTGAGATCATGACCTGAGCCGAAGGCAGAGGCTTTAACCCACTGAACCACCTGGGCGTCCATTTGTGAGGTTCTAAAAAGCAGCTTTTTTATAGTTATATTTACAAAGGTGATCTGTGTTTATGGAAGAAGATCTGAAGAATACAGTCAGGTATAAGAAAAAAATAAGTTGTTACTCATTGATCATTTGATGACCACTGGGGTTGTTCACTTTCTTCCAGTCTTTTCTGTGAATCATTCTCTTTAACTCATTTTCTTTCTCTCTACATACACATACATACACAAACATGTATTTATATATAAATGTATATATTATTTATACATGTAAAGATATGAATATATTATATGCACATTTACACATATATATACACACACATTTATATATATTTCACCCCTTTAATGAAATTGAATCATGCTATATATGTATATATGTACTTTGGGATCCTGCCTTTTCTTTTTTTTTTTTTAAAGATTTTATTTATTTATTAGACAAAGAGAGAGAGAGAGAGAGATCACAAGTAGGCAGAGAGGCAGGCAGAGAGAGGGGGAAGCAGGCTCCCTGCTGAGCAGAGAGCCCGATGTGGGGCTTGATCCCAGGACCCTGAGATCATGACCTGAGCCGGAGGCAGAGGCTTTAACCCACTGAGCAACTCAGGCGCCCCAGGATCCCGCCTTTTCTTTATTTTTTACTTTTTGCTTAAATTATGGCAGTAACAATAGCAATAATAATGTGTTTGCTAAGTTCTTACCATATGCTAACTGCCTTACAAATACAACTATATTTTTGTTACCTAAGCAACTCTTGGATTTAGGTACCATGAGTATCCATTTGTATAAATGAGAAAACGGAGGCTGAATAAACAAATGATCTGGCTAAGATCACTTAGTAAAGGTCTTGTTGTGTGTTAGGCTCCAAGGACAGAGATCTTTTTTAAATTATAATTCTATTTGAGTATAGTTGATACATAATGTTACTGAGATCTTAAGCACTATCATTGGGCCTTAAGTTTGTTTTCAAAAATAGATGGCAATTAAAATTTTAAAAGCCATGAGATTTCTGTATGGAAGCATAATTATTGTGGAGTCAGATGCTGTTTGATTTCTAGAACATCTCTGCTTTCTAGCTTTAAATACCATGTCTGCCACTGATTCCTTTATAGTACATGGTATGTTATTTTAGCATGTTTAAGGGTTAAAAATTTTAATAAGTTTGATAGAATCTAGAAAATTTATCATTTTTCCATTTAAAGTGTTTCTTATTTTTTTTTTTAAGATTTTATTTATTTATTTGACAGAGAGAAAGAGATCACAAGTGGGCAGAGAGGCAGGCAGAGGGAGAGGGGGAAGCAGGCCCCCCGCTGAGCAGAGAGTCTGATGGGGAGCTCGATCCCAGGACCCTGAGATCATGACCTGGGCTGAAGGCAGAGGTTTAACCCACTGAGCCACCCAGGCGCCCCAAATGTTTCTTAATTCTTTTTTTTTTCCAGTGGTTAAATGTTTCTTAATTCTTATCTGTGATTTTTATTATTGTATCCTTGATTGTATAATGAAAGTAAATGAGAAAATGTTAAATTTGCTGAAATGTATATTGCAGCATTTCTTAGTACATAACTAATGCAGTGAAAACTAGTGAAAACAAGAGCAGATAAGTATGTTCCAGTCAGTTAGACAAGAGGTATTTTCTGGGCACCTAATAAATGCCCTCCATTGTGCCAAATGCTGTAGAGAATGGGAAGAAACCATATGTTGGCTTTAAAGTTTCTCTATTCAGAAGCATTCAGACGTTTCAAAGGAGAAACAGAAAGTGACACTTGAGGAAAGTGATACTTAAGGAAATTCTGTACCTGTGAGTTACTGGGAAAGATGAGTAAGACATTTTAGGAAGGAACTCCCCAGCAAGTCTCCCCTTATCGGCCTGTAATCACTAGCACCGCTTGTGCTTTCTCTGGGACCTTAAAGTCAGAAGTGCATTCAGAGGGGTAGTGATATCACTCTGTGGTGTTCCTCCAATGGGCATGGAAAACAGCCCCAAGAAGGGCACTCCAAGGAGGGAGTGTTCAGTTCTTAGAACTAAAGGAGGCATCATCCATCCTTGGGTTGGAGGCATAGATTTCTGTGAAGAACAAATAAGTCAAATCAACAAATGAATTGAGCAACTAGAAGTATGATTAAATCATCAAAGTGATGGGGAATAAAGGACTTTTCCTATGGCGTAATTTTTAAAATTTTTTTCATTTTAAATTATTTTCAAATTTATAAAAGTATTATGAGAATGGAATAAAAAATGAATTTTACCCAGAACCCAGTTAACACTGTACCCCATTTGCTTTATCATTCTCTATTAAAAAGCTGCGCGTATGTATACCTGTGCATATTTTTCATTCATTTGAGAGATAGTTACAGATACACTGCCCATTGCCTGTTAATTTTTTCAATGTTTTTTTCCCCCAAACAAGGATTCAATCCAGGATAGTGAATTATATTTAGTTGTCATGTTTCCTTAATCTCCTTCAATGTGGAAAGACTCTTCTGTCATTCTTTGTCTGTCATAACCTTGATATATTTGAAGAGTACATGCTCATTACTTTGTAAAATGCTTTCAATTTGTGTTTGTCATGATTAGATTCAAATTATTCATTTTTGGCAGAAATTCCACAAAAGGGATGGTGTGTTCCATTCAGTGCCTCATATTTAGAGGTACATGGTATCACTTCTTCTCATGCCTGGTGATGCTCACTTAGAGCAGTTGATTAGAGTGGTGTCCAGCACGATTCTTCAATGTAAAATCCTATGTGTTTTGTACTTATTAATTAATTATTAATTAATAGTATTCTGGGGGAGACACTTTGTTCTCATAAAATTTTCACCCGCTAATTTTAGTATCTATTGATGATCCTTGCCAGAATCAATTATTGCTAGAATGCTTGCCAAATGGGGATTTTTCTGATTATGTCATTACCTCTCCATTTATTATTTGGTATTCTACAGCAGGGTAGAACTTTGTTTTCTCCCTGACCTAAAAATTTTATTTAATTTGTACCAGCATAAATTTAATGGATTCTTTTTTTTTGATGGGTTTAATCTGTTTTTATCATCCTTTATTTTGATGCTAAAGTCATCCTACATTCATTTAGTGGGAGACGTTTCAAATTCCTATTTTCTATTTCCTTTCCTGTCACCATCCATACTCTGAGCACTTCTTCACTTTTTTGGCACAAAAACATATTTCAGGCTCATCTAATACTTTCTTCTCTCTAGCCCTGGTTTCCTTTAGTGGATAATGACATTTAGGAACTAGTATTTGTGGGAGGTGCACAGAGAAATTACTTTCCCCTCTAATGCCCACCTACCTCAGCCCAGGGGCCACTTCTGGTGTGAGAACCTTACCATGCTTCTGCTTTCAAAGATGCTTTCAGGAAATAGTTCTGTGGTGAAATGAGTTTGCGAGACACTGACTTTTTCATTTCTCTCTTGGAGATATGCGGCGCATATAACTGTAGTGAAGGCTCTGAAATGCCCTGTGGTAAAGAAAACTGTTTAACAGCACTTCCAAACTAAAATCACCATGGGACCCATATTTTCAGGTAAAAGCTATTAACATTCCTTGAAATGAATATTGTGCATTACTATAGAGATTTGAGGCATTTTGGGGACAATTGAGGAAAAAGATATGACCCAGAGGCAGCAGCAGTAGAACACACAAATTTTATTGTGCAAGCCCTTGACAAGTTTGCATGCAGGGTAAGCCCCTCATTGCAGGAGTCTGTGCAGAGCCTAGGGTGGGGATTGCTACTCAGTAGGGAAGGAGGGTAAAGGAACTCCCAGGAGAGAGCAAGATCTGAGGAGAGGGGGCTTATGTGTCTAGGTTTCTCAGCAGAACAGTGGGGAGTCTCTGTCACAGAGCTCCAAAGGGCAGCAGCACCCGCTTGGGGCCTCATCTCCACAAGGCCCTATATTATCAATAGGTAACAGCTGTTGGGTGAAATTTTTGTGGGGTATGCAAAGCAGGCAGGCTCTAAATGGCTAAAGACTTGCTTGTTTGGGCTATCTTGTGTGTGTGTGTGTGTAAAATCCTTTGGGCTACTTTTAAACTTAGAAAATTTGATCCTGGGGAAGTTTCAACGATATAAGCCAATAAAGATCTGATTTGATTAGATTAAGAAAAAAAAAAAGAAAATTTGAGTTTGCCACCAGCAGGCTTTTGAGCTAATGCGTCTTAGCCTACAGTGAAGAAATGAACAATCTAAGGATGAATATATGGAGACCATCTTTGAGTTATATAATAGTTGCACACTGAGATGTATGACTTATGTTTGTATGAATTCAATCATGGTTAATAATAAATAGGGGTCTATAATTTATATGATTTGAAAATGACTAGCCAATGTGCTAATCCATTCTTTTGAAATCTGCAAGCTACAGAGAGTTCTGGGAGAGGTGATCAATGTGAAATCCCAAGGAACTGCTTTTAACCTAGAAGCAGCTTAGGTGAATTATTGGATTATGGTGGCATATCTAAGAGGAAATGGTAAATTCACTATAGGTCTGGCCTTACCCATCACCATAATACAAACTAGAATAAACCATAGGTTCTACTTTCAATCTGGGTGGAGAAGCAAGATCAAGTAGCAACCATACAATAATTAGAGGGCAGTTAAAGGTCCAACTGTATACAGGCCCGAACAGCTATGGATTTCCGGTAAGAAAGATATGTGCCCTGGAGGAACCAGGAAGCTTTTGTGAACAAGAGGCTCTTGAAGAATGGAGAGGGATGAGTAAGGGCAGAACAGGGAGAGATGTTTAGTGGAAAGGTACTAGGAGGTTGCCTATTTCAGGTATCAGTGCTGCACATGGATGGTCATGAAATATTGCACCACTACATGTATATGTCAAATGACTTTTCCCCAATGAGAGGAAAAGTGTCTATTTGCAATGCTGAAGTATTTTGTATTTGAATGGTCTTTAAATAGCTTGGATTTTGTCAGACACAAGTTGCTTGACGTAGTTTAGGTAGAGTCAGTTTATAAATGCATTGACCTACAGATCTTTCATCATCATGTGTTGCATTCCTACTCATACATGTACAAAGAATTCTGTGTGCATGACTACCATCTTCTGTCTGATAATTAAACCTTAGCCGTTATCTGTTTTCTCAGTATTTCACAATTGCAATGGAAATTTATCCCTGTGCAACATACAGTTTTATTCAACTGCATGCACTGCCCAGTGAAACAATTTAGTAATCTTTATATCTTCTATATATTCCTCTTAATCAATATTTCCCTTTTCTTAAAGGACTTATCCTTTTTTTTTTTAACCAGTACTAGTATAGTCTTAGTTAAATTAACTCTATATTTTGGACAGATCAGGACCAAGGTAATTTTCCTTTAATATTTCAATGTGTCTGAGTGGCAGGAAGAGACATGTCTGTCTTTTTTGGACTCTGGTGCTAAAATAAATAATAACAGATGGCTAAAGTAATATGCAATTATACTTATAAAGTACTTCATGAAGTACTATTAGAGCACCCACTATGTGCAAGGGGTTCTGCTAGAAGTTTGAGCAAGTCCATCTAAGATGTAGTACTGGTCTTTAAAGAGTTCATTCCATAATTAACCCAACTATAAACCAAATTGTGATTTTGCTCTTCTTAGAGTTTTAATTTTAATTGTCATATCTACCTGAGTAAAAATGCTTCCCTCCCTGCATTTGTCTTCCAAAAGATTTATCGAAGGAGCTAAACTGATTTCTCCCACCTCTCAGATTCTGAACAGAAAGGTCACGTAACCTGACTGAGGTGTTATAACCTCAGTGTTGAACTCTGATGTGTTAATTTAGACATTGTAAATACCACTGTATGTCTGTTTTAGTCAACTATTTTTAGGACATGTATTTAACTACTTAGCTGAAATTTCTTTTTTTTTTTTTTTTAAGATTTTATTTATTTATTTGACAGAGAAGAGAGAGATCGCAAGTAGGCAGAGAGGCAAGCAGAGAGAGAGGGGGAAGCAGGCTCCCTGCCAAGCAGAGAGCCTGATGCGGGGCTCGATCCCAGGACCCTGAGATCATGACCTGAGCCGAAGGCAGAGGCTTTAACCCACTGAGCCACCCAGGCACCCCCTTAGCTGAAATTTCTTAAAGTAATCCAGAAATTTTAGGTTTCTAAGAAACCAAAAGTGAGTTTTTATGTTAATGTTTTCTTGTGAAATAACTAATATTTGCTGCTGTAAATCATCAGGGAGATCTCACAAATAAACTTCAATTTCTATTGAGGCCATTTCTAAAATTGTTTCTATTCATTTAGGAAATTAAGACAAATGCTGAAGATTTTATATGATAAAGATACTGTCATTCCTTAAGCACTTTATTTGTTTGTTTTAAAAGGAAATGAGAGTATGTTCCATTGAAAAAATATTTTTTGGGAATTCACCCTTTTTCTTTTCCCACATCTATCCTAAAATAAAATTTGGTTTTGAAGCTTAATATCAGTGCATTTTTTTTCTCAGCTATACTGACATTTTTATAGTACTCACATTTGGCAGCTCTGTATCAGAGCTAAAGCAAAAGTTAGGGCTTTGGGTCTTTTTAGTATAGGTGGAAGTATAGTAGATGATGCCCCAATCTGAAAGCCAAAAGGAAATACTGTTTAAAAAAAAAAAAGCAATAATTCTATCATAACCAAAGGCTATTTTCTGTGGACTGTGAAATCTGAAAGTCTGCCATTATTGGGGTATATGCCATGAAGGTTTTCCCCTATTTGTAAGGATGCACTGTTTACAGACAATAGTTTCTGCTGATGAACAGTAAGAGCACTTACTATTTTTAATAAGTGTTACGGGAAACATTTTTGGGGAAGCCAGTGCTTTTAACAAGTGTTTGTTGAAATTATTCCTGGTGACCCAAGTTAAAATGGGTGAAAACATGCTTTTTTGCTTAACGTTTTGATTTTCAGCAGGGGTTGGCTGCCATATTTCATGATGCTCTAGTAGTTTGGGGCTGATAGTCTTGCAGTAGATTTTTATATCATTCGGAGTATGAAAGTATTTTTTTTCTCTTGATCATACTTTAGGTTCCTTTTTGGAGGTCTGACTTGTTATCTCAGCCATAGTCATACACAGTAACTGATTGTGCTATTTAGCTTCCTAAATACTGGCGTAAACTATTAACCCAAGTCACTAGATTGATTCCAGGTTAACACATAGCTTAGCCCCAAAATAGGATGGCTATAACTGAACATAATCATATAGCAATTAACTTTGAATATTGAAAAACCTAAGGGTAAGAATTTATTTTAGGAAATACTATCATGTAAAACTAATAATTATTTTTGAATCTTGGGGTTTCTATTTTTTATTCTCTGGAATTAACTTTGGCTATTTAAAATTGAAGTAAGAAATCTTAGATGTCGAGTCCAAAGACTTGAAAGATACTTAATTTCTAAAGAGTTTTGTTTGCTTTTTCTCTGAGTTTTCCCTGTTGTATTATAGGGCTCAGAAATACTTACCCTGACTATCTCGCAAGCTGTGAATATCAAGTGAAAAATGAGGCAAAGCTTAATCAGAGCTTTTCATTACACACCCAGCTTGCTTCTCCCTCAGTCTTACTCATCTGAGTAGAGGTGTCACCATCCACCTAGTTATCCAAACCAGAACTCGATATGTTTTTCTGGATTGTTTTATTTGTTTAGCCCGGTCAAGGCCAAAGGCCTTCCTCCTGACACTTGGCCCCACTGCTCTCTCTCCAAGTATTAGGCTACCTCTGCAGTATGTGCTATATATGTGACTTGGATAAATTGGCTCAAATAGAATAGGAACTCTCTTGACACCTCTTGATTCTTCTGTGCCTTTGAATTGAAGTGGGTCATAGGTTTAGGGGCATTTGTTGTTATTTTTATACTACTACTTCTTGATAAGATGTGATAACTTATCTGATATGAGCTCCAGGCTGTCCTGAGGGGAGCTAAACTCAGTTAAGAAATTGCTTTCTTTATTTTTTTTTTTAAAGTTTAAAGCATCTTGTAAATATTTCCAGTTCTTTTCCGTTTTTAGTTAGTTCTTCACTTCAGGGTTCTATGAAGAGCCACAGAAGAGAAAGAGTAAGTTCTAAAATGCAGTAAGAAAAATGGTTGTTTTTGAGGATTTTCTAGTTCAATGAACAGCAGGAAGCACCAGCTTTCTCTTCTCACAAAATCTCCGGTCAAATGTTTAATCTCAAAAGACTCCAGCAGTTTATAGAAACATCCTAAAAGTTGTTCCAGCTTATTTGAACCAAAGATAATTCATGTATTGATAGTCCCTCAGTCAGTTGTAAATACCATAGTTGATCCTTCTTGTACAGTCCTTGTAACAAATAGGGTGTTACCACAAAGAACAGTACCAGAAATAAGGAGGCTTAGAGTCAAGCTTACCTTTTTGTCTAATTTGCAAGAACACTTAGAGTTCTTCTCTGAGAACACATTTAAACCTTATTCTATTTTCATATTTCCAATTCCGAGAAGGAAATACTAATGACTGACATCAATACTTGCTCCCCTGCCCCCAGGACCAGATCTAATACTATAAATACTTCAAGTGCCCCAAAAGTATGTCAGTGACTATTTGCTTTTATTATTTTTTTTAAAAGCATTGTCTCAATTGAATATTTAATAAGAGTAGAAGTATTGCACATTTTTTGTTTTATGGAACAAAGGTTTATGACACTTCAGAGAGGGATTTCTAAAAGCATTTTTCTTAACTTCTCTCATCCTAATACATCTTTATTCTGTTTCCAGGGTCCAGCAGACAACTAGCCACAAGTTCAGTTCTCAGAAAGGATTGACACTGGTTGTATGTCATTTCTTCCCCAAGAAAGATAAGATGAAATTTAGGGTTACATATATATGTGAAGAATATTTCATAAAATAAAGTATAAACATAGAGGGTGGTAATTTTTGTTGGTTATGAATTGCATTTAATTTCAGTGTGTCCTAGACACAGTGGTGGCCCTACCTCCACCCCACCTGGACCTGACTCTTACTCCACCGGGTGTCCTGGTTGGCATTAAAGATAGGCACAAAGAATAGGTAGGGAAAAAGCTACTGGGCTATCTCTGAAGGGCTGAATAGGTATGACTTTAGCGGAAGGGGTAAACCTGGGAGAGGTTAAGGCAGTCCCTGCTGTTTTAGGGAAATGCGCGTCCTTTTTCTTATGTGTTCCTGCCTGGTGTTACAGAAGACCAGAATGGGAACCACCTCAGAAAGCATGAAAGGATTATATAAGTAGGAATCCAGGAGACTAGAAGTACTGGGAAGCTTTATTGGAGGGATAGGATGAGTGAAAGAGGGGGTGAAAGGATAGCTTTGGAATTCTCTCCAAGTTAGGGATTGTGCTTTTTGTGTATGGACTTCTTCACTGATGAGCTAGAAAATTCAGGGTAGGACTCTGAAGAGAGGAAGCAAGAGAAGCTACTTTAAATTGGCTTAGGGGAGGAGAGGTAAAGGAGGCCTTCATCTATCTTCCCAAATAATCCTGGTCAGCTCATCCTAGTAGAGCAGGACTCAGGGATTTAGAATAGACATCTCTTTCTGATAATGAACTGAGTATTTGGGTGAAGTTTTCCTTATGCAGTCTCTAGGAGGATGTTAGAGAGGTGGAACCACAAATAATCTAATAACAGTTAAGAATTCTGATCACTGGGGCGCCTGGGTGGCTCAATGGGTTAAAGCCTTTGCCTTCGGCTCAGGTCATGATCTTAGGTCCTGGGATTGAGCCCCTCATCGGGCTCTCTGCTCAGCGGGGAGCCTACTTCCCCCTCTCCCTCTGTCTGCCTCTCTGCCTACTTGTGATCTCTCTCTCTGTCAAATAAATAAATAAAATCTTTAAAAAAAAAAGAATTCTGATCACTAATATCTGTGATTAATTGTGATCATCCTCCTCCCGCTAGCACCATCTGTACCACTAAACATTTACTGAGCACTCAGGGTATAGATCATCACTTTTAATGTTCATACCGTAACAAAGTAGATAATATTATTATTATTTTTTATTGTGTTATGTTAGTCACCACACAGTACATCATTGAAGTACATAAAATTATTATCCCATTTGAGGATGTTGAATTTTTCGAATTGACAATAAGCAATTCCCTGTATCACAGAGCTAGCACATGGATTTGGAAAGAAGTAGTCTGACTCTTAGGCACATGTACCACCCTCTCTTACTGCCAACTGGGCAAATCAGATGTTCAAATGAATATGTCTTTCAATATTCCTAGATATAGTAACCCACACTTGAGAAAGCTCTGCTTTGGAAAGTAACTTTCTATTTCTCTTTTCTACAAGGTAATTTTATCTCACTTTATTACATAAAGCACTGTGGTTCTAAAACACTCATTCTGCAACCTGGCAAGACAGAAACATGCCAGTTTTGCAAATGAGAACCTGAAGACCACAGGTCATGTAGAACTTCTATCTGTGGCCATAAACCTAGGAAGTAGCAGGGCCAGGACATAAATGGAGGTCTTGTGATCCAAGCCCAGGTTTGTCCCACTTGACATATGTCTTTCACCATGTCCTGCCATTAGCTACTGTATGACTGAGCTTATGCATTGTGATCATCCAGGAATTTTGACTTTTATACTTTCATAATTGAAGTTTATTACTCATTTTAATACTTTAATAATTTAAAAACTATTTTATTACTTTAATAACAGAAAAAATTGTGACAATAAAAACAAATAAACACAACTGGAATTAAGATCTAATACGTATGTATCTCTCTTTACCTAAATCATTCTGTTTAATTATTGAATTATCTATTACCAAACATTTATCTTTCTAGCCAGGATTTTTTGACCTTAGCACTTTGACATTTGGGGCTGGATACTTCTTTGTCGTGGGATCTGTCCTATGCATTGTAGAATTTTAACAACATCCGTGGCCTCTACACACTAGATTCCAGTAGCACCTTCACCAACCCCTAATTGTGACAACCAAAAATGTCTCCAGATGCTGCCTCATGTCCCTGGGAGCGCAAAATCTCACCCAGTTAAGAACCACTGCTGTATCTCTATATTGCTTAACAAAACAAAACAAATTAATGTAGATTCGTTGTTTTTTATGTTGTGGCATCATTACTTTGAAGGTAAATGAAACTCATTCAGAGACCTCAACCCCAAAGGCTTTTCAGTGGAGTTAGTAGGATTGCACTCAATTAAGTAAAATGATTAAGACTCTCTCAACAGTGGGTACTTCTAAGGATGAGCGATGGTAGTGGCGTCTCAGAAACCAGAGGCTTCTTGCCAGTTCCACAGAGAGTTTAGCGTAAAGGAAGAGCTTGTTGGAATTTTAGATAGAAAGATTTTTGTAAAAACCTTATGCTTCATGGGGAAGGTTTCATAGGCAGAATCCAGAAAACTCCCACTCACCTGCTTATGACCCTCATTTATCTGAAGCATCCACTAGGTTCCATTTGAAATTATTCTAATTGTATCTTAATCTTCACATTATCCTTGACCCCCACAGAACTTAGTTTCTTTTAATAAGTGTTTATGGAAAAAATAAATGTTTATTAATATGCTGCTTTAATGTAGTCTTGTATTATTTAAATATTTTGGTTCATACTTCACATATAATCTATACACTCCCCTTGATGGTAGAGGGTTTTTTTGTTAAACTCCCAACCATAGCCAGTGCAGTGCTGTGATTATCACTGTAAGAAATGTCACTGCAAAGGGGCCAAGGGTCTGTGTGCCACTTCTAGGGGTCATCTGCATGCAAACACTTGGGGGAGCTGGAAATTCCCTCGTACCCTTGGTTAGCTTTTTTTGTTTAGGAATTCTGTTTGCTTGCGCTTTTGAGGAGCATGTAACTTTATACAGTTCAGGAAGTAACATCTCTTTTCATCCCCAATGAAGAAAAAATATCATAATGGGATTTAGGAAGAGAAATAAAAAGATTAAACACCACTTCTCACTTGCATGACTTTAGGAACAAGATGGCTCATAATATGGATCCTCAGCTGTGGGATGTGGGTTACTCTTCTTTTATTCATCCACCACTCCTGTCTGTCCAGTTGCCAAGTCAACAACCCAACCTCTGAATTTCAGGACCACTGGGGGAACTGAAGTTTTAAAACTTCAGACCGATGGCAAAAATGATTTTATTTAAGCATTGTATCTGCTTTGGGTTAAAAAGCATATGAATATTCATGACTGGTCTCTATCTCTTAGTATTCCCGAATTTTCCATCTTATTGCTATAAAAATAAAGCATGATATGGTTCAGAGAGAGGGACATTTCCAAATTTAGTGGAATACATTATATTAATTACTTTTATATTTATTGATATCTTTATATACAAATATGGCTAATGTAAATATGAATTATTTGTGCGGCTTATAAAAAGTTTTTCACCTTTCTTACATATACTCTCATCTAATCTTCACAACAACCATGTGAGCTATTTTATGGGTGAAAAAATGGATACTTAAAGTGGTTATGTAAATTTCTCATGGTCAAACAGTTGTAAAATGGTAGATCTAGATTTTGGTCCCAGTTTTTCCGTCTCCAAATCCAGTGTTATTTTCATGGCCTCTTGCCTGGAGTGGTAAAGACACAATCAGGCTTTAGTGACAGATGTACTGATTTAATTTTATTACTTATGTTGACAAATACCCATTTCACTTAGTTGTTTATTTAATCATCATTCAAAAAACAATCTAAGGACTGCCTTGTGAAAGCTTGTGGAAGAACCAAGATGAATAGGACATGATCCCTTCCATCAGGTCAGTCAAATATTAGTTGTCAAGTCTTAGTCATGAATGGGTAGGTTGCCACGCATCACAAAATAGGGTCGCCTAGCCCAGACCAGGGACTCACTGAAGCCTTCTCAGAAGAGGTTCTATCTGACTCATATAATGCAGAACGGGCAGATCCAGCAGGTAATGAGTCAGATGAAAGCTGTTCTATGTAGAGAAACAAGTGTGCACAGAAACTCTGGGATGAGAAGGAATGTGACCAGTTGTGGAACCATAACAGATTAGTATGACTGGATTTGGGATGTGAGGGAGAAGTCTCCATCAAGTTCAGCAGGGCCTGATTATGAACTGCTCATCGTGCTGAGTATTTTTGTTTTTGTGCTATAGGTAGGACTATTGAAAAAGTTGTGAGCAGCATACACAATGATCAGATTTCTATTTTAGAATGCTTTCTTTTGAAACCGCTGAAAAGCAGGGTTTGAAGGGAGCCAAAATGGCAGCCGTCAGGTTATGTGAGGATAAGCCACCTGGGAAATAGTGGGACCTGCTTCCAAGGCTAGGAGGCAGAGGAAATTCAGGAAGCCAGTGACTTATTTAGAAGATGAACTAGCATCTTCAAGGGAGGGGGGCACTTCATCCACTGTGATTGGAAGAAAGGCAGGCAATTGTGACATTCCTTCTGGAAGTCCTTTGCTAAGATGTTAAGGGGAAGATAAAGTTAAGAGAACCTTCTTGTGGAATGGCCACCAAGGAGCAAGAGCCAGTGAGGAGTCTGTTGAGAGTTCACCAGCCTGGGAGGCAGAGGCAGCTCACTGCCTGCTGGGAAGTGAGGCACTTTGACTGGGCAGCTGAGGGCTATTCATAGCCTATGGCTATTAAAATGCATTTAAAAGACATTAACAATTTTCTAAATTCTGGAGTGTGCCTGCTTTGGTGACTAAAATGAACACAAAATCTCTTTTGGGGTTCCTCCTATAGATTTCTTCTTTAACAACTGCTATCTTGAAATTGAGAGCTTTGAATCAGATGGAGTCCATTTTAAATCTACAAGCCTCCACTTTCTTATCTATAAAATTGTAAGAATTTGTCCAATCTAATTGGTGATTGTTAAAAGAGGTCATGAAAACAAATCACTTAGCATAATAACTGACAAATAATAAGCAACAGTCCCTTCTACTACTACTAATAGTACTACCAACAACAACAAATGTCAGAGTATGAAGTACATTTTAGCAATCCCTGGGGTGCATTTTGAAGTTCTATGATAACTGGAAATCACACAGTTTGGTCATTGTTTCTTCTTAATCCAGGTGAACATGCAACACACAAAGAGCAAGAAGACCCTAGATTTTACAGTAAATACGTGGTTCTTTCAAATGCAAGCTGAGTGGGATGTTGTCTGTGAGCTTCCTGTAGTACAAGAAGGACAAGCCATTTTTCCATGTGTGTTATTAATTTTTAGTACCATATATTGTGTACACAAATTGTTTTATAGTTGCTTACATTTACTTCTGAACGATTTAGTTACAGAATATTTTTTCTACTTTTTAATTATTTATTCATTTTTAAAAAGATATTATTTATTTATTAGAGAGAGAGAGAGAAAGAGCACGTGCACACAAGGTGGGAAGGGGCGGGGTAGAGGGAGAAGCAGATTCCTAACTGAGCAGAGAGCCAGACTTGGAGCTCAATCTCTCATCTCAGGACCCCGGGATCATGACTTGAGCCAGAGGCAGATGCTTAACTGACTGAGACACTCAGGCGCCCCTATTTTTTCTACTTCTAAGAGGGTTGTTTGCCCTTGAGAAGTGACTTTTTCTGTTAGGCAGCACGGATCACTGGTGGAGCTGGGATTAAATGAAATCTCAGGGGTTCCTATGGTTCAACTACAGTTGTAGGGGCTGAGGCTAAGAGAAAGACGTAATGTCAGGTCTGGGCCTCATGTGACTCTGTCTGGGTCAGTGACCACCTCAAGCCATCACCTCACTTTTGATGTATTTTCTTGTTCACACTTACATCAGTTTAAACTTTAAGCATCATGTACAATAACATTGCCACCCTTGCTACTAAAATACTAAGCATGAAATGTCCTCCTATGTCATACATAGAACAAGCTTTTTTTTTTTTTTTTAAGATTTATTTATTTATTTGGGAGAGAGAGAAAGAGCAGGGGAAGAGGAGCAGAGAGAGAGAGTCTTAAGCAGACTCCACACTGAGTATGGAGCCCGATGCGGGGCTCCCTCTCACTACCTTGAGATCACTTTCTGAGCTGAAATCAAGAGTCAGACACTTAACCAACTGAGACACTCAGGCACCCTAAGAACAGCCTTTAAAAAAATTCTTTCATTTCTCTTTTTGAAAAAGCTACAGATCTTCTAGGTACTAGTTCATGGTATAAAAATGCCCATTCATAATTAAGTTAATAATTGAAAAAAATTTAAAAATCTCTCAATAGTTACAGAAAGTCCAGATTAGAGGAATTCTCATAAACTGCTTTTTACTGTAGCTTAACCCGTGGATCTGGGTTCTATTTGTACGAATTCCCAGGTAATGAATTTCCATTTTTCTCTCCCCTTTGCTTTGTCAGTAGTGAGATACTATGTTGATGTCCATACTGGGCAACTGAAGAGAGCAGAAACAGAGTCTGAAGTCTTCCTGTGTCTCTGTGGAGAGAGGGGAGACTCTGGTCTTAGACTGCTGGACAAATCTAACATGCCAGTAAAATTTCAAAGAGGACAGGTGAGTCACACAGATAAATTTCCCATGTGTTTAGCCATCTCCCTGAAGGTGGACACTTCTAATTGAAAATTGAAAGGTGCTTGACACCCTTCAAGTTTTCATTTTAGGACATCTTTAACATAAGATTCCCTAACCAGACTTCCTAATATCCTTTGTTTTAGAAGTTCTTGAAAGAAAAATGGGACACACTATACTAACAATGAATAATAGAACAAAGAAAATTACAGTAAAAATTCGTGATAGTATAAGAAAAAAATGAGATGATATCAGGGAAAAATATATATGAACATGCTCTGTTAGCACTGAAAAGTACAAAGAATTATTCTAAAAGGTCAGGTCATAGAAGGGCCATTATATTACATTTCACATAGGAACACAATAGACTTTCTTAAAAACATCTTGAATGGAATCAATTAAATTATTTTCACACCTTAACCCCTTCACTATTTCCTTTTGTCTGTGTATATATATAAGCATGAGTCTTCCTATACATTAGATGTTTGAGGAGTGGCAGTGAGATATATGATCAACCCAGTTAATTTTTTTTTAACCCGGTTAATCTTTAATGTTATTTTGATATGTGTAGAAAGAAAGTACTATTTGGGGTCTGTAACTAAAAATAGGGATTATGTAACCCTAGGATATATTTTTAAGAAAGAAAGCCTCAAACTAGTTTGAGAGTGTTATTTCTCAAACTTTTTTTTTTTGTAGTTCATGAATTATTTTGAAACAGAGATCTTAAAGATCACCTAAGCTTGTCTTGTCACTGCAGATTACATAGATGCTTTCATCAGAATGAAGAAAGCTGGATCTGCTTTGGATGAGGGAATAAGCAAAATTGTGTCTAATTTTTTTCATCACAAGTGAATTAATTTTGAGTAGAAACAAAGTTTTAGATGTCATGATCTTATTACTATTATTATACCAAGTGATCAGTGATGTTATCCCCTAAGGAATCCTCCTAGCTTTCTATCAGTCCCAGATTTTTTCACCCCGCCATTTTGTGATATATATGATGGTGGAGGCTCCATCTTTCCTGGTTGTCTGCTAGTTGGTCTATTGGTCTGTAGCATCATGTGAGATTGCATGTTAAGATTTCACAAGTCATCTTCATGCTTAATCTTCAGTTCATTACTGTATATAACATTTACCAGAGAATGGAGAGGGTGCATTACAGATGAAATTAAAATTGGGCAGGAGGTATAATTGCAATCAATGTACAGATAAGAGTAAAAATGTGGGTTTACTGGTATACTTTGAGGTTCAGAATCAGAGATATAAAAGTATTTTTCTTCCCTGGCTCATTTCACATTTTTCTATTTTTTCCTCAATGCAT
Organism: Potos flavus; assembly: GCA_028534135.1. Taxonomy (NCBI): domain Eukaryota; kingdom Metazoa; phylum Chordata; class Mammalia; order Carnivora; family Procyonidae; genus Potos; species Potos flavus. The sequence continues at coordinate 64,515,445 of CM052900.1, read as the reverse complement.
GGAATATAATGGGAATGCCAAATGATTTCCAAGAGTTTTGCAGTTGAGAAATTGTGACAATGACCTTTTAGTTTATTACCAGAATGATTTCACACCAGCCACAGCTCACATCCTTAGCCACTGATTGGGCTGGTTATTGTCATTTTTCTCTACAGAGTATCCAGTTGTGTAATCAAAATGCAGTGACATAAGTAATAGACCTAATTTAATTCTATGTTCAAAACTAAAGTTACTTGAAGAAGCAAGAAGTAACCAGGAAGCTGATTTAGACAGTCTTTCTGGACCTTGAGGTATAGTTTGGATTTGCTTCAAAGCAGACCATAAGACAAAGACTGGGGTACAAGTAATTTATTTGGGAGGTGATCCCAGTAACTACCTTTGGAGAGAAGGAGTTGGGAAAACGAGGCAGGAAGGGGAGAAAAGCCATATAGGAACATTAGGAGCTGAAACTCCTCCTTGCTAAGAACCTTGAAAAACCCTGCAGAACATCCCTCAAAACTCTCCCACAAGAGGGAAGCCCTCAGGCAAAGAGGCAGCGAGACCTAGATGGTTGAGAAAGAAAGCTGTCAGCATGCCTAAATTATCTACCAAAGCAGCAGGTGAACTCATAAAGGGACCTAGAAGACAGGGGGTGGGACATCAAGCACATCTGCTACAAAAGGTGATGTATATTGTGAAATTGTGCCTTGTAGAGGCACACTGGGAATTTAGGCACAACCGAGAACATGTACAATTATCGTCTTGTTTGCAGAAATGTCATTGGACTGGTAATGTTTTGAGTTTGGCTTAAAAATTTACATGAACAACATGGAAACAAGAGTTAACACCCAGGTAGTACATCTTCAAATACAGAATTGAAATTTAACCTGGTAATGATGTAGGCAGCTGTTAAGACGATGTATCCCATATAGGAAATACAAGCAACACTGGGTTTGCATTTTTACCCCAAAATAGGGTAACAGTGGCTAATAGTCAACTGTCATTTCTGGGAACATTGCAGACTTAATTAAATTCATGACCCTTTCCTTAGGTAACTTTAGGTGGTTATTCTCAGCAACAATCTATGAGGAAGTAACGCGTGAAGTAGTTCTTTTTATTCCAACCAGTATAGCATTTACTTTAGGTCCTACATCTCTCTAGAAATGTTGGTGTTTTGACGTGACAAAGTAACTTTATTTAGGAATGAAGATTCCAGGATACTCTTTCACAATAAACCCAAGAAGGTGCTCTGTATATTATTTAGAGGAAAGTATAGGGGAGGGTTTGCTGAAGCATAAAGGAAAAGAAGGAGAGAGGGAGGAAGGGAAGGAAAGAAGGAAAGAAGGAAGGGAAGAGTAAGGAAAAATTTGTTTCTATGTGCCTCAAAATATAGCAATATCCATGGAAACTAAGTATTTTGCATATTAGAGCTCATGGTTTTCAACCTGTCCACCTACTAAACTTTGTCACAGGAGCAGGAATCTGAGTAAGAGAAAAGTCACAAACTGGAAGCCTTTGTATTAGGGTTTATTTCTTCCACTGGATACTGTTATAAACAGAGAAAATAAAACTACAAGAGAAAAAAAGCACAGAAATATATTTTGAATAGATAAAAGTAATTTGCTTATTTTTCTTTCTTTCTTCTTACCCCTTTTGATGCTAACCGTAGTAACATTATCTCTTTTAAAGTATTGGGCTGCTTCTGGTAGTCTTGGGGTTATTATTATTGCCTACATTTGTCATGTGCTGGGCTTCTGTTATTTCTGTGGCATTTGTCTCTGTCTCCTGCACCAGATTGATACATTTCAAGTGGAAACAGTGTCACTTGGAAAACTGCAGAAGGTGCTGTTGCGCTGCGAGGCCAGTGAGGAATCCCAGTACTGGTATTGTGAGAAGGTCGTGGTCAGAGAACCTGGTACTGCATCTGAGTCTGTCTTCACCTGTGAAAGGTAGTACTGGTCCCTGCAGTACTTCAAAGAGTGTGTTGCAATGTGGATAACGCTGTGTGTGTGTGAGTGTATGTGTGTTTTAGGTACGTGTGTGTTTTTGTGTCATTTACTAAGTATTCCACATCAGCTCCACTCACTGATTGCTTGAATAAATAATCTATTGCTAAGCATTGTAAAGGAAATTTATAATTTCTTATTTCAATGTGCTGTATATCACAATAGGATCAGATGTTTAATACTGGACAATTTTACATCAGCCATGGGAATATTTGCTTAAATGTTGGTTTCTTTACATTACTTAAAATTTTAGTTATAATTATAATAGTTACAGTTATAACAATTACATAAGGGAATTAAGCAAGAAGAATTTTAGCAAGAACTCTCAGAATAGGACCGAAGAAAGACAAAGGTTAAAATCTAGATAACTTGGGCTTTCCCTTGAGCTCCATGATGTACAACATTGTGTAAATTTAAGGTGTACAATGTGTTATTTTGATACTTTCATATCTTATAATTACCTTTGTAGCAATATTTATGCATTATATAATTATAGTACAATATTGTCTATATTCATTACACTGCCCATTAGATCTCTATGGTCTATTTACTACTCCTTGCAAGTTTGTACTCTTAAATACCATCAGTCTTATCCTCCCACTCCCCATCCTTTGTCAACCATTTCTGACTTGGCCCTATTGCCTCCAGGTTTAAGCCTTGCTCTTTAGAAACTTGCTGAGACCCCTCTCAAGAAGGTCTCAGCTTCAGCCAGGTAGGCATTGACCCTTACCGTTGCTTGGTTCTCACCCCAGGGAAAAGGATTGGGTCCAGACCCATGAATGGGACTGAATTAGAATGGGGTTCTACACAAAAACCCAGTCTATTGTGGACATGGAGTAAGAAACTTGGGGCTCTATTTTGAAATTTTGAATCCTCAATGTTGGGGCCCTTCAGCCTTCTTTCCAAATAGATAATCAACAGGAAATGAAGCAAATAAAATAATAGACAAAAATGGCACTGGAAAATGCAGGCATACAGATTTGGAGATGTCAAAACCATTCCAACTTTAATTACTAAACAAAAAGTAGAGCCTTAAAAATAATGAGTCAATTCAACTAAAAGTCCTAAATGCATGGCACTAAAAACTACCAGCCAGAGATGACTGGGGGTGACAGTAACTAGAAGGAGCAGTGGGAACAACAGTAGATTTTCCCTCTTTTCTACATTTTTAGCCCTTAAATTGAGTCAGTTCCTTTTCACAGTACCTATTTAACTCATCCCTTCTTTTCTGTTCTCACTTCCTCTATTCCAGTTGTGTTCTCGACTGGATTACTGAGGTAGTCTCTGGAACGTCTTGATTCCTCCTTCTCCAGTCCTCCCTGGTCACCACTTTCTAGCTAATTTGACTCTGTGCTAAGAGGGCCCGTGTCTAGCTAATCTGACTCTTGACATTTACAAACATCATTCTGATTTTAGGTTATTTTTCCTTTCATTTCTCTCTTACCCTTTTGAAGAATAAATTCTTTGGTATTTTGTTGTATAGTTTTGTCCTAAAATTTTTCAAGAAAAAAAATATGAGGAAAATATTGTCCCCTTATTCCTAAGGCAGTATTTTAATTGCATCATTTCCCTGTCCAAAAATCTGCATTAATCTCTATTGCACACCATAAACCAAAAACGATCTATGATCTTTCCATTGAAGGCCTTGACTCCATTAACCCCTTCCAATTTGTTTTTTAATTGTTCTTTCACAAGATCTTAGTGAAATTAGACCATCTATTATTGCCAGAACAAGTTCTGTTACATTTGCTTCTGTCCCTTGGAGTGTGCTAATCTTCAATGAAGAATGCTCTTCCTTACTCTACTGTTCGTCCTTTAAGTTCCCATTCAAATTCTACTGCTAGCATGAGTTAATTGGCCCAACTGGAAATACTTTTCCTTCTCCCAGTGCTTTCTCTGAACTAAGTATAACACAGAACTTCCATTAGCTAAGTGACAAGTCCTACTGAAGAGGACTGGGCATCCCCTCCCAGTCTCTCCCACCCACAGCACATTTTGAGGGTGAAGGGAAGGGCTAGGAAGCAATTCATCAAGGGTTTTCTTCTTAAGTTCTTAGGTTCTGATATATTTTGTCACATTAATACAGTTGATTTTTTAAAAATGTGAAATCTTCTCGGGATTCTTTAGCTTTTTTCATCACCTTGTTCATGCCTACATGTACCTACCATGATATTGGTGCTGCCCAACCCCCTGCCACCATTACCCCCGCTGCCTCCACCATCACTCCCTGCACTACCTTTGCTCATGTCTGCACTAAGCCAATGTGGCCTCGTCTGGAAAGAAGAAACATAAGTGTTGGCTTACTTTAGTTTCAATGGATTGAGATTGAAAATTTTAATTACAAAATTAGTTTAAGTGACAAAAAGTAATATAACAGATATGCATTGTCCTGACATAGCAAATGTTAATATTTGATGATCCGCACATAGGAATAGGTCCTGAAGAGATGGGAGCCAATGCTCATTCACACAATACCCTGATGAGGAAAGTAAGTTGCAAAAATCATTCCTTCCTATCCGTAGGTATAAAAAGATGAGGCAGATCCTGACTTCTTAATTCTTTTTTTTTTAAAGATTTTATTTATTTATTTGACAGAGAGAGAGATCACAAGTAGGCAGAGAGGCAGGCAGAGAGAGAGGGAGGAAGCAGGCTCCCTGCTGAGCAGAGAGCCCAATGCAGGGCTCGATCCCAGGACCCTGAGATTATGACCTGAGCTGAAGGCAGAGGCTTTAACCCACTGAGCCACCCAGGCACCCTATCTTCTTAATTCTTAAAGAAGCAGAAGAGTGGTGGCCCCAGGAATAGAACTCAGGCACAGCAGGTTCCTCTCTACAACAGAAGACCACTCAGAAGCTGTTGTTGGTGGTTGCTTCTGTGCTATCAGCGCCTTCTCTCTGCATGTGAAAGGTCAAGAACAACTTATTGTGAGTAAGGCAGGTGTGAGTCTGGATGGCCACTCTGGTAGGAAAAGGGAACTACGCTGTACACAGGAGCCAAATGGACCTCCTTCTGTACTGCCTATCCTCTTCTCAGATCTGACAGGGAGCTGGCCAAGATGGGGTGCTGGGTGCATTCATGACAGCTAGTGAGTTCTGAGGTGTAGGCAGCAGAAATGCTAAAGTATATACATCACAGGGGAAAAGGAAAGAAAATCTCAGTATGTTCCTTGATGCTTCCTTATGAGGCAAGAATTTACAGCACAGATGAATTAGGACAGAGAGAAAGACCACCAAGTGTTCATTCCTTTTATAAGTTAAGCGGGAAAAAATGAAGTATAAAGCACAGCTACAGGAAGAGGATGCTTTTGTGCATCACAGATGCTTCCTGTGAGGATTCACATCTCCTTTTCTTTTTTTCTTTTCTCCTCTTCAATTCAACACCCACACCCTTATGGTTTTATTTTATTTCTATACCTGAAAATTTTATTTTTCTGCTTTTTGTACGTTTAATATAGATAGAGTACACATCACTGAATTTCTACCATTTACACATAAAGTTTGGCTATTTGAGGTTTGGAGCAAGCCAAATTTTCTTTAAAGCAGGCAAGTGTTCCTCTATGAATTGAAGTAAATATTCTTATTTACTATTTGTATTAGTTTCCTACGATGGCCATAACAAATCACCATGAGCTTGGTGGCTTAAAACAAGAGAAATTTATTCTCTCCTAGTTCTGGAGGCCAGAAGTCTAAAACTCAGGTATCAGCAAGGTCATGCTCCCTCTCAAGTCTCTGGGAAACAATGCTTCCCTGTCTCGTCTAGCACGTCTGGTGGTTGGATGGTTGCCTGCAGTCTTTGGTGTGCTTCAGTGTGCGGCTGCATCACTCCAGTGTCTGTCTCTGCTGTCCTGTGGCAGTACTTTTCCTTTATGTATGTGTCTCTGTGTCACTTCTCTTTTTATACCGATGCCAGTCCTTAGACTAGACTCACCCCACTTTACATCTGCAAAGAGTCTCTTTTCAAAGACGGTCACATTCTGAGGTTCTGTATGAACATGAATATTTGGGGGACGCTGTTTAATCCAGTACACTCTTTGAGGGGATCTCACAATGTCCTGCAAGGTCTATTAGCATTAAATTAGAGATTTCTAGACTTTTCTGTATGTTACAAAACTTGTGCATGTTGCGTACATGTGTGTGTATATATGTGTGTAGACTTTTAATAAGGAAATCACTGAGTATTTACCTTTTAAAAGACACAATGTCTTGTATGAATATATTTGTTAACCCACTTGACCCAGGACGGTCTAGATTCACAGATGGTTAATAGCAAAGTTCTTCGACATGAGGACAAGGAAGGCCAAGAACCTCTCAGTGTTGCCTTCCATTACTCCTGACTGGTTTGGGAATTGAAATTGGCATTAGCCTATGGGAGTAGCTTAATTGAAATAAAGATCCACCTAAGGGTACTTCTAAGTAGAAGGTGATTTATGGATGAGAAATTGAAAAGTTAAATACAAATAAATGATGTGTTTTTTTCTTTTTTTAAAAAATAAATGATGTTTTAAAAAACTAACTAACGTGACTTGTCAAGGCAGAACAGCATGACCTGCTTTGTCCTCTCAAAACCAAATCGTGGTCAGATAGGTGGAGTGACCCTGAGGCATATTATCCTAAGGAAGAAGGACAAGACGCTGCACAGTGTTCCTTAGAGCTGATATTGCAACTAATACTTTTAAACTGTTCCAGCCCTGTTTGTATTCAATATTCTTTACTTTTTTTTTTTTTTGAGAAAGGTTGAGATCATTTCTTTTGTATAAATGTGGAAGAACGAAGACTTTTAAAAGTCTCCACTTTGGCTAGAATAGACTATCAGCAAATCCTGGGTACTTTTTATACATGGAATGCCACCTCCACTTGAGGTCCATGCTCATCATTTCATAACCCTCAACAACTTACTAATTGTTGAAAAGAGGGTCTGTTGCTCCGTTAAAATAAGTGTGAGCCCCATAGGCACGTGAGGCAGGCGTTTGAGCAGAGCAGGTAAGAGGGCTTCCTCACACCCTTGAGATAGCACCCCGGCAGCTGACGCCAGCCTTGCACATCCTGGAGTAGACTTGGCTTTTATCTGCTCCTGGTCAGCCCTCAGTGCTCCTTTCCACTGGTGCTATCCCGTTGGGAGTTTGCCCAACTCCTGATCCTCTCCCAGTGCCGGGAGTCTGGTGGGCTTTCACTCTGCTGACTGGTGAATTAACAAGAGGCTGTGTCCCCTCTGCTAGGGAGGTGTTCCTAAACCTTCAGGTTGGGCCAATAGTCCCTTCCGTAGCTTTACCAAAGCACGTAATGTTAACTCAGGATTTATTACCTGTAATTGTATTTATGTGTTTATGTCTCTCTGACTTTTCTTAGCTCTCAGAAGACGTTCCTCAAGGTCAGGCTGATGTCTCATATTCTACTTTCACCCCCTACCATGTATCCCAGAATACAATAGCTTAAAATTACATGTATATTCAGCTGAACTGAAGGGTATATATTAATGAAGACATCATAAGCTCTAAGGGAAATCACATTAAATGAAGGATTTGGAATCAGAACATGGAATCTAAAAGGTTTAAATATGTCTTAGTCTCACTAAGAAATGTATAAACAAAATTATCATTTAATATCAATTTGGAGTATTATTACAATACCAAAGAGTGATTCTTAGAATGAGCACAGGTGTTAAAAAGAAAGTGCAATATTCCACTGGTTTTTATGCCAATAAATGGTTTATTTATCTCAGGATATCTCAGTTTGAAAAACTGAAGTTACTGGCTGATCAGCCACAACAGGGACTTTTCTGCTTTCACTCTCTGGCAGAGAGGGGTGCATTTTCTAGGTTTCCTCTCTGTGGCTTCAAGCGCTGGCAGGGCTGCATTTGATGCAAGAGATTCTTGAACGGAAGCAAGGCTAATGGTCACCTCTCTACCATTCCATTGTTTCATTCAAAGGCATTTTCCTTACTTAACTGCTTCATGCTAGCTCTGGTATTTATTCCAAGGAGATCACATATGAAGGTCCATACTCCTAGAAGGTGGAAACCAAGACCATCAGTATCCACAGGACAAACTGATAGTAAAATGTTGTAGGTGCTGAGGAAGTGTGTGCTAAATTTGGCAAATTTGTGAATAAATCGTAAACTAAGTCAGATACAGAGAAGGACTTAATTTGTGGAGAGGGTCAGGAAAGGAACCAGGGCAGCCCAGTGGAAACAGCACCCTTCTTTTGTATAACCATAGTGGACAAGTAAGTGTTCCACCCAGGCCAGCTGTGTGTAAGGTGTAGGTTTGTAGTGCCAAATGTAAAATGAGTTGACCCCTCCTGTCTCTTCTAGGCTTCTCTTCCAATTCTCCCTAATAAAATACATTTTGCTCCCTTCCCTAGACATTCTCCAGGAACATTAATACTCTCTTACCTCACACGTCTTAGCCTTTTATTCTTTTCTCTGCTTAGTGAAATCCTTAGCCTTCAAGGCTCAGGATAAGATGCTATCCATGCCATGAAGGTTTCTCTGCTTGCCCAACCAGAAGTGAGTTATCTTTACTCTCTTTAAAATTCTCTAGTGCTTTACTTAGACCTCTATGCACTACTCACCACACCATGTCATCCACTGTCATTGTTCATGAATGTGTTTTTCTCGTGTACTAGATGATAAACTTCTTAAGGGTAGGGTCTCCTACATTTGTTTTTATTGTCCACCATGGTTTCTTGTTCCAAGTACAGACTTGGCCAATACTTAAAGATGGAACAAAGGAAGGATAGAAGTAGCAGCAAGGGAAGGGGAGAGGAAGAGAGGGAAGGAAAGACTAATAAACAGCAATGGGAGAAACCTTAGAGGTCACCTCATCTTTACATGAATTCCCTCTATAACATGCTCAGGTGTGTTGGTAAAAATTATTTATGCATTTCTTTATTTTGAAAATAATTCAGCTTATATACAAATGGTTTTACTTTCCTTTTCTGGGAAATAGGGGGGAATGGTGAATAATATAGATAAGAAAAGATGCTGCAATTTTGATAAAATACAGAAATATAAAATACTATTTTTATAGGGAGAAAATAATAAAAATTATCATGAGACAGTGAGCAATCATTTAACTTTACTAATTTTTTTTCCCTAAAAGAGGCCACTATTAATCATTTCTTGCTATTCTGAGCATGTATTTGTGCTGCTGCAGATTTCTGGGCTCTTTTTTGTCAGTTTGAGCCATTCCTCAGTATGGAAGTGACAAGTAGTGATGGTGGGAAACTGACAGAATGAGGCGCAGTGATGAGTGTTGCTCATTTCTTGGGATGGGGGTGGAGACGTAGAACCTTCATACAGGCATTTAGTATTTCTTCTGCCGTTTTCAATGTGAATGAGTGGATGCCTTATCTAAAATGTATCTCAGATGACATCTAATCTATGTCACCTTTTTAGGCCCCTTCCCCACCAAAAACAGCCCATATATTTGAGGGCAAGTTCACTCAAACACATTCCATGGTTGTCTACTTTAACCTTAAAAGATGAGAGCAAATTTATTTTTTTTTCTGTTTGTATTTCCTAGTTAGCCCAGTGAAAGGGAACCCCTCGTTGATCTGGGGTTTTGAAGCATGTTTCTGCTGGTGGCTGCATTATGTGTATGATGATCTTAGGCAAGCAGGCTCCTCCTGCTTACTTTTTATTCTATATCTTTAATATCGCCACACTCCTCTCAAGTCATACTGCTCTAATACTTTTCATCTGTTCGCTGGATTTGGGGGACTTTTCATGTTCTCATGCAAAACCATGGTTCACAATCTTCAACAACTAGTCTTGGCTGATTCTCTCAGTTTCTTTTGCAGCTTGTTCTGGGATAGAAATTAAAGGAAGGGTGTGGACACAGACCTAGCCAGGGAAGTAGAGGCATATATACAGCAAAATATATGTGTATGCCACAAATAACTATCATCTACAGAAACTAAGATCTATCCTGTTCTATTAATTAGAAATAGTTCATGGATAAATATCTAATGGCACAATAAAACTGTTTTCAAAAAATTTCATAGAAATTATGGCCATTCTGGAATTGAGAGCTTATTAACTTGTCTTGATGATTTCACCTTAAGAAATCTGAACCTGGAGCAATATAGAGGGAGTTATTTTTAGTAGGTATCCAGTACTCAGAAGTCTCAGTGGCTTTCAGGGCTACAACCCTGCATTAGCCCAGTATCTTCTAAAAAAAGAGAAACCATAGAAGAGACATTCCATAAATGGACTAAACAAAAGACAAGATGAGAGTATGACTTTTAAAATTTCATTTGGCCATTCAATAAATTCTGGTTTGATTGCAAGGATGAGGAATTCACTAAAGTTAATGTTAAAAGGGCAACTTTGAAGGTGACTCTTATAGAACCCAGCTTTAAGAAATAAAGCTAGAACTACTGGGTATTTACCCCAAAGATACAGATGTAGTGAAAAGAAGGGCCACATGTACCCCAATGTTCATAGCAGCAATGGCCCCAATCGCTAAACTGTGGAAAGAGCCAAGATGCCCTTCAACAGATGAATGGATAAAGAAG
>CM052900.1:64475098-64504844 GCA_028534135.1 Potos flavus | reverse complement strand
GGAGGGGAGGCAGGTGGGGAGTTAGGTGAGCCTGGTGGTGGGTATTGAGGAGGGCATGTATTGCATGGAGCACTGGGTGTGGTGCATGAACAATGAATCTTGGAACACTGAAAAAATAAAATAAAATAAAATAAAGTAAAATAAAATAAAATAAAATAAAATAAAATAAAATAAAAAAGAAAGCTAGATGTTATAAACTAGAGAGTTATCTAGAACCAGTCACTCTTTCTGGATTTTGAAGGTGTATCTTCACTGAAGATCTCTATTCTTTTCTCTGTACACCAGCTTCTTCTCTTTGTACACAGGCTTTTCTCTCCCATATCTTTGGCTTGCAGCTAGCTTTGTGCTCCAAAATACCACCTGGCCTTAACAATAGAAGTATTGTGAAGTCTCCATGAGCAGTGCCATCTGATCACAGTTTCTATATGTCTTATGTGAAGATATTAAGACTGATTGACCAAGTGTGGATCAGGTGTCCATATCTGCCTCAGTCAGCTAGGACAAAAGGCAGGTCCTCTGATACAAACCTTACTGTTCAAGGTCCACCTCTCTATGGCACAGTTGAAAAGCATGGGTGGAAGTGGTTAGAAGGAAATGGGATCTCTCAAAGTTTTTGAAGAATGGAGAGATGAACTGTCCTGAGAGCTGAGTAGAACAGCATGAGCTGACATGGTTCATCTTTATACCTCAACTATTAGCATCTTCTGGTGAGTTCAAGGCCGTTGCTGTGGAGTAAGTCCCATACCTCCACCTCTGAGTCACTTGACATTCTCAGATCCAGTGACCTGCCCTTCAGTGTCCTTCACATGGGGTCCCCCACCTTGCCCCCAAGTCTTTCCCAGAAGCCTCCTGTGCTTCAACCATGTGGAACTTCATCTCTGTACCCTTGCCAATGCTATTTTTTCTCCCTGTGATGCCCTTCCCAATCTCTCATTTGCCTGTCAGACATCTCCTTACCTACTGTCCAACCTTCTGATCAAGTGGCACCTCTTTGTTGACATTTGTTTGTTCTTTATTCCTTTGTACTTCCTCATTCTTACCATTCAAAGCTGGTCAGTCTCCTTTTCTGTTCCTACGATATCTGTAAGTATTTCTTACATCACCTACAACTCTGTACATTTATACCTTTACACAACTATTTCCTCATTTTATACCGAAAGCTCCTTCAGCTCAGGTTCCCTGTCTCTACTGTTCTTCCTGTATCCCTGGCACTTAGCAAGGGGCCTGGCACACAGAAGGCATTTTCTAAATGTTTATTGAATGGATGGATGGAAGGACTGGAAGTGTGTTTGAATGTGGGATAACAGTAACAATAACTGTGGTTATTGTGATATAATTGTAACATTTATGTACTACGTGACTATTCATTTCAACTTCACAGCAGCTCTGTGAGGTGATAATTTAGCCAAGGAAATGAAGCTTCAAGAGGGTAATATCCCAAAGCTGAAAGTGATAACATTGGTTTTCTGAGTTTAGCCTTGGTTTTTTCTACAACATGGAGCTTCTAACACAGAAGTTTGGCTGATTTAGAGGGAAACTGCCAGGATGAGCTATTACTTAGCATGAGCACATTTTCCAAAATGGTAGTATTTTCATCAACTTTTAAGGTAGTACCACTATTTTTGGAGACACTGAGGAAGAGATATTAAAGGAAGTCATGTGAAAGCAAGATAAAGACCTCTGTAGAGGATATGTTAAAATAAGGGAACTTATTTTTCTGTGCCAATAGGTGAGGTGGGTGACACTTTCTAGCCTAGCCCAGGTATTAGGCTCAAAGTCTTAGGCCAGCCCTTGCCTTAGTTACAATTTGGGAGGGCAGTGCTCTGCTAGAGGCCCAGGTGCATTTACGAGTGTTAGTGACTGAGGATTGATAAACCTGGAGAGGTAGATGGTTAGCAGGTTTAATAGGTTATGTGTTTTATTCTTCAAGCCACAGTTATGATATCATTCCTACCACAATCATTAGTTCACAGTAGATTGGATTGTTTGACTTTATAAAAAGCTATTTTTATAGTTATCTTTTAATGTTCAAAATTAGTGCAGAATTGAGCTTATTGTAAAAATTGAGAAAAACAAAAATTAATTTTCTCTTCTTTTTTCTTCTCTCTTTTTTCTTTCTTTTCCTCAGATGGCTTCCCTTTATGTCTCAGGGCATAATTCATTCAGAAATTGAACTTTATCTTCAAGGTAAGGATTAATGAAATCTTCAGTAGAAGAAAATACAAGATGATTTTTTAAAGATTTTATTTAAGTTCCATTTAATTAACATGCAGTATAATATTAGTTTCAGGGGAACAGTATAGTGATTCAATACTTCCAAAAATCACTTGTTGCTCATCATAGCAAGTGCTCTCCTTAATCCCCATCACTTACTTAACCCCCACCTACTTAACCCACCCCCCCTAGTCACCACCTCTCTGGTAACCATCAGTTTGTTCTTTATAGTTAAGAGTCTATAGTCTTGGTTTGTCTCTCTCTCTCTCTTTATGGAAATAACCCAAGTGTCCATTAACTGATGAATAGATAAAGAAGATGTGGAATGTGTATATATATATACACACATACACACACACAGTGCAATACTACAAGATGATTTTGATACAACTAGGTGTCATGGAACATACCCCAGTTGCCCCCAGAATGTCCCTTTTGATAGTTAACCCTTTGCATCAGATTTATCATTATTCCTCACAGTGAAAATAGAAGCACGTGTAAAAATGTGTCTGGCAATATTATATGCCCTACTGTAGATTAAAAATAAGCCTAAGGATTTGCTATCATTAAAGTTTTTTTTTAAGATTTAATTTATTTATTTGAGAGAGAGAGAGAGAGTACAAGTGTGAGAGGGGAGGAGCAGAGGGAGATACAGGCTCCCTGTTGAATAGGGAGCCCAGCGTGAGCAGAGAGCCTGATGCAGTTCGATCCCAGGACCCTGAGGTCATGACCTGAACAAAAGGCAGACAACCATCTGAGCCACCCAAGCGCCCCATGCTACTATTACAGAGTTAACTCACACTTCTTTTTCTCCCACTTATAACGTCATCAGACAGATCTATTATTAACTGCACTTCATTTTTATTTTTGCAGAAATGCAAATAAATCATCAACCTAAAATACAAGAAGAAGAAAATGGTAAATGTTGTTGCCACTTTTCATCTTCTAATCATCTGAAATGATCTATTTCTGTCTCAAGATTTCTGCCTTATACATTTTTAGTATATTCTTACTGAGTTTAAACTATTGATCAAAAATATTTAAGATCAGTATAGGAACAGGCATTATATTATGGTTTGATTTATAAAGAAACAAGCATAAGCAACTTTAGCCCCAAATGCTTTTTCCCTTCAATAATTTAAATATATGGGTAAAATAATCATTTTCCAAATGATTAATTTCTATTAATTGTCCTTTTTTTTAAACTAATTTTTGCATATTGGTTCTCAGTTTTCTTTTTAAATCTTTTGAGGTTAGCTTTTTCTATTAGATGTTCTTCAAATCAACCTGCAATCATTATTAATATATTTACATTTTTTCTAGATTTTTAAATTTATTTTATTTATTTGACAGAGAGAGAGATCACAAGTAGGCAGAAAGGCAGGCAGAGAGAGAGGGGGAAGCAGGCTCCTCATTGAGGAGAGAGCCCGATGCGGGGCTCAATCCCAGGACCCTGGGATCCTGACCTGAGCCGAAGGCAGAGGCTTTAACCCACTGAGCCACCCAGGCGCCCCAATATATATACATTTTAAAGCTGATCTGAATGAGATGGATAAATACAAATTACTAATATATGTACCAAGTTAACAAGCCTTTAGGTGGCCCAAAATGTTTGTACTGTGTGGCAATTTGAAACTAGGCAAGGGTTAATGCTAACATTTTTTTTTAATATTTTATTTTATTTATTCCACAGAGAGGAAAGAGATCACAAGTAGGCAAAGAGGCAGGCAGAGAGAGGGAGGAAGCAGTCTCCCTGCCGAGCAGAGAGCCCGATGCGGGGCTCGATCCCAGGACCCTGGGATCATGACCTGAGCCGAAGGCAGAGGCTTTAACCCACTGAGCCACCCAGGCGCCCCAATGCTAACATTATTATATTCATAAAGTCCTGTTTTGATTAGGATGGTCACTGAGATGCAAATATTATGTCCATTCTGATAACCAGCATTTGCATTTACTATATTAGAAATTATATTTTGGCTTATATTTTACTTCTGGTTTTTTAATTATTTGTAGGAGAAAAGCTGTGCATGTGTCAGACTGTTAATACGGATGGAATTTTACTACTGTTCTAGAATCTCTTAGTAATTTTAAAAGACCTCAAAAGTTCTATGTCTTACAGTAAGCCCCTAAGTGATAAAGCTTGAAACGACACTTTAAGTAGAAAAATTAACCATTAATCTCAGGACTTGATGGTGTATATATGAGTAATATAGGCTAATAGTTTTTTTTTAAAGATTTTATTTATTTATCTGTCAGAGAGAGAGAGAAGAGGGAGAGTGAGTGCACAAGGAAGGGGAGTGGCAGGCAGAGGGAGAAGCAGGCTTCCCGCTGAGCAAGGAGCCCAATGTGGGACTCAATCCAAGGACCCTGGGATCATGACCTGAGCTGAAGGCAGATGCTTAACTAACTGAGCCACCCAGGCATCCCTAGGCTAATAGTTTTGTACTAAAGATTTTAAATAAGGTTGCAAATGTTGAAAGTCCTTTGTTAATAATATTAATCATGTAATCAACATTAGTGATACCAAATATAATGAAGTTGCAGATGTGTTATATAGCACATGTGTTTACCAAGAGTTTGGTAGATACACTTTTTTAGTGTAACTTTGATTAAATAAAGTATCATAAAATGCTTTCTTATGATTAATCATTTCTTTGGTTTTAATTTATTTTTGTGGTCTCATTAAAATGTCTTTATTTTTTATAGCACAAATGCAGGTTAATCACAGACCTTAGTCCATGGGACACTATCATTATTTGTCTGTGGATGGTCCTTTTTTATTTTATTTCATTTTTGAATTCTGAAGAATGTGAATTTTAATATTTCTTGAGATATGATTCTAGAAATACATTAGTAGTTTTATAGTTGTATGAATAAGCTACTTTATGGTGCGGAAAGAACCTTGGGAATCTGAGTCTAATCTGATGAGGCAGTGTTACATTGTGGTTAAGAGTGCTGAAGAGCAAACATGATTTTGAAAGTACATGAAGCATATTTATGTAATTGATGCCCTTCTGTATAGCTGCAGTGGGAAGGTAGACCAAGATGCTATTTCAGTTTAATGGTAGAAAGGAAAAGAAGGAATCAACTGAGTTAATTTAATTTCATTTTAAGGTGATTAACAATAAATACAATTATGTGCTATCATTAACTCCAGGCTGTGTTTAATGAATTCTCACAACTATCTAAGACGTGTTTCCCAAACCTGACACCTTATAAACATAAATATTTATAATGAACAGAGTTGTAATAATTTATCATAGTGAAACTGCATTTCTGAATTAGACTGAACTTAGTCATGGATAATATTTTTAATGTATATTGCTAGATTGAATTGTCTAACAATTATCAATGCCTTTTGTATAATGCTTATACCTAGTCATTATGATAAGCTTTCTTTTAAATTCTAATAAATTTGTAACAATTCTATAATAATAAGTAAATTAAATTACTTCTAATTCTAATAATTTTTAACATATTCTTTGAATGATCTGTGAAGGCAGCCAAATTACATGTGAATAATGACACCTTTTCTTGCCCCAAGATGCTATCTAAGTCTGTGATGCAATGTGGAATAGAAGCGGTAATGGCGACATAAATAGTGAACTCATAATAGCATTTATTATGTAGAGTCTAAGTGTTTTAGATCTATTTATTTAATCCTTGCAATAACCCATGAGGTAGACAGTATCATTATTCCATTTACAGATGATGAAACTAAAGGACAAGTTTTTTTTTTTTTTAACTCAAATAAGGTCACACAGGTGTACAGGTGGCAAATAGAACATCTGGAATTTGAATCCAAATGGTCTGACTCCAGAGTCCGTACTGTTCTTTAAAGGAACTTCTTCTAACTATCCCTAGTCATTAGGAATGTGTGTATATTTACATATGTGTATACGTCATCTATGCGTTTGGATTTACTTTGTTTTTTTTTTTAAAGATTTTATTTATTTATTTGACAGAGAGAGAGAGAGATCACAAGTAGGCAGACAGGCAGGCAGAGAGAGAGGGGGAAGCAGGCTCCCTGCCGAGCAGAGAGCCTGACAGGGGGATCAATCCCAGGACCCTGAGATCATGACCTGAGCCAAAGGCAGAGGCTTTAACCCACTGAGCCACCCAGGTGCCCCTGTTGCATTGTTTCTCTAGATGATTAGGCTGTAGTTTTAGATCTTTAGCTTTTAGCCTTTTTTCAGATGCAAATGAAAGGATGTTTTTTAATTCTCAGGGGGATTATTATTATTGTTACTATCCTTAGTAATCTTTTTTCACCTAGAACTTTTGTGGAAACAAATCGGGTTTCTGCAAGACTTCTTTTGTTAACGATTATTTGGAGCCCAACCTTTCATTAAGGGTGGTGTAGACACTTTTTTCTTACTTCAAAAATCTCAGGTCCAGTTCCCAGCCTTGTGTGTCCGCAGCATCCCATCTCTTGGCAGGGGGTATTGACATTTACCACAGGCAAAACTCCAGCCTTCCAAAGTGTTGACTAACCACAACTTCTGTGGATGGCCCTTTCATCATCATCATCATCATTATTATTATTACTATTATTATTTGGCAGTGGGGAATTTTTCTTACTTTCTTGGAAATGAAATAATGAACAAAAAGTTTGTTTTTGTTTTTCAATTTGCCCAGAAGCTAGTGGTATTATAGTGACAGGGCTTTAAAAATATCATTCCAAGAAACTGGCTCAAAGTATCAGAAACTTAAGTCAAACTGTTAGTAACTGAAAGAACTGGTATTAGAATTCAGCTCTTAAGCATTACACAAAACTGTTTCACTGTAAATGGCTGAGCTCCCTGCATGCTCTCAAGGATTTCTGGCTTGAGGGACTATAAAATTTTTGGAGCACTTACATATTTATTTGTAAGAAATGCCAACTCTTTGTAGCATGATTATTAGTAACTTGCTGGATTATCTGGGGGTAAAGATTATTAAAATATTTTCTCTCTCCTCTCAATTCTACTTTCTATACATGTTTGCAAGTCTCACTACCTGTAGTGTCTGCTCTAGGATAGAAACTGGAATTTAATTACTGTATTCAACATAATTAACAATATAAACTCTTTTATAACATCATCGTGCATCCCAAATCAAGTGTAAATGGCTTTGAATTGCCCCCTGCTCTGATCATCTATGGTACGTTGTTTTTGTAGTTGTACAGATAAAGAAGCAACCACCTGCTCCTGGGTCAGAACCTTCTACCTGTTTGATCAGTCTTGCTTCCTGGGTAGGAAGACATGCTGTGGGTACCTGGGAACCTGGGTGGACCTGAGGGGTTGGTGTCCCACATAAGCGCCTGTGATGTGTGTAGCTGATATGCCAGAGAAACCATATCTGGGATTGCCTCATCAGTCCCAACACACATTGCTTGAGACTTGGTTAACAAATTCCAATGTGGCTAAATGGGAAAAGAGAAGTCAGTGTGGAGATGAGTTTGGAACCAGAAGGAAGAAGGTGAGCTCATGGGAATTCTCATCAGAGGCCAGATATTTGTTGTGACTTGCTATTTGACATGGGTCTGCCAGGAAGAGTTAAGTGAGCAACTAGGGAAACACTGCAGTGCTTCTCATGCCCCCTGCTTGGCTTTTCCTTCATTTTCTCCTGACAGTAAATGGCCAGTGTTTGGATAGTTATTTATGCTGCATTGATTCTAAAATATTGGTTCATATCTTTTCCTGACTGAGACAAAATACCCATAATTCAACATAGTAATTGAATATAATGGGTTTGACCCTAAAACAACAATATGATCTCAGCATCTTCAGAATATCCAACAGATATGTGGACACACTGCCACAAAGAACCTACTCTCAACCAATTTCTATTTGGAGATAATTCACAAAAAGCATCATACATTTTGGGGTGAAATAGGATTAATCGAATGGCTCTTATTTAGTCTGAGGCAAGGTCTCTCAACCTTGAGACTATTGACATTTTGGGCTGGATAATTTTATGTTGTGGGGAGTTGTCAAGTATACCATAGGATGTTTAGCAGCATCCCTGAACCTCTACCCACTGGATGCTGATAGCACTCAGCCACCAGTTGTTACCATGAAACATGTCTTCAGGCTTCACCAAATGTTTTCTGGGTGGAGAAATGACCCTCAGTTGAGAACCGCTGACCTAGAGAATGGTGTTTCTGTTGGGAAAGGGGGCTGAAGAGTTGGGACATGCAAGTCTGGAAAGGTAGATGTGGCAGACTATATTCGCTAAAGTGCTGTAACTGCACTTCCTGTCCTGTTTACTCTTCCAGAACCTTGCCAATTACCCATGAAAAGGTGGAATCAACTTAGGCAGACTTTTGAGACTGCCTCAACTAATAGCGTGGAACAAAAGTTACTCCATGTGATGTTTCTGCCATATACTAGTAGGTCAAAAGATGTAATGGTGCTTCTGCCAAGCCCTCACTCTGGGATGTTTGTTCTTGGAGCCCAGCTATCATGCTATGAACAAGCCCAGACCACATGGACAGGTCTACATGGAGACGCACAAAGGCTGTTGTCCCAAGCCCTGCCTGAGCTTTCAGCCAGCAGCCAGCAGCCAGCACCAACTTGCCAGTCACAAGAGAGAGCAATCTTGAATACAGATCTTTCTGTCTGCTGTTGAACCACCACTGCCAATGCTGTATGGAACAGAGATGAACTTTCTCTGCCAAGTCTGGCCCAGATTGCAGATTCATTGGCCAAAGAATTAATTATTGTTGATGAAAGCCATTCCATTTTCGGGTGGTTTGTTACACAGCAATAGATAACCACAACAGTAGAATTAGTAGAGAGTAGTTCATGAAGACTGCATATGTAGGTCAAGACTTGAATTCTATAATTGAGGATCATAAGTTGCTATCCTAATGATGTCAGTGATGTGGTTCTGAAAGTAGGTTTAGACCTAATAGGTTGCATGGAAGCCAGAACTTGAAGTACTTGAGAATGGTTAGCAAATATTGAAAGAGAGGCAAGCTAAGGTTTCTAGCTGTGGTAAGGAGGATGATCAGTAGAGGCATGGAGAGATTTAGCAGCAAGCATGAAGGATAAACTTGAGGGGAATTTGGGATAAGGACAAGGCAGAAATACCATTGATGAGAATAGGGCATCCAGGTTAAGGATGGTCACAGGGAACCTGGGACACCCCTCAGGAGCTTGCCATTTAGCCACCATGCTACTCCCCCTGTCAAGAATCATTATTTGAAGTGGAGTTGAATATACTAAACAGAGAGGCAGAGGATTCAGAGTAAACTGCAGTAAGGAGTCATCATCCTAACTTCACAGCAATATCTAACAAGCTCCAACATGCAGGGAGGCTGCTGAGATCCTGGTTAACAGTGCAGATTCTAAATCTAGACTGCACCACTTATTCACTGTTTGGCTTGGGTAAGTCACTGAATTTCTCTATGCCTCAGTTCTTTCTTAGAAAATGGAGACAATAATAGAAACGCTTAGAGTTGCTTTGAGGATTAGGTAAAAATAATATCTATAAAACATTTAACCAGAGCTTGTACATCTCATATACCCATCAGTGGTAATGTTTAAACTTCATTTTCCCTTGTGATAAAAGATGTCAAGAGTCTTGAGCATCCAGCAGCAGCCCCATTGTAACATTTGGCTGGATCAGGCAACATGCCCCATGGCCAGGAAGTGCCTCTATTACTGCTTCTTCTCTATTCAATCCTGTAAACTGGGGCATCCTTTACCATGTCACACAGCAATAAATAATATACAAAACCATAGAAATGACATTTATGCTAAACCAATATCAATATAAAATATATAATAGATTCACTTCTGATAGTGTTTTATGCTTGTTTTCCAGACTTAATGTGGAGAAAATGAGTATTGTTTGAAACCATTTTATTTCAGGAAGCATAACTGTTTCTAATTCTGTATCGAATTTATCCTAACTCCTGTGGTAGTGAGCACATCATTTCTCTATTGCTTTGTATGTATAATAGGATTAATGATATCTGTCTCTTTGAAGAATAAAAATATTTGTAAAGTACTGAAAAAAATTCAAAAAAATCTCATGATCCTCTTATGAGGTATTTTGAAGGATTTGTGAGTTTATATACATAGAATTGTTTGGAGATAAAATTATCAAAAATTAGGATAAAGTAATAATTTGTCTTGTTTATAATATTTTTGTCAAAGCATTAAAATATATTTACATGCCCTTCAAACTTTGGGTGATACAAGGTCAATATTGTTTCTATTATCTCTGTGCTAACAACAAGACCAGTTATGAGACAAATAACAATGTCCTTGTCCTGTATACAAAAAATGACCCTAATGACGCATAATCAGAAGGACTTATTCTTTGTTGAGAAATATTTATATATTGTGCTAAAGCATTCTTAATGCCTTGCATATCCTTTCTTACACATGGTCTTTATTTTTCAAAATATTTCTTAATGGATCCCCAAACATTATAGGACTCTGTGCCAAGTATTGTACTAGGTCCTGAGGATACAGAGACATATAAGACCGAAACTTGCCCTTTGAGGAGGTTAGAGTCTCGGTGGGTAGATAAGGGTAGGAGGCCCAGAGAGATGGAACTCGTTTGTATATCTCAGGGTCGAAGTGTGCACAGGGTCCAACATACCTATGGTGAGAAGAGTTCATTCTAGTTACTGGAAGAGGTGCCTGGAAATGCTTCTTGGACGAAGTGACTTTCAGGCAAAGCCCTGGAGGTAGGAAAAACCCTTCAAGATAGCTGAAGGACGGTGTGTGAGCAGCTGCATGAAGGAGATTTCAGAGGGGCCAGAGACTGCTTTGTAAGGGTGCTGTGGACAAGGGGTATCGATGTTATGAACAGAGCTAAGTATTTGACAGGCATGGCAATCTATTAGCAATGTTAAAATATTGCCATGAATGGAAAGATGGAGAAAGTTTTATTTGTTCTGACCTCTCTCAAGGAGTAAAGGGAACATGGGTAGAAGGAATTCTTGGATTCCTCATCTAAAGTCTGGGGGAGCCTCACAGGGCTTTGTGAGAGGGTGGATCTGGTTAACTTTAGGGCTTTTGTTCCCCAGAGTCACCTGCAGCTCTCCTCCATCCTTCCTTGCCACATGCTCAACCTCTCCACCAAGTTAGAAACAAGCACATCCTTTGTGATGCATAGTGGTATTGTTCTTCTTAGGCTGTCTCAATCTACCTGCGATTGTAATCAGAGCAGTGCAAGGTTGCAATCCACAGAGGTGCATTAAGTCTTGTCACTCTCACTGCATCTTATTGTGTCCTGCTCTGTTAATGTAAGTGTCATGGGAATATGCTTACTATCTGGTATATCATCAGGCAAAACAGGCCTGTCCCATAGTTTTTAATGTGCTTTGAGGAGTTTTCCCTCAGTATGTTGAACTGACAATTACATGGTCAGAGCTTAAATTACATGCATCCTCCTTACATTTCTTTGTGTATTCAGTGGATAGTTGCCAAGTAACTGAAAATGTGTCTAGACGCAGATGTTTCTATATTCAACAACAGGGTCAATTTTCTGAGCTACAAAGGCAAATGCGTGTAACCCCTGTAACAAAATACACAGAATAGGTAAAGATAAATTGTTAAGATCCAAGGAAGGGCTATTGAACTTCACTAGCTATAGGAATTTTGCTCACCAAAATAACTCACTCATGCCTTCCTAAAAATAAACCTCCAGTTAATAAGAAAACCTTGGAAAGGAAACAGTTAACAGTAAACCTGGAATCTATTTTTTTTTTCCTTTTCCTGGGAAATGAAGGAGATGTCTCAGTCAAATCCCCCTGCATACATGCTAAGAATAAGACCTGGTAGAAACACTAATAGTATTTATAAGTAAAAGATAACAGAAAGCTCTTATCTGTGAAATGCTTTCAGCAGCTCTTCCAGTTTTCCCTTGCTTTATAAGAAACCCCAAAACTTAGTGGCTCAGAACAGTTATTGATTCCTATCTTTCACCTTTCAGTGGGTCGATGTGGTTCAGTCAGGTGATTCTTGCTCGGAAACTTCCGTGACTTTAGTCTGATTGTACTTCATTTGCACAGACATCTGAAGCTATGCCTTGCTGGATAACCAAGATGGGTCACCTGTTCCACTGGTTGACGACACTGGCAGCTCAGCTGGAGTTACCTTCCTACATGAGGCCTTCCCATCCGCTTTAGGTTTTCATAGCACAATTCCTTAGGTCCAAGAGGGAGTATCTGGAGAGAGTGTTCTAACAGACCCAGACCAACCTAGACTCAGAAGTCCCAGAATGTCACTATGCTGCATTATGTTGGCCAAGGGCAGCCCAGATTAGATCAGGGAAAATAGACTCTACCTCTTAATAGAGAGGTAAAATAGTCACTTTGCGAAAGAGCAGGTGGGTTGGGAGATATCAGTAAGACCTTTAAGTAATGCAGTCTGCCATAGCAGAATATGTCTGGTCTGTCTAGATTGCCTGTTGTAAATCAACCTGGTATTTATGGAGTGATAGAGGCATGAGTGGAGGCAGAGGTGTAAACTAGGAAATCAATGGGGTTCGATAGCTATGCTTGCATTGTTTAAATCTTGCATGGTTTAAGTCTGAAACAGCACAAGTTCTAATGGAGGCTGGAGAGGACATTTTTGAGTTATATTGATCATACAGAGCAGGAGTCAGCAAAGTTTTATGATGAAGGGCCAGATAATATGCATCTTAGGCTTTGCAGGCCATGTATGGTCTCTGTTGCAATTACCCAACTCTGCTGTTATAGCACAAGAGCACCCATGGAAAATACACAAACAAATGACTGTGGCTGTGTTCGAGTGAAACTAATTACAAAAACAGGTGGCAGGCTGGATTTGGCCAGTGGGCCATAATTTGCCAACCCCTGGTCCGTGATCTCTCCAAAGGAACAATGCTTAGCCTATGGCTTACTAGTGAATGATCAGTAAATTTGATATTAGGTAAGCTTTATAAACTGTCAAATCTGATTTCATAATTTGACTCACATGGTCCCATAGAGAGCCTCTTGAATAACTATCACAATGCTTGTACATAATATAGACACTTAATACTTATAAATCAACTGGTCAACAAATATTAATTGAATTCCAGTTATTGGCATAGCATCATATACTTACGTTCACGATTTTCTAGTTCAGTTTTATCTATACTGATTGCACTTAGCTACATAAGAATAGCAAATACAGAACAAATACAGAACTTTCTATTGTTAAAGTGGAAGCTGCTGTTAAAATTTACTTTATTATTGATGAGAAATTTAAATTTATTACTGGGTGTTTTATACAAACAATGAATCATGGAGCACTACATCAAAAACTAATGATGTATGGTGACTAACATAACATAATAAAAAATAAATTTATTGTTGGTTTTTTTGGAGATCATAGAGTATATCTAGACTACTTTTAAACATTTTTAACACAAAAGAAAAATAAACCTCCATAGACGTAGTCTCCAAGAAAAGTTTTCTTTTTTCTGTAGCAGGATTTCCCCAAATGGAGGCAACTATTATAGTATCTTTCCAGATTTAAGCTTTGAGAGCCAATGAAAAGAGAATAAAATGGGACAGTCTGAGGTAGATTTTCGGCAAAGGCTTATTGCATAGTCAACAAACTTTCTTTTTAAAAAACCTTTAAACCATTGGTAAATATGAGATAAATATTTAGATTTCAATTACATGGAATTCTCTTTGGGGGCTTTGAGTTAATAGAATTGGTTTTTCTAAAGGGATTAGCACATTACAGTATTTTGAGATATAACTTCTTGGGGTTGAATAGACAGCAGCTATAAGGAAAGAAAGAAAAGAGACACTTGGACTATCTGAACTCACATTCTTTGATTTTTTTTGGTAAAGATAGTTTCACAATAGAAAATTACAGAACTAAAAACTTGTAATTGTGACACATAATAAAATATATAAAAACTATGAACATATTTTTAGTTCTGATAAAAATAAATTGTTTTGCAGCATAATGGAACTTTTAATTTAAATATAGGCTCAAGGTCTATATTGATGGCTCAGTTGGTTAAGCGTCTCCCTTCAGCTCAGATCATGATCCCAGTGTTCTGGGATTGAGTCCCACGTCAGGCTCTGTGCTTGGCGGGGAGCCTTCTTCCCCTCTCCTTCTGCCTCCCCCTCTGCTGCTCTGCCTGCTTGTGCTTTCTGTCAAATAAATAAATAAAATCTTTAAATAAATAAATAAATATAGACTGAGATTATACCTCTATGATATTTTCTACAAATGTTTCTAACTATTTCATATTTTAGATGGTGAGATATTCTTAGAGAAGTTAAATGATCACATTTTAAAAGTATACTATAGGGAATACTGGAATAGTTAATTTTTTCCCCCAGTGCTAGTAAAGAAAATCATGCTGAGAATAATGCCAATTTAAAAAATCACCACAGAAGATATTTCATTGGTTATTCCACCTTTACTTTTATTTTATTTTTTCAGTCTTACAAGATTCATTGTTTATGTACCACACCCAGTGCTCCATGCAATACTTGCCCTCCTCAATACCCACCACCAGGCTCGCCCATCACCCCACTCCCCTCCCCTCCAAAACCCTCAGTCTGTTGCTCTGAGTTCACAGTCTCTCATGGTTCTTCGCCCCTCTGTCTTTTTCAATTCATCCCTCCCTTCCCTCACACAATGGGCAAAATGCAGATGCAGTACAAAGAAGGGCCATATGTACCCCAATGTTCATAGCAGCAATGGCCACAATCGCCAAATTGTGGAAAGAGCCAAGATGCCCTTCAACAGATGAATGGACCAAGAAGATATGGTCCATACATACAATTGAATATTATGCCTCCATCAGAAAGGATGAATACCCAACTTTTATTTTAACATGGACTGGACTGGAAGAGATTATGTTGAATGAAATAAGTCAAGCGGAGAGAGTCAATTATCATATGGTCTCACTTACGTGTGGAGCATAAGGAAAAATATGGTTATTCCACCTTTAAATCTCATGTTGTGGTGACATGGTAATTTCGAAAGGTGAGAACATAAGAATATTATATAAATCAATGGCTCATTGCTATTTGTCCCTGTTGTAGTAAACAAGATATGCAAGCCAACATGCAAACTCATTTGTGTCCCCCTTCCCATGATAGCATGATACAAAAACCCCCCGATGGCAGGGGAAGGAGATGAAGATGAGATAGGAAAGATCTAAAAACAGGAAAAGAGATACTTCAGCTTGTTGAATTATGCATCAAAGCACAGGTGGAAGGCTTTCTATAAGAATTAATATCATGGTAGGATTCTCAATGAGATTATACTTTGAAATTTTCATGTTTTCTAATTTTCCCACTGAAAACGAACTAAAATTCCTGAAAGTAAACTTTCTACAAGGTGGAAAATGCAGAGTGCACCCCTGTGAGTTGTGCCCCTCCTTTGGCATTTTGGTACTAAGGCTTAATTAAGTTTCATCTTTAGTAACAAATGTAGCATTATGCAAAATCTACCTGATGCAAGTTTTGTCAAACTGATTAGAGATATTCCTATGATCTTTGTGGATGGATTGGGGACCAGGGAGAGTAGTATAATGTACTAAAAAGAAAGATAACCTCTGAGTGGAGGACTTACTGAGAACTCAGGTATTCAGAATGGTGGTGGGTCTTCATCCCCTTTTGAAAATGTAATAAATACTTATAAGGCAGTATGTGTTTATGGTGGCTTTGAAAATGATAATAGACATCTTTAAATTGCCCTTGCAATCCAGGGATCAGTTGTAATGAGTAGAGAGTTCTAGCAGACAGGACTCTATCCTTTGTTACTCTTGACCATGTGGTGTGGGCTCATGATGAGAGGGTTTCACTGCTTTGGGGTTGATGGTGTCATTTTCCAAAGTGCACCAAATGATTAAATAAATACTATCTCTATTTGTTTTCCAAACTAAACCAATTACAGAACAAGTTATAGATCTTCTTAAAAGATATTTTCTGTCATGCTCTGTCTCAACTTTCCTGTACTTTCGGCATTGCTGTGGCAGGAAGCTCAATGATCCTTTCTGCTTACATGGCACATGGTCTTCCTCTGTTTCAAACATCTCTTTTCTTCATCTTCCCCCTCCCAAACTCTCTCAGTTCTGCTAGGCCCTACATACAATATTTTACTCCTTACTTGTTGGTTCATTCCAACCCTTAGGGGACTCCAGCAATTTTTTTAAAATAAATTTTTAGCTCTTTTTGCTTTGTCTTTAGGTTTTCCACATCTTCACCATGATTCTGCTAGGATCACCAAACTTTATCAACCCCAGCTTAACAAGGTTATTCCCTAGTACAGATAATGTCTTAATGTCAGCTTATCAATATGCCTGTCATTAGTTCCCACCCAAAGATTTGACAGTGATGCCTAAATTTTCCAGCCAAATACCTAGTACTAAATGCTTCGCATTCAGTGTTTTCCCCCCAAATATCTGCTATCTTAAAAAGCTTACTGCTTATTTTCTTTGTAATTAAAATAATCTGTTATTTCCAAGACTTTTCCACATGCTGGCTTCCAAAAGGGAGTCCATGATTAGCAGTTATTTTAATACTTCTTGATTTCACAAATTATTCACTTCATAACTAAGTGGGTTAGGTAGAATCCCTCATTTCCTAATATTAATATGGTTTTCTTCCACATTTTCATATTACTTTCCTTTTTCCTTTGCAGGAGATTGGAAGGTGACCATTGTCACTGGGGATCTTGAAAATGCTGGCACTACAGCAACAGTATCTCTTTATGTCTATGGAGAAGCAACATGTTCAGGTCCTATTATTTTAGGATCTGGGAAATACCAGCTGTTTAACCCTAACAGTGCAGATATATTCAAGGTAAAATTGATATGATATAACTTGCTTATTAAGATAAATTATGATAAATTAAGATAAATTTTAAGATAGATATTAAGATAAATTATGATTTACATTCCCTAAGATGGAATAGAAAATCTTTGTTTTGATGTTGTATTTGCATTACGTTTTCTTGGTAGACATGAAATCTTTTATCCTAAGGGGTAATAAGAGTAAAGAGGTAAATAGTGGTAATAACAGGAA
Source organism: Potos flavus (assembly GCA_028534135.1). NCBI lineage: Eukaryota > Metazoa > Chordata > Mammalia > Carnivora > Procyonidae > Potos > Potos flavus. The sequence goes on along the minus strand of CM052900.1, from coordinate 64,487,620 downwards.
TAAAAGATTTTTTATTTTTCCCCATTTTTTTAAATATAGAGGTCACAAAGTATACGAACTTTAGAAAATTTAAAAAATGAGAATGGTGAACTTTACTCCTAATCCTGCCATCAAGGCAAATATTTCCGCTGTTGAATATCTTTTCTAGTTCTTGTCTCTATCCATGGAGTATGATGCTATGATAGAAAGGTGGTGCAGTCTAATGGCTAAGGCATGGTCTGAGGAGGCAGATGGCCAAGACTCAAATGTTGACTTTACTGCTTACTAGCTTGGTGACCTTGACAACTGCTCTATAACGCTTACCTCAAGGGGTTAAAATGAGGCTTAAATGAATTAATGTATGTAAAATGTTTAGTGCCATGCCTGAAAAACTCAATAGATGTTTGCTCTTGCTATTGTAGTACATAAGCAATTCTGTAGCCCCTTATTTATACAAGTCCTCCAAACTATAATCTTTATTGAATATTGAATATATGAAATTAACCGTATGCTACAGTTGTTGCTACTGTAGGACATTTAAATGACTTCTAGGTTTTTACTTATAAATAATGCCATAATGAATGTATTTTTGATCTCAGTTTCTTCTTTTTTTCTAAGCAAAGCTATCTATTTCCTTATGACAAATTCTGAGAGATAGGATTACTCTTGATCCATTCTGACAAAGCACTTTGTAAAAGTGTCTAATTTATAGCACAGTGCCTAGCAGGACATAGCAATTGGTAAATTTTAGTTGTTATTAAGTCATTACTACACACCCTAAACATGGTATCTATTTCTGCCATATATAGTGTTTAATTCTTTTAATTAAAATTTCTCAGTACCTCTTTGCAACTTACAGTATGTGACGTGGATCTAAGGAAGTTATCTTCACTTCTTCCCTTTTTGTTAAAAGAGTTTTATTGAGATATAACTAACATACCGTAACATCCATCCATTTAATGTGTAGAATTCATGATTTTGGTATATTCATAGAGTTGTGGAACTATCACCACACTCTAATTTTAGAACATTTCATCACCCCCAAAAGAAAGCCTAGACCCACTAGCAGCAACTCTCCAACCTCATATTCTCTAATCTTAGGAAACCAGTTACCTATCCATTATTATCCAGTATTATTATCCACTATCTATCCAGAATTCCATTGTATGAACATATCACATTTAATTTATCCATTAATCAGCTAATGGACACTTGATTATTTTTACTTTTAGCTATTAATATGGATAATTATTATGAATAATGCTGCTATGAACATCCATGTACAAATTTTTCTGTGGATATATGTTGTACAATTGGCTATCGAACAGCACTGGTTTGAACTGTGCAGATCCACTTACATGTGGATTTTTTACAGTACATTACTATAAATGTATTTTCTCTTCCTTACGATTTTCTTAATAACATTTTCTTTTCTCTATCTACTTTATTATAAGAATACAGTATATAATGCATATACAAAATATGTGTTAATTGACTATTTATGTTATCACTTAAGTGTTCTGGTCAATGGTAGGTTATTAGTAGTTAAGTGTTTGAGGAAGTCACAATTACATGCAGATTTTCCGCTGTGTGGGAGGTTGGCACCCATAACTCTGGCATTGTTCAAGGGTCAACTCTATTCCTAAGTACCTATCCTAGGTACTTAGGAATAGAATTACTGTATCATATGGTAACTCAATGTTAACATTTTAAGAAAGTGACAAAGTTTTTCAGAGTGGCTGAACCACTTTTACATTCTCACCAGCAATATATGAGGGTTCCTATTTTTCTACCTTCCAAAAGAAATTTGTTGTCTATCTTTTGATTCTAGCTATCCTAGTGGATGTGAAGTGATGTCTCATTGTAGTTTTGATATATACCTCCCTAATGACTAATTATGTTGAATATCTTTTCATGTGCTTGTTAAATATTTCCGTGTCTTCTGTGGAGACTTTCAAATCCTTTGCTCATTCTAATTGGATTATTTATCCCTTTCCTAATGAGTTTAAGAGTTCTTTATATATTTTGGATATGAGGCTCATATTACATATATGACTTAAAAATATGTTCTCCCATTTTTCGGGTTCTCTTTTAACTTTCTTGGTGGTAATGATTTAAATTACTTCTGGTATCCTTTTAATTCAACCTGACAGATTCTTTTCAGTATTTCTTGTAGGGCAGTTCTGCTAATGATGCATTCTCTCAATTTTTTTTTTCCTGGGAATGTCTTAATTTGCAAATAGAATTCCTTGTTGATAGTTTTTTCTTTCAGCTCTTTGAAAATGTCATCTTATTGCTTTCTGACCTTCATGATTTCTGATGAGAAGTCAGCTGTTAATTTTATTGCATGTGATGAGTTGTTTTCTTTTGCTGTTTTCAAAATTCTCTCCTTGTTTTGGCTTTCAGTACTTTGACTATGTTGTATCAGGATGTAGACAACTTTCCTGTTGGTTTTCACAGCTACCATGGTTGCAAGTGTGCTGGTTTTTAAGGATGTTGTAGAACTGGGGAAAGAAAAATGGAAATAGATCAAATTACAATACACAAACCCTTCTGTTCTTACCAAGGTTCATAGTTTTCATTTGAATGAATGCTTTTCAGATTGTTGAAAGTCTTCGATTAATTTCCAGAGGTTTTGAAAATTTGATTTTAATAATTTTTGCCACTGTTTTCATGGAGAGCCTAATGCATCATTCCAGAAGTCCTGTGCTGTCCCTTTTTATCTTCATCATATTTTGTTCTATTTTATTGAAAATTCGATTCCTCCATGAAATCTTCTATTTGTGGCTGTGATTTTTATTATCTGCTATAGAGAAGTAGGATCTAGCCCAATGTAAATGTGACCTTGAGCCTATAATATGTCATGTGACTAAATCTATGAAACAAGAGCCACCAGCCAAGTGGTGTTATGACATTGACTATCTCATTATTGTCAGGACAGTAAAAAACTTTCATTTGTATAACTGGTCCATGTTATATGTGGCAATGTGGGACAGCTGTAATGTTTTCTTGATGCAATCATAGGTCTTGAAGGAGAACTTGATGGTAGCTGTATAGAGAGCAGAGGATTCCAGCATCAAAAAGGGGCTTTCAAAGTGATGTCAGGCTTTGTAGTAATTTTTGTAGCTACCCTCCAGAGACTATGGAGTCAGCCTTGTAGGAGAAACTGGAATGGCATGGAGAACCAGGCTGAAGGAAATGATTCATCCCCCTGAAATGACCAAAACAAAAATCAGAGCAGAGTTTGTTATAGCAGGAAGTTTGAAGACTATAGGCAGAAAAGAATTCCTAGACCACAGGAGCTGGACCTCATTTAGTTGCTAACTCTTGAATTTTGTCCATTGACTGACATAGATGAGACCCTCATGAATATCTGTAGAAAGTATGAAAATTTAATAAAAATGACTCCGCTGAAATTTGTTTAATATTTGCTACTTTCTCTTGGGGCATTCATTGTTAATTTTCCCTTGTGATCATTTATACCTTGGAGGCATCATAAAGACATCCCATGTGTCTTATATGGTTATTATTTACTTATAAACCTGCCTGGAGATTTAGCTGAGCTTTTTATTGCATTTTTGCAAATTGAAACACTAAATAGTACTCTCTGTTGCTTGGATAATGTTGGTAGCTAAGCCCTTCACTCCTAGAAAGTGGTTTTCTGCTTCTAGTTTACTATTGCATGAAGTCAATTCATTTTGTAGATGAATAGGTTTAATATTTATTATGAACTCATAGGGCACTTTCACAACCATTTGAAAATCCTTTATGTTCCTAGAATAGAAAGCATAATCCATTTTTGCCTTTTCAGAACAATTTATATCAGCAGGAATTAGAAGACCTATATTTGAGCTCCAATTCTTACCTTTACTATCTAAGGAAATATGGATAAATCACTTGACATTTCTAAGCTTGAATTTCCTCCTTTGTAAAATGGGTACAATAATACTTTCTAATGTTATTGTATAGATTGAAAGAGTTAAAAATAAAATGCTTTATAGAAACACTTGTCTTTATACTCCAGAGGCAGACTCTTGTGTTCCTTCCCACAAATTGAGGTTGTTTTCTTGATGGGATAGGATTTAAGAAAATTTTTCAGATGAATGAGGGCAGGAAGGCAGCTTGGCAGATGGTTGGTAGGTGGCTATTGCTGGCATGGGAGGGTCTGCGTAGAAACATGTCTGGAGGCTGGAGTAGGAGGAAGAAGGAGAGGGAGCCAAGACTGGGTTGGCTGGGCTAGAGTAAGGCAGTGAGAATATAAAGAATAACAGGAACGTTTATCTTGGACCTTTTCAGTGTTGAAAGGTTAGATGTTCATGTGGAGCTACAAATTATTAGCCGTTAGCTAAATGGATGCCAGCATGTCATTTTGATTTTGGTACAACTTTTGCATTTCTTTCTTCTTTGTATTTTTCTATACCTTTTTCTCCTCCTTCTCTCCATCCTCTGCACCCCGCCCTCTCTTGCTCTCTTGCTCTCTCTCTCCCTGTTTGTTTGTTTGTTTAGGTGGACTTGAAATTTGGAGTTTGGTAATATTTCACATTGACTCCATTTGGCAGCTTAGGAATTGCCACCTTAAGCAGTGCCCTGCTGACATAATTGGCTTTCCTGTAGATGACAGGTCCTAAAAACAATTTAACTTGATCTTTTTCCTCAAATAGTTGAAGTATTTTATAATGACATCTACATTTGGAGCACCAAATTTTCACATGTGAATTCTTATCCAAAAAAGCCAGTAGAGTTGCTTAAATATAGAATAAACTACAGAAACCAAAACCCCAATACAGAATAAACTACAGAAAGCAGATAAATTTTCCGAAGGAGCAAATTTTCTTAGAAAGGCTAAATATTAAAATAAAATGATTATTGGTTTCAGATAGCAATCATTACTTATTTATTGGAGGATTACCAAAAGAATATGGCATGGCCCACTCCTTAGAAGCCAAAAACCTTTGTGGGCAGAAAAGCAAAACGGGATTTGCTAATGTCTACTCTGAGCTAGATGTTAGATATTTAGCTGAAACATGAGAGAAAGATCCCTTTCTCTGATCCCTCTCTCTTGACCTGGTGAAATTCTCTTTTTTTTGCAAAGATCAACATTTCTGTGGTCTTGATCACAACCTCTTCCATTTTCCAAGATGGAAAATCAGCCATCCTTATTTTTCCTTGCATCTCCAGGATGACTCTAGTTAATCCCTGCCTTAAATCTAATAAATATACTTATGTCCTTCTTATTCTAAAATATAACCTTTACTCTGCTCTTAAATTACTGACCTTTCTCCTTCTCTTCTTTGCAGATTTTTAAAAAATACTAATTTATCCTTGTTGCTTCTCCTCTTTTTCTTCCTGTTCTTTCCTAAATCTCTTATGGTTTGGAATTTTCACCCATCACTCTTTTTAAGCCATGTTTTCTAGGATCAGCAGTGAAGTCCTAATTATCCTCCCAGTTGTTATGCTGGGTTTCTGGTCAAGGAATTATTGGGTAAGTGGGTGGGTAATGTCATGATAGGTGTGGGTGCTGGGATCAGATCTCCTACATTCAATGTCTAACTCTCTTGGGATGCCTGGGTGGCTCAGTGGGTTAAAGCCTCTGCCTTCGGCTCAGGTCATGATCCTGGGGACCTGGGATAGAAACCCCGCATCGGGCTCTCTGCTCAGTGGGGAGCTTGCTTTCCCCTCTCTCTGCCTGCCTCTCTGCCTACTTGTGATCTCTCTCTCTCTCTCTGTCGAATAAATAAATAAAATTAAAAAAATAAAAACCAAAGTCTAACTCTTTGACCAGCTTATTTGTGGGAAGTTATGTAAAATTTTATCCTCTGTAAAGTGGGTGAAAATAAGTGCACCTATCTAAAAGAGTTGTGAGGATTATATGGGGTAGATAAAATCAATGTAAAATGTTCAGCATGGAGGAAGGCACATAGAAAAAACCTCAGAAATTTTGAAATATTTTTATTGTATTTGGAAAGAAATGGACTAAAGAGGTTCAAGAAAGAATAGGTGACTGTTATGAGTATGTCCCCCTCAAAGATACTGAAATCCTATGAATATGAATATGACCTTATTTGGAAATAGGGTCTTTGTGAATATGACCTTATTTGGAAATAGGGTCTTTGCAGATGCAATTAAGGTCTAAATTAACATGAGATCAAGGGCTCAGCTTTGGTGCAATATGACTGGTGTCTTAATAAGAGAGGAGCAGAGAGGGAAAACACCACGTGGTGACAGATGTAGAGAGTGAAGTGATGGAGCTATAAGCCAAAGAATGCCAAGGTTCAGTGACCACTACGAGAATCTAGAGAGGCAAAGAAGTATTCTATTTAGAGTCTCAGAGTGGAGCATGGCCTTGCTAACACCTTGATTTCAGACTCTAGCCTCCATAATGGTGAGATAATACATGTCTGTTGTTTTAAGCCACCCAGTTTGTGGTACCTTGCTACAGAAGCCCTAGAAAGCTAAAGCAGTGATGAATAGTCAGATGCTTCAGAAGAATGGAGGATGAAAATGGAAAGAAGATGATGAATTTACCAACAAGGAGGATATTAGTGCCTTTCAAGGGAGCTGTTTTACTGATCTTACTGAGAAAGGTTACAGGGAAATAAAGGAGTCTATCATGGTGTGTAGAGAAATGGGGACTCTGGATATGGAGCCACTTTTCTCTTAAGTTTATTAAATGAAGAGAGTAATAGGTGGTTAGATAGAGGATGCAGCAGGATAAAGAATAGGACTCTTCAAAAGCAGAATTGTCCATTTTTTGAGTGGGAAGGAGAAGACAATGGAGAGCCCTTTTTATATATAAGATAGCTGAAGAAAAATGGTGTAAGCTTTATAGTCAGATCCCTTCAAAGACAAGAGAATTATTGATTTATCTACTAGCAAGAACATAGTTGGAAGAATAGGTTTTATAAAGAAGGAGGACACCACTAGTCTTTGAGACTGGAAACTAGGATAAGAAATAAATATAATAAGAGATATTAAGATAGAAATAAAGTGTAATCAGTTTAGCTCCAACACTTGTTTTGCAAATGTGACTTTGTTCCAACATGATTGATATATTAAGGAAAAATTTGAGTAAGATCAGAATTTCATATTTGCTTATTATGTGCATTTCATCCACAAGAAACAGCAGGTGAGTGCAATAAATTCTACCCGACCCAATCAGGTCACATAGGACTATAAAAACCATACCTACACACTTGAAACATCTACCAGCTGTCTCGGTTCAATGTGTGTGTGTCTTATAAGTAAGTCACATCTGTCCACATCTGGTGTTAAAAATTGCCTTCCAATTTCTAATAACCCTTATACTACTTGGCAAAAACTCACAAGCTGCAATTCTTTCCACATCTCTTCCACAAGTAAACTTGATATTCGGTGCTACATTTATTGTGATATTTATGAATTTTTTAACCATCAACATGTGTAAAACTTGCTACCATTTTTGTTAGGTTTCTATCTTTTTTTATACCACTGATAAAGTTTTTGATTGTTGTTTCCCAACCTCCCACTTTCCCAAAAATCTTGTAGTTTTTATTATACAATAATAATTTTTTTTATTATACAATTATACAGTTTTTATTATACAATTGTGTTATGGTGATTTGATTTTTTTTTAAAAGAAACTGAAATCCTTGCGTTTCTTTAATATTGTTAGGGCTATTATCCATTTGTTCCCTCCAATTTTTTAAAAAAAGTTTTTTTAAAAAATATACAAGTATAATTAATATATGTTATATTAATTTTAGGTGTACAATATAATGATTCAACAATTCATATCGTGCTCATCATGATATGTGTACTCTTAATCCCCATCACCTATTTCATCCATCCCTTGACCCACCTCCCCTCTGGCAACCACCCGTTTGTTCTCCATACTTAAGAGTCTGTTTTTTCTGTTTGTCTCTTTTTCCATTGTTCTTTGTTTTTGTTTCTTAAGTTCTAAATATGAGTGAAATTATATGGTATTTTTTTTCTCTGACTGACTTATTTCACTTAGCATTATACCCTCTAGATCCATCCACGTTGCCGCAAATGGCAAGATGTCATTCTTTCTTTGTGGTTGAATAATATTCCATTGTTTTGTTCCCTGGAATTTTATTATTGAAACATTCACAAATTACATCATGTAGATTAGGCCAATTAGTAAATTGAATTTATAGATCAAGTGATTTTCAGGCATAAGACAACAGAGGAAAAAGATCATCATGCTCACATGATTTATTTTGGGGGCATTACAATTCTTACTGCATATTGAGTTGCATGAATTTGAAGTGATTTATTTATAGAATATTTTATTTATTTATTTAAGAGTTTGCTTATTTATTTGACAGAGACGCAGCAAGAGAGGGAACACAAGCAGGGGAAGTGGGAGAGGGAGAAGCAGGCTTCTCTCTGAGCAGAGAGCCCGATGTGGGGCTTGACCCCAGGACCCTGGGACCATGACTTGAGTGGAAGGCAGATGCTTAATGACTAAGCCACCCAGGCGCCCCGGTTTTTAGAATATTTTAATCATCAAAATTTATACAGGAAACATTCATCTTTTTGGTTGTCATTTAAGGGAATAAAAGTAAATTATAAAGTTATTCTTATCCTTGTTTCACAATATCACGTATACTTAGATATCTATATTGGTTTCTATTTTTATCCTGACGTTCTTTCAAAATATACAATCTTAGCTTATATATTATTTTGTGTGTCTCTTTTTCTATAGACTTATGGTAGCAAAAGTTATTAATATCTTCTATATTGTTATATTATTCAACATTTTCTGGGCTTGGATTTTTCCTACAGTAGCAAAATCTATAAGTAACAAGGTTATGAAAATAAAAACCTGCACATTTTGAGATTATGCTAATTGATTAGAAAAGTTTTGTAATGATGAGATTCAATAAGACCTTGGTGATATTATTTGCTACTGTTGTATAAAAATAAAATGATAGAAAACTATGAAGTGATTAATTTTAATGTCATATAAATTTGGTAATAACTTTTAATTTTAATTAAAAAAGAAATAAATCTCAATTATCCAAACATATTTACTCAGAAACATTTATTGACATTCTATGCCAAATGCTAAAATTCTAAAATGCTTTCTTTCTCTTTAAAATTTATAGATATTTATAATATATATACATATTTATAATTAAAGTGGGTTTCTTATAAACAGAGTATGTAGTCAAGTCTTGCTCTTTTACTTTCACTGGTAATCTGTCATTTAACTATGTTTAGACCGTTCATATTTAAAGTGATTATTTATATGATTGGAATAAAATATACCATCTTGCTAGTTGTTTTCTATTTCTTCCATTTCTTTCCGCCTTTATTTATTTTTCTCTCTCTCTCTTTCTTTCCTGCCTTCCTTCCTTCCTTCCCTCCTTCCTTTTTCTGCCTTCTCTGGATTTAATTGAACTTTTAAAATTAATTAGAGGTGGAGATGAACCATGAGAGACTGTGGACTCTGAGAAACAAACCGAAGGTTTTAGAGGGGAGGGGGTGCGGGGATGGGTGAGCCTGGTGGTGGGTATTAAGGAGGGCATGTATTGTATGGAGCACTGGGTGTTATACATAAACAATGAATCTTGGAACACTACATCAAAAACTAATAATGTATGGTGACTAACATAACACAATAAAAATTAAAAAAAAAGAAATTTGAGATCTGAAAAAATAAAAATCAATTTTAACTCCTCTATTGATATCATTTATACTTTTTTTTCAACTTAGTGGTTGTCTCATGGTTTACAAATATCCATTTTATTTATTTATTTATTTATTTTTTAAAGATTTTATTTATTTGTCACAGAGAGAGAGATCACAAGTAGGCAGAGTGGCAGGCAGAGAGAGGAGGGGAAGCAGGCTCCCTGCTAAGCAGAGAGCCCGACGTGGGGCTCGATCCCAGGAACCTGAGATCATTACCTGAGCCAAAGGCAGAGGCTTTAACCCACTAAGCCACCCAAGCACACCCAAATATCCGTTTTAAATTAATCTGAGCCTCCCACCAAATAATATCATACCACTTCATGTGGGGTATAAAGATCTTATAAGAGAAGAGTCCTAATTTCTACCTCCCATTTTTTGTATCATTGCTATCATACATTTTACTTTTACATATGTATAAATATACAACATATAGTTACTGCTTTGCTTAAACATAAGTAGTAAGTTATTTTTTAGAAAATTAAAAATGAAAAAAAGAACATTTTATTTCAACTCTTTCTTTTTCCGATATTCTTCATTTCTCTGTGTAGATCAAAGCTTCTGGCCTATTCATAATCTGAAGAACTCCCTTCAATCTTGCTTGCTAAGTAATCTGTTAGCAAAGAATTCCCTCAGTTTTTGCTCCTCTGAGAAAGTCTTTTTTTCTTCTTCATTTTAAAATGGTATTTTCACTGAGTATAGAATTCATCATTACCAGGGTTTTTTCTTTTAGTACTGGAAAATGGCACTGTTTTCTTGCTTGCATATATTATGATAAGAAGTCTGTTATGATTCTTATCCTTTCTGCTGTTCATGTGTCTTTTTTCTCTGACTGCCTTCAAGATTTTGTCTGTCTTTGGTTTGGTTTACAGCATTTTGAATACGATGTGCCTAGGTTTGGTGGTGGTGGTAGTAGTGGTGTCTGTGTGTGTTAGTGTTTATCCTGCTTGGTGAATTTTTTGGAATTGTGGTTTGGTTTCTGCATCTAATTTTGAAAAATTTTGACTATTATCTTTTTGAAATGTTTCTCAGGCCCTGTTTTTTTTTTTTTCTTCTCTTTCTGGGATTCCAGTTGTGTATCTATAAGACTATTTGTTTGATATTGTCCTACAGCTGTTGGGCTTTCCGCTTTTTTTTTCTCTTTGTGTCTATATTAACCTACCTAAAAATTCATTGATTCTTTCCTAAGCCATGTTGAATTTACTGATGAACCCGTCAAAATTTTTTTTTATGTCTGTTACCATGTTTTTGATTTCTAGAATTTGCTTTAGCTCTTTCTTATACTTTCTAATTGTTTTATCTAATCTTGTATGTTTTTTTTAAGATTTTATTTATTTTATTTGACTGAGAGAGAGAGAGAGATCACAAGTAGGCAGAGAGGCAGGCAGAGAGAGAAGGGGAAGCAGGTTCCCCGCTGAGCAGAGAGCCCGATGCGGGGCTCGATCCCAGGACCCTGAGATTATGACCTGAGCCGAAGGCAGAGGCTTTAACCCACTGAGCCACCCAGGCGCCCCTCTAATCTTGTATGTTGTCTGCATCTTCTATTAGAGACTTAACAGATTTATCATAATTAGATTAGATTCCTTGTCTGATAGTTTCAATGTCTGTTTCATATCTGAGTCTGGTTTAGATTACTGCTTGGTCTTTTCAGACTGTGGTTTTCCTTTTTTTTTTTTTTTTTTAATTAACACGTAATGTATTATTTGCCCCAGGGTACATGTCTGTGGATCCTCAGGCTTACACATTTCACAGCACTTACCATAGCACATACCCTCCTTAATGTCCATAACCCAGCCACCCTATCCCTACCCGCCCCTACCCCCCAGCCACCCTCATTTTTTTTCGTGAGTTTAGGAGTCTCTTATGGTTTGTCTCCTTCCTGATCTCATCTTGTTCCATTTCCTTCTCCCACCCCCCACGACCACCCACCCTGCCTCTTGAATTCTTCATATCATAGAGATCATATGATAATTGTCTTTCTCTGATTGACTTATTTCACTTAGCATAATACCCTCTAGTTCCATCCTCGTTGTTGCAAATGGCAAGATTTCATTTCTCTTGATGGCTGCATAGTATTCCATTGTATATATATACCACTTTTTCTTTATCCATTCATCTGCTGATGGACATCTAGGTTCTTTCCATAGTTTGGCTATTGTGGACATTGCTGCTATAAACATTCGGGTACACGTGCGGACCACTACATTTGTATCTTTAGGGTCAATACCCAGTAGTGCAATTGCTGGGTCGAAGGGTAACTCTATTTTCAACTTTTTGAGGAACCTCCATACTGTTTTCCAGAGTGGCTGTACCAGCTTGCATTCCCACCAATAGTGTAGGAGGGTTCCCTTTTCTCCGCATCCTCGCCAACATCTGTCGTTTCCTGACCTGCTTATTTTAGCCATTCTGAGTGGTGTGAAGTGGTATCTCACTGTGTTTTTGATTTGTATTTCTTTGATGCCTAGTGATGTTGAGCACTTTTTCATGTGTCTGTTGGCCATTTGAACGTCCTCTTTGCAGAAATATCTGTTCATATCTTCTGCCCATTTCTTGATCGGATTATTTGTTCTTTGGGTGTTGAGTTTGAGAAGTTCTTTATAGATTTTGGATACTAGCCCTTTATTTGATATGTCATTTGCAAATATCTTCTCCCATTCTGTTGGTTGTCTTTTGGTTTTGTTGACTGTTTCCTTTGCTGTGCAAAAGCTTTTGATCTTGATGAAGTCCCAATAGTTCATTTTTGTTCTTGCTTCCCTTGCTTTTGGTGATGTTTCTAGGAAGAAGTTGCTGTGGCTGAGGTCAAAGAGGTTGCTGCCTGTGTTCTCCTCAAGGATTTTGATGGATTCCTGT
>CM052900.1:64444130-64474598 GCA_028534135.1 Potos flavus | reverse complement strand
AATTTTAGGATTATTTGTTCCATTTCATTGAAAAGAATTGATGGTATTTTGATCGGGATTGCGTTAAATGTGTAGGTTGCTTTATGTAGCATAGACATTTTCACAATATTTGTTCTTCCAATCCATGAGCATGGAACAGATGAATGAGAGAACAATATACTAAAAGGGTAGCAACGACCCCAGAAAAATTAGAAGGGAGCCAAAACCAGGGGGTGAAGAAAAAAAAGGGGGGAGGGGAGAAAAAAAAAGAAATAAAATAGAATTAAAAAGAGAAAAAGAAAGAAAGAAAATATATATCTATATATATTAGACTTGTGATTAGAACAGAGCCCCTCACCTGATTTTGAGCGTTTTTGGTCTGTTAGAAGAAACTACCTCCCAAAATTTTAAAGAAGAAAAATTTATAAATATACAAAAATAAGGGTAAACCCTATGAAGGGATGGAATATGAGTGTAAAGATAAAAATTAAAAAAGATTCTAAAAAAGGGGATTGATAAGAGGTTTGTTGAAAAAAGAGGAGAAAAAGAAAAGAAAGAAAAAAGGAAAAAAAAAGAATAAAAGAGAAAGGAATGTAATCAGGCTGGAGACTAGATCCAAGCTGTGTGCTCGATTTAGGGTATATTTTGATCTATTTGAACAAAGTGTATGCCAAAATTTTAAAGAAGAAAGAAAAAAAAACCCTATATGTATACAAAAAAATAAGGCTAAATACAATGAGGGGATAAAATATGTAACAGTGAAAATTAGAAAAGATTTTTAAAAAGGTGTTGCTTAGATACTAGTTAAAAAAGGTTAAAATAAGAAAGAGGAAAAATAAAATAAAATAAAAAATAAAATAAAAACATAAAATAAGAAAAAAATAAAATTTAAAGAATTTAACTCCGAAAGACTAAAGGATCATGGGAAAAAAATGCCATGAATTCTATGTGTTGCTTTTTCCTTACTCAGGAGTTCTGCCGTTTTGTTTGATCGGTGAACTTGGTCTTGGCTGGATATTCTTGCTGATCTTCTGAGGGAGGGGCCTGTTGCAGAGATTCTCAAGTTTCTTTGCCCGAGGCGCAATTGCACCGCCCTTGCCAGGGGCCGGGCTAGGTAATCTGCTTGGGTTCGCTCTTGGATCTTTCGTTCCCTGAACGCTTTCTGTACAGCTTTGGAGGAGGGGAATGAAAATGGCGGCCTCCCTATCTCCGGCCTGTAGGAGCAAAGAGCTCGGGACCCCACTCCTCAGTGTGCTCTCAGAGAAAAGCGGTCAGTCCCTCCCGTCTCCCTGGTCTCTGGCCACAGTGGGAGGTCACCTGGCCTGTGGCCGAGCGTTTCTGTCTCTGGACTCGGCTGTTTGAAATCTCTAAACCCAGCAGATTCCTGCTGCAAGCTACCGTGCATCTCTTCCCGCAGGAGGAAGGAGGGGGTCCCTCCGGATCTGCCCCTTGTGGGGTCCCTCCTCGAAGAGCAGTGGCCTGAATGTGCCGGGATCACAATTTAAGGTAAGCCTGATCTGGTAGCCCACTTTTCAGCTCGGTCTCTGCCATTGGCTTCTCCGTTCTGATACCTGTGAGCTCTGCCACCCTCAGACACCCCCAGTCTTTCTGCGACCCCACGGGTCCTGAAACCATGCTGTCCCCACAAGGGCTCCACCCCCCGCTTAGCCTCTGGAGTGATGTCCCTCCATGGAGCAGATTTCTAAAAGTTCCGATTTTGTGCTCTGCTGCTCTGCAGCTTGCCGGGGCCGGCCCCACCCCCGGCGGTCTACCTTCCCGTTACTTTGGATTCACTTTTCTGCACGTCCTACCTTCTGGAAAGTGGTCGATTTTCTGTTCCTAGAAGTGCTGTTCTTCTCTTTTATCTCCTGCTAAGTTTGTAGTTGTTTAGAGTGGTTTGATAACTATCTAGCTGAACTTCTGGGATCAGACACTATCTCTGCCTCCTACTCCTCCACCATCTTGCTCCTCTCTCCCAGACTGTGGTTTTCCTGTCTTTTTCCATGCCTTGTAATTATTTTCTTGGAAACTACATATGTTGTATAGAATAGAAGACACTAGGGTCAATATTGTTCATGCTTGCAGATAAGCACACCTTTCTGTGCTCAGCATTTAGTGTAAGAATTTGTGCTAATGTAATCAGTAGTTGGGCTTGTTAAGCCCAGATTTTTAGATCCCCAAAGACCACCAGGGAGCCGATCCCGATGCAAAAGCAAAAGAGCCTTTATTCAAGCTAGCTCGAGCTCATCGTCCCACACTCACTGACTCAGCGGCCTGTTGTGGAGAAAGAGAGCAAGTCTCAGAAGGTGCAGCGGTTTTATAGGGGCCAGGGGCCAATGAGCTGGTAACAAGCACTCAGTGGCCAATAAGATTATAACACACACACAGGCCATACGCAGATGGCCAATTGAATTATGACTCTCCCTAAAGTAGCTGTCTGAACCAGCCTATCACTCTGGTCAGAATTGGCATGCGAGTTTGGCGGGCTAAAGGCGGGGTTTACAGTCTTTGGCGGTTAGGGGTTCCGCATTCCTTAATGGAGTTAGCCTTGCTCTGATCTTTCAGGCTGAGATTAAAGACTGCTGTTACTATGGTTATACTTAGGGTATCATTGTCTTCAGATTCCTTTAAGAACACCTGTGTTAAAAAAAGAACACCTGTGTTTAAGACTTACCCTAGTTGGTCAGAGAGGTTTTCTCAATGTTTATTTCCCACCTGACTTGAGTACTCCTACTCGGATTTGGCCCTTCTGATCTGCCTGTTGCCACTCTCCCAACTGTATTCCACTGTTATTTTTACTGAACATTTGTTAATGTGGTGATGAGAGTGTGGGGAAGAGGTATATATGTTCTCTGATATTCTGATTAAGCCTCAGTCTTGGCTGGGCATTATGAACATGGGTCTGGAGTTATGGCCTTCACAAGTGTTCCTTACCTTCTCCAGATATAGTAGGTCTAGCACATATTCCTTCTCTTCCTCCAGGGCTAGAGATTTGTTTTCTTCATGTCTCTCTGCCCAAGCTGTGGTGGGTTTCCACCAGTGTCCTCAGGTGACTGTTTTTGTTGCTTTTCCTTCTGCAGATTAAATTTTCTGTTCCAAAGGGGAGATTGGAGAAATAGGTCTGGGAAGAATTTCAGCAGTGACTGCTGTTTCTCCTTCTAGCCAGACCAAGAGAGAATCTTTCTTAATGTTCTCCCTAATTTTCCCTGAAATGCCTGGTCAGGTTTCTAGAGGAATAGTCTGTAAGTAAGTGCAAACTTTTGTGATAGTTCGCACCTAGCCTTTGGCAATTTGTTGAAAATTTCTAGGTGAATTACTGTACTGACTTATAGGAGATCTCCTGGCATCTGTCCCAGATAAGCAAATATTTGGGTCCTGTGTCTACCTGCAAAAACCTGTCTCTCTCTCAATTTTGGGTTAGTTTTTTACCCTGGAACCTAGTTTTCAAGAAAAGTCATTAATTTACAGCTTACCCAGGTTTTTCTTTGTTGTGAAGGTGATAGTGATACCATCCTTCCCAACTCTCTCCATCTCTAAGCTCAAACAAGAAGTGTGTGTGCATGTATGTAGACAGATTTATTTCCTTTTGTAAGATTGTTTTTGGAATTGTCATAAATAAAGAACTAAAAATTCTATATAAAAATTTAAAATGTATAAAGGCTTAATAACCACTTGGGCAAATAAAATATTACTCAGGAACATAAGTCTACATGCTCTAGCTTCTCCGAGAAGAGAATAAATGTCTTAGACTGTAGCAAAAGAAATTAAAGTAATATTCAAGAAAGAACTTCTAAATAATAAAGGTAGAATAGCCTTGGAATAGTATTTATTATGTTTTCTTCTTCTGTGACAATATTAAACAACAGCTGGAGCATTTTTAGTATGTCCTTATTTAAATATTTTACTTATTTATTTGAGAGAAATAAAGAGTGAACAGATGAGCAGGTGGAGGAGCAGAGGGAGAGGAATAAGCACTCTGTGCTGAGGATGGAGCCAGATGTGGGGCTCCACCTGAATCATGACCTGACCCAAAATTAAGAGTCAGATACTGGACTAAATGAGACACCCAGGTGCTCCTTAGTATGCCTTGATTTAGAAGAAACCAACCTATCAGGAGAATTTAATTGTTGAATTATAAATAGGCCGCTTAATCATGATATTCAAAAGACAGTATTAGACACTAAAAATATAGGCTTTTTAATGAGAAAAAAATGAGAAATATTTTCAAATATCCATTTGGAGTCAGGAGACTAGAAAGTTCTTAGGAAGGATCTAAACAAAATGTTTCATTCAGTTTCTCAAAAAAGCATTTCAGAAAGACCAAATTGTTTCCTCCTCAGAAGATAGGGTCTTCAAAGGGTATTATTCATTTCAGTGTAGTTCAGCAAGTGTTTATGGAGCACACACAATATTTTCAACACCGTGCTAAGACCTCCGATAGGTATAGAACTATAAAACAAGGAACAATAACATTGAGAGAAGGGACATGTGCACATGAAACAGGTAAGATGCCAGAAATTTTATGACTTAGTGCCCCATTAAGCAGTATAGATAAAAAATGTTTTAGGCACTCAGAGAAAGGATCTACGGTTCTCTCTTGGGACTTGCTAAAGCAAAATCTTTTATAGCTGTTGACTAGTAGACCTTTCAACTGGGATCAGGGTGTGCTGGAAGTGTCATTCTATAAAAACAGGATAGCTTACTAAGCTTAAGGGAGACAAGAAATTTGCCTCTCGTTGGATTCATAGCTCATTTTTTTCTCTGTGCTTCTTTGTGCTTCTCAACTATAACATGAGCAACCCCAAACTCAGCAGCAATTATCCCTTGCTGAATATTCTCTACATTTTCTTAAACTTACTAGGCAACTAAAACTTCAAAGTATTATTTAAAAAAAAACTCACTGAAAACTTTGGCTTATTTTTCAGTCTAATCAGAATTCAGCTTTCAAATTAGCTTTTATAGCTACTTTGGGAATCAATGAGATACGTGCACTGGGACTGTATATAAATATGTTCCTAATTGTCTCATGGAGAGGATTGGAGAGAAACACAGGGGCAGAATTTTAGACTATTGATAAAACAATTAGATATCATAGGTAAAAATTAAAAAATGAGATGACGAATACTACCCTGTAACACCAATGGTCATGAGGGGCCTCTTAAGGACCACGAAAATTATCCAGACTCTCTAACAGTTAATGGATTTGATGTAACATAAAGACTCACCTAAGAAAACTAAAGGTCAAGAAAAATATATAACAAATAATGAAATTACACTGTATTATCCCCCAAATTCTGTTCAGAAAAGTCTGTCATTGAATAATTTTCTTAAAAGAATTATTTACTATATAAAGGAATGAGGTTTATTTCCATATACTATTATGAAATGATTTCCAGGATATGTAATATAGTGGAAAAAGGTAGAGAAAAACAAGTATGCTACCATTTATTTAAGAAAAGGGATGTTTATATGAATATATGGTATTCTCAACTTTTCCTCTAGAGGTACAAAAATAAAATAAAACCAATGACAGATCAAGATGAAATGGACCAATTCCATGAAAGACACAATTTGCCAAAACTTATGCAAAAAGAAATAGACCACCTAAATAAATTAAGTCTATTAAAGAAATTTAATCAATTCATAACCTTCCAAAATAAAAAGCAACATGTCCAAATGGGTTCACTGTTGAATTTTACCTTTAAGGAAGAAATGATACCAATTCTCTACAATTTCTTTCGGAAAATAGAAGCAGAGGGAATACTTCCTAACTCATTTTATGAGGTCAGCATTACCATAGTACCAAAGTCAAAGACATCACAAGAAAAGAAGACTACAGATCAGTATCTCTTATGAACATAGATGCAAAGTTCTCCAACAAAATATTAGCAAATCGAATCTCACAATCTGTGAAAAGGTTTATATACCATGACCAAATGGGATTTATTGTGGGTATTCAAAAATCAATTAGTGTAAAAAAAAAAATCAATTAATGTAGTCCATTACATCAACAAAGTAAAAAACCGCAACAACAACTTATGATCATTTCAGTAGATGCGGAAGAAAGATTCACCCAAATTCAACACAGATTCATGATAAATACTCTCAGTAAACTAGGAATAGAGGAGAATTTACTCAGTTTGATAAAAATATCTACGAAAAAATCTACAGCTGACATTTAATGGGGAGAAATTTGAAACTTTCCAATTTAGATTAGGTATGAGGCAAGGATATCTCTTCTCACTACTGTTTCTCAATATCATGCTGGAAGTCCTAGCTAATGCAAATAGACAAGGAAATGAAATAAAAGGTATACAGATTGGGAAGGAACAAATAAAACTATCACTGTTCATAGATAACACAATCATCTATGTAGAAAATACAAAACAATCAATAAAAAAAGTCCTGGAACTAATAAGTGAGTATAGCAAGTTTTCAGGATATGAGGTTAATGTATAAAAGTTAATCTCTTTTCTACATATCAGCAGTGAACAAATAGGATTTGAAATAAAAAAGCACAATATGATTTACATTAGCAGCCCTCAAAAATGAAATACTTAGGTATAAATCCAACAAAATTTGTACCAAATTTATATGAGTAAAAGTACAAAACTCTAATGAATGAGATTAAAGAACTAAATCAATGGAGAGATACTCTATGTTCATGTACAGAAAGACTCAATATTGTCAAGATGTCAGTTCTTCCTGACTTGAACTACAGATTCAGTGCAGTCCCAATAAAATTCCCACGAGTTATTTTATGGATATTGATAAACTGATTGTGAACTGATTTATATGGAGAGGCAAAAAGCTCAGAATAACCATGACGGTATTGAAGGAGAAGAACAAAGTTGGAAGACTGACACTACCTGACTTCAAGAATTACTATAAAACTAAAGTAATTATGACAGTGTGGTATTGGTGAAATAATAGACATATACATCAGTGTAACAGAATAGAGAGCCTAAAAATAGACCACCATAAATATAATCAACTGATCTTTGACAAAGGAACAAATGAAGTAAAAGATGATCTTTTCGATAAATGGTGCCGTCACAACTGGACATCCATATGAAAAAAATTGAATAGAGACCTAGACCTTACACCCTTCACAAGAATTAACTCAAAATGAATCATAGTATATAAAACATAAAGCTATAAAACTCCTAGAAGGTAACATAGGAAAAAATCTAGATGACCTTGAGTTTGGCAAGAACTTTTTAGATACAAGACAAAGGCATGATTCATGAAAGAAATAATGGATAAGATGGACTTAACTAAAATTAAAAACTTCTACTCTGCAAAAGACAATGTCCAGATAATGAGAAGAAAAGCCACAGCCTGGCAGAAAATATTTGCAAAAACACATCTGAGGGCATGTATTGCATGGAGCACTGGATGTGGTACATGAACAATGAGTCTTGAAACACTGAAAAAATAAAATAAAATAAATTAATTAAAAAAAGAACTGTTAACCAAAATATGTGAGGAACTCTTAAAACTTGACAATAAAAAAACAAACAACCTGATTAAAAATTGAGCCAAAGGACAGACACCTCACCAAAGAAGATATACAGATAGCAAATAAGCATATGAAAAGATGCTTCGCATCGTATGTTATCAGGTAAATGCAAATTAAAGCAATGAAATCCCACTACATACCTATTACAATGGCCAAAATTTGGAACACTTATAATACCAAATGATGATGAGGAGGTGGAGCAACAGGCATTCTCATACCTTGCTGGTGGGAATGCAAAATAGTACAGTTACTTCAGAAGACAGTTTAGCAGTTTCTTAAAAAGCTAAACATGCTCTTACTATACACTCCAGCATTTGCGTTCTTTGGTATTTACCCAAAGAAGTTGAAAACTTATGAGCACACAAAAAGTTGCACATAGACGTTCATAGCAACTTTACCCATAATTGCCAAAACTTAAGAAGCAACCTCGATGCCCTTCAGTAGGTGAATGGAAAAATAACATGTAGTACATTTAGACAATGAAATATTATTCAACAGTAAAAGTTGACTGACTGAAATGGACTATCAAATCATGAAAAGACATGGAGGAAGCTTAAATGCATATTACTGAGTGAAAGAAGCCAATCTGAAAAGCCTGCATACTATATAATTCCAAGGATATGACACTCTGGAAAAGGCAAAACTATGGAGACAGCAAAAAGATCAGTGGTTTCCAGGGTTTGGATAGTGAGAAGGAATGAATAGGCAGAACACAGAGGATTTTAGGGCAGTGAAAATACTCTATGTGGTATCATAGGATGGGTACATATCATTATACATTTCTCCAAACCCATAGAATATACAACACAAGAGTGAACTGTAATGTAAACTATGGATTTTGGGTGAATATGACCAGTTGATGTAGGGTCATTGATTGTAATAAATGCACCACTTTGATGGGGGTTGCTGATAATTGGGGAGGCTCTGCATGTGCTGGGGCAAAAGGTGTATGGGAAATCTCTCTACCTTCCTACTCAATTTTGTTGTGAACCTTAAACTTCTATGAAAAAAAATCTTAATTAAAAAAAGAAACAAAATGAATGGTACTTTTACACTATAACTTGAATCCTCTTATGCTGAATAGCTTTACCTGTTGTATATTATACCCAGTGAAATTGTGCCAAGTTAGTTGAACTTTTTTTCCAAAAATTGACTAAGTTCATACAACTGGAAAATACAAGCGACCTGGTTAGATCTTTGGTGTTTTGTCCATACATTAGTTATGACATCTGTGGCAAAGACACCAACTGTATGCTCATGTAGTGGAAATGTTTTTCATTTCCCTAGATTTTTTTCATGTCTGCAGGTGCCACAGAAGGCAAATGAAGTTGTCAGTGATTTCCAGGCTGCTAGAGAATCCAGCCATTATATAAGGCATCTGAAACTTTGTGAATGATGGGTCTTTATGGGCGCCTCATCAAGTGTTGTTTCCCAGGAGCCTCCAGGATATATGTTGGGTGCTAAAAGACAAACTCTGATTCTTCTGAGTGGAGGCTATTCTGCTTTTGTGCAGAATGTCTGTGCCTAATACAAAAATAGAAGAAGATAATGAATGTACAGTCTTTGTTTTGTTTTTTCTTAACATAGCATCAACTAGAAAGCTTAAAGATGGACATCCTCTCAATGGATGATCATAGACATTTATCTTAGGTATGGCTGATTAAAAAATACAAAAATCATCTCTCATCACAAGGTTTCCCTGGCTACTTCTTAGCAAAAATGTGTATCTGTCTTTTTGTTTTGTTTTGCTTTTTTTTTTTTTTTTTGCAAGCATAATGGCACTGGTTTAAAATTTAAAATAAAGTTCTCATTTTTTTTCACTCGCACATTTGTCTCATGAACACAATTCCTAAAGTTCGACACCTTACTATATGTGAACATACATGCTTTAAGAACTCATAACTTATATAATCAGGCTTACAATTTATTTGGTGATAATTTTGGAGACAGAATTGGAATATTAGCCAACATAGAAACTCAAAGAATGGCTCGAATATTCCCCTCCATTTCCATCCCTATATTTTCACTAAAAAATGTTCTTTGTTTTCAAAAAATTTTTGCCAGTAATGAGTGAGGAAGAACATTTAGTATCTCAAGAGGGGATGGATAGTTCTCATCACCCTGAGAAAATCCTGTTAAGGTTACTGAGTGCTGGCTTTGTGGTGCTGGAAATACATGGGAGTGAATCAATTTAAGTTACCTTTGTCTTTAACGTCTGATGTGACAGAGAATTAGGTTTCTGAGAGAAATGAACAAAATAAGCAGGTCCTTGGTGGCAGAGATGTCTCATTCTTATTTGCACTATAGAGTGACAAAATTAATATTTATTGACTGCCTACAAGGGGCCAAGTTAGTTTGAGGTATTGTACATATGTCATTTAATTAAAATTTCCCCATCTGCTGTGATGTAGGCTGCAAATGAACAGGTACTTGAGAGAGCAATGAGCACACAACTTTGTGTGTCCAGGTCTGTTAGACTCCACCCGTCTTTATTGTATCATGTTGGCCATTGGGTCAGAGACTGAGATACGTTAGCAGATCTCAAAGAACGCGGCAGAAAGTTGTCCCTTGTCCTTCAAAGAGCAAAATCTTCTGAACTGCATGTATATTTAATGATAGGGGATGATATTTTCCTTTTTTCAGTCAGAAGTTATCATGGTAGTTACATGGCTAGAGAGTTATATTGCTAAAATGTGCCTCAACCATCCATTAAGTCCATTCACTCCTTGACTGCATGAGTATAAATATATGATGTATGGATTTCTGATACTTGTTCGTTCGTTTATTTGGATTTGAGCTTATCCCTTAACTTAGAGAGGTGCCTGGGTATAGCACATTCATATTAGTCAGAGTTCTCCAGAGAAACTGAACCAACAGGTTGTGTATTCACACACACACACACACACACACACACACACAAAGAGAGAGAGAGGGGGAGAGAGAGAGGTTTTAAGGAATTGGCTCATGGAGATGGAAGTCCAAAATCTGCAGGGTAAGCCAGCAAGCTGGAGACCCAGGAAAGAGCCAGTGTTACAATTTAAATCCAAAGGCAGTCTACTGGCAGAAATCTTTCTTGCCCTGGGGAGATCATCCTTTGTGCTGTTCAGACCTTCAACTGATTAGATAAGGCCCACCCATATTATGGAGGGCAATCTATTTTACTTGGGTTCATTCTTTAAATTTTGATCTCATCTAAAACACCTTCACAGATACAACCACAATAATATTTGACCAAGTATTGCCATGGGTACCATGGCTTGCCAAAGTGACATATAAATTAATAATCATAAGCCCTGTAACTCCTTCAACAACCAAACAAAGAGGGACTTATAGGATATGGAGTTTACTGAGGTACATTAAAGTTGTCTGTCTCCTAGATTCAGGAGTAGCAAAATGTTGGCCGCTTAATAATCCTTCAAGTAGCCCTTTTCCTCAGTAAACTGGGGTTTACTGCATGGAAATTTATTCCATTCCACTAACTAGACTGACTTGCCCACAGCTGTCTGCAACTTTCCTTAGGAGTCCTAATGTGTATGGAAGAAGATGTCATTGCTTTAGCTCCTTATCCAGCATCCCACAGTCACCAAGAGTGTGAAGGTAGACATATCTGCATCCCTCACATCTTCTACATATTTGCCATCAGCCTAAGCTTTGAATGGTTTTGATTTAATACTGAGGTTCATAACTTATAGGATAATCATAATCTTGA
Source organism: Potos flavus (assembly GCA_028534135.1). Lineage (NCBI taxonomy): Eukaryota > Metazoa > Chordata > Mammalia > Carnivora > Procyonidae > Potos > Potos flavus. The sequence continues at coordinate 64,463,388 of CM052900.1, read as the reverse complement.
TCTGAGAGCACTTGGTTTTATGGTGGATTAAGACACCTAGTTGATCAATACCAATCATTTTTATCCCCATCATTAGGATTCTTAATAAATCAGGAAGATGTGAACAAAGCTCTCTTTCTTTTTTTTTCTCACATGGATTCATTCTTTTACCATTTATTTCTTAAAAATCTTTCTCTTCATTGAGCATAACCCTAAAGAACTTGGGAGGGTCTGATGCACAGACATTGATGTACACTTGCTTATCTATTTGTGCTTTTTTACTACCTAAAAACTTTGTCTGTTGTATTATCAGAATAGTCCTTCATGGTCACACCCCATTCAACTTAGATCAACTTCCAGAGTCCAATAAAGTTTGTAAATTCTTTCTATCTACCAATATTGTCTATCTTATTGCATAAAAATTTAATAAATATTTTGTAATGCTAACAAGAAGAGAACCTATCTATGAGGCTAAAAGCTCTAATTCTAGCAAATATTCGAATAGTTTTAAACTTATACAGATGATTTCACTTGGCAATTCAACCTTCATTTCTTAAGAGTTTACCTACATCATCCTGTCTTTATTTTTAAACTCTGAGCAATCACATTTGCTTCCTTCTTGCCTTTACCTAGAAAGAATGTGGGCTTATACAAGATCTAATTTGCTCTTATTAATTTGGAGATCTTTCTGAAGTTTAGAAATACACACAGCTTGTTAACACCTATGCTATCATAAATAAACAACTCATATTCTTACTCATACATTCTCTTTCTTCATTCTGCAATGCAGAACTTGGATCGGGATCAGTGTGAGTTATGTATATGCTTCCTAAAGAGGCCTCATTCTCACAGGACATCAAAATAGTCTGGGAAGGTAGTATCAGCAATAGGGGTTCAGTGGAAGAGAAGGAGTCTACTGCTGGCATTTGAATTATGTAAAAGACAGATTCGTGCAGTATGTAAGTTGTAGGGGACTGTGTTGTTCATAAAAGCCTTAAATTCAAACATATTCTCTGTATTTATTTCAACCTTATGCCAGAAAGACATGCTGTACATAAAGATGACTGTTTCTTTCACAGCCATTGTACTGAAAAAGAAATAAAAGTCTATATGGTGGCCTTGCTAGGGAAAAAGTAGCCCTCTCTCCTAGAGCAGACTGTGCAACATACCTTGATACTGAGAACTGCATGCATGACATTTGCAGCGGTTAGGTTGATTCTGGAAATTAAGTAGCAACTTCAGCTGTATTACTAAAGGTGGGAACAAGATAGTCATTTGTGATGCAGTGTGATAGCAAGAGCATTTTCTTCCGAATTGCGGTGTGAAAGAGAAAGCTGAAAAACGTTTGACAGTATTCCAGTTGGCAAACGTTAGCATTTTAATAAGTCAATACTGCTGACGGTGCAATGTAAAAGCTCATCTGAAAGTGAAAAAAATTGATAGAAGCTCAGACCAATGAACACTATCAACATTGTAAACAACGTGTACGTATGTGTTTGGAGCACATATATGAGTAATCTTTCAAAATAATGCACATATCTGACCATATGCTCTAGTGAATGCCGTTAAAATCTCTGTCACAGTTTTCAGAAAGAAATAAACAAAATTTACATTTGGCACCAGCATGAATTTATAATTATCTTGGGATAAGACAGATACGAAGCAATATTTTAAAATGACTTTTATGCTGCGATGCCTGGCTTCTCGTAAGGCAATCTCTATGATGATTGTTTTGATCTCAGCGCAAAGATTTTTAAGAAGGATGTTTTTTGAATATTTGTAATACTTAATCCTATACTTTGGGCAATTATTTTCTTAACATATAGTATCTGATCACTTTCTAGATTATTTAAAGTTTCATTATTATGTCTTTTATTTTTTGCCATTATCATTACTATTACTACCACAATTATTATTATCAAATGATTGTAATATTCTTCCCAGGAACGTTCAAATCCCTTTCACAGGCACAAAGCCTCTTAAAACTCACTATATATTGATTTACTTTTTCCCTTCTATTGGAAAACAGTCAGAAATAAATCGACTGTTAACTATTATTCCCAAGTAAGTCTCACCAATCCATGTGTTCGTTTCTCAGAAAAATAAATTTCATGTTATTGCAACAAAGGAAAAAACGTGATGCTTGCACTGTTCCTGTGGAAAATCCCCCTTCAGGCACTATGCTGCTTATGGCCTACTGTGGCTACTGGAGAAAAGAGAGGGCTCTGTCCACGATGACACAGAAAAATCACAGTTTCTATCAGTCACTCATAGAAAAGGGTGTGAAACGTGGCACTGTCCCAACCCTCTAGCCTTGAAGCAAAACCAAATATTTGTTTCCTCTATCCCACAGGATAATAGGTTCAAACCCGTACACCTGCGTGAACAAAAGGACAATGAGCACACATCAGGCAGAAACACAGGGTGTTTGTCTTCTTTCCTTTGGGCTTTATTAAGGAAGCACCACAGACTGGGTGACTTATACCCCACAGAAATTTACTTCTCCCAGTTCTGGAGGCTGGAAGTCTGATGTCAGGGTGCCCGTAAGGTTGAGTAGAATGTGAAAGACCTCTGCCAGGTTTCCGACTGTCAACTTCTCATTCCCATGTGGCAGAAAAAGGCTGAGGGCGTTCTGGACTTACTTTTATAATGTGCTAATCCCACTTGTGAGGGCTCCACCTCCATGACCTTATGACTTCTCAAACACCCACCTCCTACCACCATCACTTGGAGGGTTAACATTTCAACATGTGAATCTGGGGGGACATAACAGTGGGAATCTTTGAAGGCTGTGAAATGTAGTGTTGCGTACACAATGAAGAGGAGAATAAATCCTTGTCAAATGGTCTCTAGGTCTCTTGCTACCTGGAAATGTCCTTTTCCTTGATTATTTTAAAAGAACCAAAAGAAGGCTTCACTTAGAAAAGGGAGAATCCCCGCCCTGATTTTGACAAGCACATCATATACAAGATTCTCTCCATTTTGCTTTGCTTTGATGTGTAGATGTGCAGTTGTCCTTCAGTTGTTACTTGCTGCCAACCTCAGCTTGACCTTGCTTTTCCACGATAGCACTTCTACAGTGTCCTTATTACAGGGTGCTCCTGCCAGGCTTTTCCCTGTACTTGATGTCTCCACATCCACCTTTAGCAGATGATCATCAACACTACTTACAATTTTAACAAAACAGGCCATTCCTTGACACCTAGGCTCGTGTAAGTCAATATTTCCTTCATCTCCATGGCTCCCCCTTGCAGTACCATCACCTCAGAGACAAACGCTTTTGAGATCTGAGTTCATGTCTGAGCTGTGTGCTAAGAGAAGGGGTTGTATGTGTGTTACACATTGTTGCTTCCTCAGCATTGGGCATCAGCCAGACTCAGGTCCACAGATATCTGTGAAGTAGGTAAACTTGAGAGTGATAGTAAGTTCTAAACATAAATGCCAAACCTCAGTTATATTCAGCCATTGTTTTTAAAAAATTGGTAGAATCCAGGAATTCAGAAAGTTAGGGTTAAGGAACGCTCTCTAAGGTTTCCAGGTTTCAACTGATTCAAGTTTAAAATTTGATCTTGAAAAAAAAAATTTGATCTTGACATTTTTCATAGCACTCAGGATTGCATAGATAAACCCAAATGGAAAGCTTACTTTACAACATTTTCCCTCTGTTCACAGTATCCAGCAAAGGCTCAGCTTCTGATTGTTCCTCACTAAAGACCTGAATCACAGTCTTGGGGAGGGAGCTCAGTTATAATTGCATAAAAACATTTTATAAAAAAACAATATTTGTGAAGTCAGTTTCAAGAACAGTTTGTATCCTCGTGTCTAAAACTTGTCTGTAAAATACAGAGTGGGCACAACTGTGTTATATCAAGACCAAGAGAAGAACTTACAAATGTCATCAATACCATGAGAAATGTGTACATTTGCCAGGTTTTTATTTCCTTATAAAATGCACATATTTCCTGCCAGCTATATCACCTCCAACCATATAATAACACAAAGATTAATGTTCAAATGTCTCATCCTCATGCCTGGCTTTTCAATAATCGACCTTAAAAACATTCATAAAGCTATTTAAATCTTTACTTCCATTTGTTTTTGTCTCTTAAGTATATGTTAATTTGATATCTCAAGCATAAGAGTAGATTCTCATTTACATAATTGTAGGTACTTCTCTTCCTACCTCTCCCCTTCTCCTTTACATTTCTTTACATCTATTATCTATTATCTATCTATCTATCTATCTATCATCTATCATCTATTTATCATCTATCTATCTATCTATCATCTATCATCTATCAATCTATCATCTGTCTATCTGTCATCTAATCTATCTAATCATCACCTATCTGTCATCTATCTATCTACAGTTTATCTGTTGAATTAGAAAGTAAAGGACACAGAAATGATATTTCTCGATAATTCTCCAAAGACTCAAGCTATAGTTATTTCAGTTTCTTAAATGCCTGTGGGAAGTCATTCTTACTAATCCATCTGGCCAACAGATTTTATTGGTATCAACACTTCTGTGCCACAAGTCAAAATTGAGTTTTTTTTTTTCTTGTTTTCTCTGAGAGTCTTATTGTGGCAATGATGAGGGGCGATGAGGGGGAAATCCAGTCCAACTTCTATAGCTCGCAGGCCAGGAAAGGAAGTAACAGTTTGAGTGTGCAAGTGAAGCCTTATCTATTGAACTTTAATTAAAGTGATCCTCCCGTACCTTGTATCCATGGTTTCACCTTCTGTGGTCTCAGTTTTACCCATGGTCAACCATGGGCAGAGAGCAGATGATCCTCCCGACTTGTCAACCATTTAGTCATAGACAATGCTATGTCGCAGTGCCTGTATCTTTCACCTCACTTCATCTCGTCATTAGGCTGTCTGTCACCTCACATCATCCCAAGAAGAAGAGAGGTGAGTGCAGTACAATAAGTTATTTAGAGAAAGACCACATTTACATAACTTTTATTATAGTTTATTGTTATAATTGTTCTATTTTATTATTCGTTATTATTGTTAATCTCTTACTGACCCTAATTTATAAATTAAACTTGATCATAGGTATGTATGTATAGGAAAAAACATCATATATATAGGATTCAGCATTATCTCTGATTTCAGGCATGCATTGGGGTCTTGGAATGGATCCCCGTGGCTGAGGGGGTGATTGTGCACCTAAATTGTTTCTAGCACTTTCCTAGAACTGGTAACAGTGGGCAATCAAATCAGTAGCTACGTTATTCCCATGGAATATATTTCACTCTTCTTTACCTGGACCCAGAGACTGAGTTAACTGATTGCAACCTAGCATGCTGAGAAAAGAGCTCCAGACTTCAGGTCTGTCACCTCATTTGGGGGGAATGAGTTTCATGAAGAGCCTTCCCAAATACTGCAGGGAGGCAATGACTCAGTGCCTTGCTGTGCCCTGAAGACTTCTCTGCAATTAGCTCCTCAAAAAGCTCAGTCTTTAACCCAAGACAGAGTGGCTTCTATTTTACTCATGAAGTCTACTTTTTGTGTCACCATGCCCGTGTTTTACTGTTTAAGTGTGCTCTGGTGTAGTGTCAGCATTTACAAACATGACTAACCTTTGCTTCAAATGAGAAAAGAAATACGATGCCAAGGTAAAACCAGGCCACTGCCCGGAGAGCACTGGAGGGTTGAATGGATGCTGTCAACCCTCTTCGACTTAGAGCAAAATGGCAAAAACATTCCAACTTAGCAGTTATAAAGTACATTTTAATTTAATCATTTGTAACACTGTTTAAGTATTTGATCTTGCACATGAATAGTATTACCTAATTCCCCAGAAAATACTGTAGAATATTTGAGAGCTGGTCCTCAGAGATATAACACACATGTATTCAGGCATATGATGTTCATACACATTTATTTGAGAAAGTACAGGCTATATCTCCACGGGGGTGGTTATGTAGGAGCTGATGGGGAGAAGGAAGAAAGGAGGAAAGATTGATTTACTTTTGTAAAGCACCAGTTATATTTGTGTTTCTGCTTTGCTATAGTTTGTCTTGTTTTCCTATGTGGATCAGGTCCACCTCTCGAGATAGGGTTGCCCAGCTGTGTTAGTGTGCTGTGGGGTGGAAAGTATGTGCACCAGAAAATCCAGTCATCTTGAGTTAAAATTCCTGCTTGAAACTTGAGGGTCACAGGGTTTTCGGCAAATGACATCATCTCTCCCAAGCTTGGTTTCCTCTTTTGCAAAATGGAGAGAATTATGTATATCTCATAACGTTGCTGTAAGGATTTAAAATAACATATGTGAAGTGTTTGGCAGAAAATCTCTTTTCCTCAACATGTTCTCATCACTGGTGTTATTAGACCAGATAAACATCTTGAATCTTGACTTGATTTTCATTAAAAGACTGGACTAGTTTTAAGTGAAAACCGCAAAACTCTTATTATTGTAATTCTGAAAAATGAATGGAATATGAAATTCTCCAAGAAGTTCATGGAATATTAAGAATGAAGAGCGCCTTTAAGTGGCACCCACCTAGATTGAATGAGTGCTCAAAATAAGTCAAAAGTAAATAAAACAAAACAAAAGAAACAAGGCAAATAAACAACCCAAATTAACTCCAAGTAACTGTGCTGTCCTTTAGAGTATTTCGGGTTATGGTGTCCATTTAGCATGGAGTGGATAGTGGTTTCCCTATGGAGAACAAGGTGCATGATGGATGATCATTAGAACATAAAACCTGGTGTGTTTTCTCAGAGTTCACCAAGGAAGTTCTGTGGCAAATAGGTGCTGTAATGGGATTCTCTGTATGTTGGTAGGAGGAATGAACATGGAATTTAGCTTCCCAATTTGCCTCATGAAGTAAAAGCCCTGGTTATTGGGTTTTCAAAGCTCTCTCTCTCAGGTGTACTGGTTACTTAACCCTCTTTTATTTGGTAGAATTTTAACTTTGTTAAGCTGACATTTGATACTGCTCAAATTGTTTCAGCTATTTTGTTCTCTTTGGAGGGGTTTACCGTTGATCGTGAAATGATTGTGTCCATGGGCCCATTGAAAACAGTGGAAATACTACCTAAAAACACAACCTCAGCATATGGCCTAGACTTCTTTTGTAGAGTAGGTAATTTGACAGACATACACAATTCTGCCATCCTTCAACCCACCACCATGGAATTCTCTCCTTTGTAACCAAATGCCTTTGCTTCTAGTGGGATTATTACTTCAGAAATTTTAATACAACATGAGTATGAACCTGCAGCATACTGATATATACCAATTTGACCATAACATTGCCTGGGTCTTACAGATCTCTTGTCTACTAACTTTGAGATGGCTGCTGAGTCTTAACTCTGGCTTTCACAACTGTAAATGTGAAACCTTGGGGGATTTGGCTTACAAAGAAAGCTAGACTCTTCAAAATAAAACCCTGTCTCTCCAATTATAAACAAAACCAAAGAGAGAAAGGGGGGAAGTATTTAATAAAGTCACTGTGACTCTGTAGAGATTTGACAAACTAAAATTTTGAAAGCTGTTTTAAAATGCATAAAGGGTCAAAGTTAAGAGCGCATAAACACAAATAGCAGGAGCTTTCAAAAAGGTCTTTGTAAAGCTAAAGACTTACATAACTAAAGACATATGGAAAATGCTAGGGGCCATTAAAAGCCAAGAAGAAGAAAAGAAAAGAATGATGGGGATAGACTCCCTGCTTGGGTCAAATGGATAATGTGAACAAAAACCAGGGAAAAGGTGGAACTACCAAACTATGACAGAATTTCAATGAGAATAATCTCTAACCTTGAAATATAAAGGCAAATTAGGGAGACTTTCAGTCCAAGAAATTAAGGATGTGATCAGATAAAATATAGGACATAGAATGTGCCTCCAAATATATTCAGAATTCTTTTTCATCTCCATTTCCAACACCCTAGTCAAGATCCCCATGTTCTGTCACTCAAATGAAGCACTGGTCCCTTATATGGTCCCTTTGCTTCCACGTTTACTCCCTTCCAATCCTGCCTTTGAAGAGCAGTCAGAAAAATATTTTTAAAACTATAAACCAGATCATGTTATGTCCTGCTTATAGTCCCATCCCTGATGGATGGCATCTCTCCACCTCTTTGTTCTTCACCCATTCTGTGCTTCTCTTGGCAAAAAAAGCCCATGGAACTTCTTTCTGCTCAAAGTTTGAACAATCCAAACTCATTCCCACTTTAGGACCTTTGAGAGATCATGGTAGCTGTTCCTTCTACATGCAATGTTTTCACTCCTAATATCCACCAGCTAAGTGTCTTTTTTTTTTATTAACATATAATGTATTATTTGGTTCAGGGATACAAGTCTGTGAATCATCAGTCTTACACAATTCACAGCACTCACCATAGCACATACCATCCCCAATGTCCATAACCCAGCCACCCTATCCCTCCCCGCCCCCTCCAGCAACCCTCAGTTTGCTTCCTGAGATTAAAAGTCTCTTATGGTTTGTCTCCCTCCCTGGTCCCATCTTGTTTCATTTTTTTCCCACCCTACCCCCAACATGCCCCGGCCTCTCGAATTCCTCATATCAGAGAGATCATATGATAATTGTCTTTCTCTGATTGACTTATTTTGCTTAGCATAATACCCTCTAGTTCTATCCACGTTGTTGCAAATGGCAGGATTCGATGGATTTGGATTTTGATGGCTGCATAGTATTCCATTGTGTGTGTATATATATATATATATATATATATATATATATATATCTCACATCTTCTTTATCCATTCATCTGTTGATGGACATCTAGGTTCTTTCCATAGTTTGGCTATTGTGGACATAGTTGCTATGAACATTCGGGTGCATGTGTCCCTTTGGATCACTACATTTGTATCTTTAGGGTAAATACCCAGTAGTGCGATTGTTGGGTCGTAGCTCTATTTTTAACTTTTCGAGGAACTCCCATACTGTTTTCCAGAATGACTGCCCTAGCTTACATTCCCACCAACAGTGTAGGAGGGTTCCCCTTTCTCTGCAACATCGCCAACATCTGTCGTTTCCTGACTTGTTAATTTTAGCTATTCTGACTGCTGTGAGGTGGTATCTCACTGTGGTTTTGATTTGTATTTCCCTGATGCCAAGTGATGTTGAGCACTTTTTCATGTGTCTGTTGGCCATTTGGATATCTTCTTTGCAGAAATGTCTGTTCATGTCTTCTGCCCCTTTCTTGATTGGATCATTTGTTCTTTGGGTATTGAGTTTGATAAGTTCTTTATGGATTTTAGATACTAGCCCTTTATCTGATACCATTTACAAATATCTTCCCCCATTATATTGGTTGTCTTTTGGTTTTGTTGACAGTTTCCTTTGTCCACCAGCTGAGTATTTTCATGTCGTCCACACCTCTGCCTGAATATCACTTTATCAGGGATGCCTTCCCTGGATATCCTATGTAGAATGGTCACCTCTTTGTCTGTGTGGGGACTAAGCACCTCATTGCTTTTCTCTCATTTATGTCTATTGTATCTCTCACCCCATTAGAATGTCTACAAGGATAGGTACTCTATTTTATTCATCGCTGTGTCTCCCTACATACATAGGCCCAGACAGTGCCTAGTGTGTGATAGGCTTTCAATAAAAGGTTTACATGACTGACTGACTGAATGTATGAATGATTAAGAGCTGGAGGAAATCAGCGATGCCTGGGTGGCTCAGTTGGTTAAGCATCTGCCTTCGGCTCAGGTCATAATCTCAGGGTCCTGGAATTGATCAATCCCTGAGCCCTATGCCCTGTGCCAGGCTCCTTGCTAAGTAGGGAGTCTGCTTCTCCCTCTCCCCACCCCCCATGCTCTCTGCTCTCTCTCATCCTCTCTCTCTCTCTCTCAAATAAATAAAATCTTAAAAAAAAAAAAAGCTGGGGGAAATAAAAAACAAAGAAGCTCAAAGCACGTTAGGGTTGATGTCCAGGGGACTATTGGAAGAGGTGGGGTCAAGTTGGAAATTTGCCCAGGGCTTGGAAAGGTGGATGAGAGACCTGGGCACATACTCTTCGGGAGTGGTAGAAGGGGATAGCCCCAGGCCTTTGGAAGCTGGTGAAGAATGAATCAGCCTAGAAGGGAACTTGCTTGGCAGGAAGTGGTAGGGAATGACACTAAACAGAGTGGGGTCCAATTAATGGCAAGAGCATTTGCAAACTACACGGAAAGATCAGTGACCCCAGAAAATATAGTATATTCTATGCCTGTGCATGTTGTGTGCAAAATGAAACTGTGTTTAATACAGAGAACATTTTGTCACAACTAATTTTTTAAATGATTTCCTCACTTACTACAAACATTTTTGTTGTTGTTAAATGACTCTAGAAACCTTTATTATTACATCTGTTAATTCTACTGATGTTCACACAGACATAAAGTAAAATATTTTTCCCTAAAACTAATATACACTCTTCATTTTAATTTATTAGACTTGGGTTGTAGTATTACAAAATTCCACTTGCAGAGAAGGTTATAATTAATATGTGGCCTATTTCATTTTATTTTCACAAAAGAACCATGAAAGACATTTCATAATTGGGAAATGTGACAGTTCCTCACAGAGCTTATATTTCCTATCATAAAGCTTGACCAACCTAAAAGCTTAAAACCAGAGTTTCTCTATAGAATAAGAAAAAAAAATCATACAAATAAAAACTTTCAATCATTTTTAACATTGCAAAGATTCAATATGTTAACAACATTTGCTTAAGTCACTTTCTCATGCCACGGTCATCTTAAGCTGCCTCGGTCAAGATTGAACTTGACTGGCAGTTTTGAACCAAATGTGCGCTGGAGGCCTTCATTCTTAATTTGCATGCTTCCTATGCAACCTTGGACTTGCTACTTTAGCTCAATTTCCTCAACTGTGAAATGGATTCAATAAACAGTGTCTTTCAAAAATGCAAACTGTAGCTGAAATAAGCCTTATGCTAATGATGGCCTGTTCTGACAGGAGCTTCCCTATCCTCTCACTTATCAACACTGAGAAATGCTGTTTTATAAAAATCCCTCAGATTTATTTAGGTTGAGACTTTTTGTTCAGAATGGCATCTATCTCACAACAAACACATGAAGACCCAGTAACAGTGAAAAATTTCAGCATGGAAAACTAATAATAACAATAGACCTCTTGATGCAGAAGGGCATCTAAATGGAGCTGAGTCAGAATGACAGGCTCAGCTTTACTTAAGGAGAACAGTTGCCCAAGGAGAGGTAATGAGTTGTGGGGTAGTATGCCTGCATAGAGTCTTAGGGTGCACCCCACTGGAAACGCCAGCTACTGGTCTTTACCTCTATGGAACTACTCTGAGAAGTGAATTACTATTCGCTCTGCTTTTTCCTGAAGCCCTAGGACGTTTTCTGCCAGGATCCCAGAACAAAGCAGATACTGCAAATCCCAGGAACCATGAATCAAAAAGTGGGAGGAAATTGGCAGTCATAGACTGCATTCTGTGGGGTGGAGTCTATAAGTGCAAAGTCCTGGAGATGGGGCTGGCAGGCGTCAGGGAGCAGTGGGTGCTCACTGCACCTGAATGCTACAGATAAGGAGGGGCTGGGGTGTGGGGGGATCAGGAAGTGCAGTGCCCTCCTGCAGGGCCCAGAGAAGGTTTGGGAGATTGGTGTCCTCACAAGAGGAAAAGAAGGCATTGTCTCCAGGAATCCACAAGAGGAAGGCATTGTCTCTAGGAATCCACTAGATAAGAGGTAGAGCTGGAAATATCTTAGAAACAAAACGCAAGCGTAGATGAACATTCATATATAAATTGGAGGAGTGCAAAATAGCACCGCCTAAGAATGAATCCATGGTGCGGGGCATGCCAGAAGTGATTCCCCCAGAATGAAAAGAGAGAAAATGGAGAAAAGAAGGCAGGGGTGGAGGATCAAGAACAGAAAGTAAATCAAGGTGTTTTGGAAGAAGAAACAAGAGAATAGGTAATAATTAGCCCTAAAAAATGATGGAACAAACTTTCTAGAGTTATGGAAAGACTATCATATATAAATGAAAGGGCTCATCGGGTTCTACACAGAATCAGTAGAAAGGGACCCACATCCAGATGCATGTTGGCCGCTTTTTGGAATGCTAAGATAACCTGCACAAAAAATTAGATGCTGCTGAACGATACAAATAATTTACATAAACATATTGACACCAATTCCAGTAGACTTACATTGTCCAAAAGAAATTTTAGTATTTATGGGCTGGATGCCATATTCTACTTTACTGTGTAAGGGAGATCAATTTAATAGTTTCAAAACTCTGCCTTCTGATTTGTAGAAAGAGGGTAGAGATATTTACTTCTTAGGTTGGTTGTGGGCATGAAGCTATCAGCATTGGTGGCCTCAGTGGTTGATGAAATTTCAGACTCTAGAAAAGGTAGAGAGAGTGAGTTCATGTGTTAAATTGGAAATATTAGTGTGAACTCATGATCTTAAAAAGATGCATATGTTTTAGTCTGTCGTCACTAATTCTCCCTACAGCAGCCACGCTTCCACCCACTTGCAGCTCTCATGTGTCCCAGAGTGCCCATATTTTGTCTCTAATAATGCACACCACTAAGTAGAACAAGAATACTTGGGCAGGAAATTGATCCTATGTCTTTGAGCAAAAAAAACAAAACCAAACAAACCAAACAAACAAACAAAAAAACCCCCCAAAACAAAAACAAACAAACAAAACCACCTCAAAACACCAAACCAGAATTGGTCTGGAATATCCTCCTATTGTCTGGAATCCCAGTGATAGCTTCAAAAATGTCAAGGGTAGTGCTGAGGGACAGAAGAGCAAATTTAAAGGGGGCTTGTATGAGCTAAGCTGGAAGTACCATCTTAATAGTGATAATAATCATAATAGTTAATTGAAACAAGTGGAGACTGTAAACGGCTATGAATTAGTAATTATATTCAAAAGAGAAAAGTGAATGTAAAATGTACAAAATGTAGATGTAATACAAAGAAGGGCATATATATAATGGTGTATGTTTAATTATTTATTGATTTTAATAAATAAAGGAGTGTTAATAAATGGGATGCCTGTAAAGCGCTGTGCCATGTGAAATTTTAATAAATTCACTTCTATAAAAGATATAAACAATCTACATAATGAAACAGAAAAAATTACCCAGAGAATAGCATATTTGAGAGTAGCAGGAACCATCTTTCAATATATCCACCATGATTCTGGATAATTTTGGTGTTATTTAGCATAGTTTTTAATACCTGGAATATAAAAGAAAGCAATTGGAAAAAATGAATCATTAACAATTTAAATTATGAGTAAATTCCAACTCTCCTACATTTTGCAAACTGTTTATATCTTCTATAGATGTAAATGTATTAAAATTAAAACTACACATTTATTTTATGGATATCTTGAATATATGAGTATTTTGTTTCTTATTTTAATTATGTATCTATTTATAAGCACAAAAATGTATGCGTTTCTATCTGTGTGGGAAAGAAGGAAAAAATATAGAGAATTTTGAATAATTCAAGTAACCCAGGAAAAAGTGAGTATTACACCAAGGTGAGGAAGGTCTCCCTTTGCCCCACTGACATCAGAAAAGCCACGGTAAGCAGCAGGTCACTGTGTGCTCCTAATTGGTAAATTAGCTAAATGCCTGGAGAAATCATGCAGAAAAGTTCTCTATCTCCTAAGGGATGATATCTTCCAGAGGGCCTTGCTAATTGTAACAAAATGCTGATAAGTACATGTTTTTGGCCTTTTGTTGTCATATAATGATAGCTTCACAGGAAGTTGCAAAGAACATTCAGAGAGATCCCATGCACCCCAGTTTCCTTCCCACGGATTCATCCTACATAGTTATAGTTCAATATCAAATCAAGACTTTAACATTGGTACAATCTGTGTATATGGTTACATGTTATTTTATCAGGTGTATGGATTCATGTAACTGCTATCACGGTCATGACATAGAACTATTATATACCCCCTAAAGTCTCCCTTGTGTCAAAATTATTTATTCAACAACTGTTATTTTCATCTTTACATGTCAAATGTTTGTATATACTAAGGATAGAGAAAGGAAGACAGAGCTTAGGTCTTCAAAGAGTTAAGAATCCAGTAAGAAAGATGAAGTCAACAACCATAAAATACCAAATCTTGAAGTTTTCTCAAGAAATTGAGGCTAGGGTCGGTAAAGTACTCACACTTAGTTAGAGCTAGTAGCTTCTAAATCTTTAGAGACTCTGGGTAGCCAGTTGTGTGAGAAGCTGTTTACTCTGACAGATGAGGTCAGTGTCAGGGACTCAGGACTGGGAAAACCTAGTCACATCTGAGATAATAATAAACCTTTTAAGATTGGTTATACCAGGGCTTTTGAACTTGGCTTGTGGCTGACTGGCATCAAGAATAAAAAATAAGGCATTCTTCAATTCAGGCACTCCTGTCTATCTTCAGAAGGAAATCTAAACATTCTAGGACATAAAGGTCCCCCTTTTTGAAAAAAAAAATCTATCATTTACTACTTAAGCCAGGAAAGGGTTCTTTCCAGCTCTTTCAAGAGGAAGGACATTGCTGGTATACAGAAAAGCCCAGGGCTGGAGGGGTGGAGAGGGAAGGGTGCGGGGTTTCAGGAAAAGTACTCACCAGTGGTAGCCTATGAAAAAGTACGGAGCATCAGGGCTTCCTATCTTTTTGGCGGTGGGGTGGGGGGCACTGAGACCGATTAACATTAAGAATTTTTGCCTAAGACATGTGGAGGGGAAAAGCATCTTATTTTCATTGTCATGTACAATATAGCAAATTGTCTGTGCTTATGGATTTTGGATATTTGCTTATATTTAGTGGTGTTGCTTACTTTCTCTTAAAAATTTACCCTGATAATTTTCAGTGTTTCTAACGTATTAGAGCCCAAGTTTCCAGTCTATACTTCCACAGTCTTGTCCTGAGCTTTAAGCCATAATATTCTTTTGGAAGGCAATAAATATGTAAAATGAGATGTCCTGTATAGATTGAGATGTTGAATGGACATGAAATGCCCACAGATGGGATTTCAGTGATCACAAAGCCAATTTGTGTTCCCGTATGTTTTTTTCAAAACTATGAAATTGTTCTTAAACAAAGAGACTTTGTAGAACATGAAATTTGCTTCTAGAATGGAATCGTTTAAAAAAATAACTAATTTACAGACAAAATACTGAAGTTTGCAGGAGGAGATTTAGCATCTCCAAGTTAGAAAAATCCAACTGGTCAGTAATTACATATGCAAAAATGTCTGGATTAAGATCTACATCTAAAAGTAGATACCTGATGGTAGCTATATTTGTGGCGAGCACAGCATAACATACAGAGGAGTTGAATCGCTATATCAGCTATGCTCAAGTAAAAATTTTCAAAAATTTTGTTGCAAAATTTTTCTTCAAACAAACAAAACCCCCCAAAACTGGATACCTGAAGAGGGATATTTTTTCCACAAACCTTTTGTATGAATATTCACAGATCCACCAATCATGTTGTTTTCCTAGACAATACAGGTTATTCCTTCATGCTTCTGTAACTGAACATTCTCTAATAGGCTATACAACTTTTAGCATACAAAAGCCTTCATCTTTGGAAAGGGAGGATATGCATTGTATTGTGCAGTTTGCAAGGGGAATGTATTTTTTTCAAGTTCATTTTTCAGCTTTGAGAATCTTTTCTGCTATTTTTTGCATGAATATTTCCATTTTCATTGACAAATGAAAAATGTCCTTTCTTGTGATAATCCTCAAATTCTTTCTTGAGTACCCCTCGAATTACTACCTAGTTTTCCCAACTATTTCAATCAAGGGAGCTCCAAGTAAAGGGGTGGTCTGAACACAAGGTACAGTGTAAGTCCTGGTTATTCTTTAGAGAACTCTCTAAACCTCTCTATCCTGTCTTCTGAGACCTGCATGGACGGTCAGTCTTTGAATTATAATGTGTTTTCACAAGATTATCTAATTTGGTGTTACAAAAGCCCTCTTTTTACAAAGAGAAACTTGAGACTCAGGAATAGGAAATGGCTAGCCTAGGGCCTGGTTGTCCTGCTTTTCCTCTCATGCTCTGCTTCTGAGAACTGGACTCTAATCTAGTTAGGCCCACCCCGTGGTCAAGAATCCCATGCCTGGGAGCCCTGGTGATGCTGCTGGCTGGTAAGGACTTGATGGGTGGAGAGGTTTGATCTCCCTTGGCTTGTCTCCTTCTCCCATCTGCCCAGCTCAGTGCTGAAGGGTCAAAGGCACTGAGAAAGAATACTTATACGATTGAAGTAAGTGGACTTTAGTTTCCTTCTCTCCACTGTTTTCTTCACCTACTTCCTTCCATCTCCCTTTAGTAATAATAATAATAATAATAATAATAATAATAATAATAACTAAAATTAGCACTATTAAGGACCTAATAATGTGTTTAATTGGCCAATTTTTGCTAATTAATATGTCCCTTAATCTCACAATCTCCCAGTAAAGTGATTCTTAATCACTGCATTTTGCGAATGAGGAAACTGAAGTTTGGAGATAAGATATCACTTCTTCATGATCCCAGTGCCCAAGTGTCTTAGTGTCTGAGTTTGCAGAGGATCCCTCTGCCGAGAAACCTGTGTGCTTATGTGTGACGCTAGACACCTCTAGCCAAGGAGTTGCTCCTGGTTCATTTCTTGGCGGCAGCATCTGCTTTTATGAAGTACCTATTCATACTTGAAAGGATAATAACTTCCATGCAGATGGAGAGAATAAAACCCAGATTTGTGAAATTTCAGGAACAATAAGCTCAGATTCAAGAAGTACATTTGCTCTTCTTGGTTTTGCTTATAGCATTTTCTGTCCATTCTCCTTCATGGACATGGTGCTCAGTCTTCCAAGTCCAGGTTTCTTCCTACCTGCCCTGCTTTTACTGAACCATCTCATACTTTTCTCATACTCCTACTTTGTTTATTTCCCACTTTGAATGGATTGGCTTAGTGGTTCACATGAATGTGAGAGCTCCGTTTTTCTCCTGTTCATATACACTTGCTTAGAAGCAGTGGTTGTATGTAATAAAAATTCATTAAATGTTTAAATGATTTAATTTACCTAGTCCAAATTTAAGTTGTTCTTGGGAGTAGTATATATGATAAACAGAATTATCCAAAACATGTGGATATACAAAGTGCTTTATTTTCTTTCTTAAATTCAGTGTAGACTTAATCCATTTTTGTTAATAATTTCAAATACCCAAATCAGACATTTCAAATGACAATTTTTTTTTAATCTTCACGTTCTGGTTATGTAGTGGAAGTTTATTGATATCATTATAAATTTCAACATGTGACATTAAAACAATGAGAATGGACTATATTTCTTCTGCCTTTCTCTTTCTGACCCTCTGTCTCTCAATCCATATGCTTCTTTAGTCTTTAGGTTGAAGATACTTTTATTTTAATCTGTGACTGTATACTACTTTAAGCATAATTCCGTTTCTGGAGAATAACTGAGCCATGATGTGGTCCATCTGTATGATGAAAAGCCATCCTACATTATGGAATAACGCTGTGTGTGTGTGTGTCTGTGTGTGTGTGTGTGTGTTCAAGTGTGGAAGTTAAATGCAGAAAACTAAAAACAGTTATGTGCAGGAATAATTTCCTGGCATATTGCATTTGTACTTTATTAAAGCTGAAGTGACCCAGGTTGACCATATTAAGGCAGAACAAAGAGTTCCAAATCAGTTTGGCTAACATGTTAGAAGTAATTTGGGAGCAATCTATAGCACTACCTAGACTGTGGTATAGTCATTTGGTTCTGATTTTAATTGTCCAACCCATGCATGCATGGTGTGTGAGTAATGATTTGTTTCTGGACCATGGCACGATTTAGGTTTTGATGACAAATCTCTGCTTTCACCAGCAGGGTTAGATATAGGCCTTATCAATATCAATTTCATGTATCATGGCCAAATATTAGTTTAATTCCTTCTATGAATGCTGGACCCTGTCTTCAGTTATTCTTGTTTTTACATTAGGTAGATATAGCCATTTTCTATTTAACACATAATTCTCTTTGACAAAATGATTTCTGCTCATACTTACTGATTGCTATAGAACTTCATAAGATTGGAAAAGAGGAGCAAGATGGCGGAGGAGTAAGGGGCAGAGATAGTGTCTGATCCCAGAAGTTCAGCTAGATAGCTATCAAACCACTCTAAACAACTACAGACTTAGCAGGAAATAGAAGAGAAGACGAACAGCACCTCTAGGAACAGAAAATCGACCACTTTCTGGAAAGTAGGACGTGTGGAAAAGTGAATCCAAAGCAACTGGAAGATAGACTGCGGGGGGGAGGGGCCGGCTCCTGGCAAGCCGCAGAGCAGCAGAGAACAAAATCGGAACTTTTAGAAATCTGCTCCACTGAGGGATATCGCTCCAGAGGCTAAGCGGGGGGTGGAGCCCTCATGGGGACAGCGTGGTTTCAGGACCCGCGGGGTCACAGAGAGACTGGGGGTGTCTGAGGGTGGCAGAGCTCCCAGTGTGTCAGAACAGGGAAGCCGACGGCAGAGACCGAACCGAACAGTGAGCTACCAGCTCGGGCTTACCTTGGACCGTGATCCCGGCACAGTCAAGCCGCTGCTGTTCGAGCAGGGACCCCACAAGGGGCAGATCCGGAGGGACCCCCCTCCTCCTCCGGAAGGAGCGGCGCGGTAGCTCGCGGCAGGAATCTGCTGGGTTTGGAGACTCCAAACGACCCTGCGCCAGGGACAGAAACGCTCGGTCACAGGCCGGGTGAGCTTGGAGCGTGGCCGGAGACCAGGGAGACGGGAGGGACTGACTGCTTTCTCTGAGGGCGCACTGAGGAGTGGGGCCCCGAGCTCTTGGCTCCTACCGGCCGGAGACTGGGAGGCCGCCATTTTCATTCCCCTCCTCCAAAGCAGTACAGAAAGCGTTCAAGGAACAAAAACTACAAGAGCGAACCTGAGCAGATTACCCAGCCCAGCCCCTGGCAAGCGCGGTGCAATTCCGCCTTGGGCAAAGACACTTGAGAATCTCTACGACAGGCCCCTTCCCAAGAAGATCAACAAGAATATCCAGCCAAGACCAAGTTCACCGATCAAAGAAAACGGCCGATCTCCTGAGATAGGAAAAAGCAACACACAGAATTCATGGCTTTTTTTTCCCACGACCCTTTAGTCTTTCAGAGTTAAATTCTTTAAATTTTATTTTTTTCTTACTGTATTTTTTATTTTATCTTTTTTTATATTTTTATTTTATTTTTCCTCTTTCTTATTTTAACGTTTTTTAACTAGTATCTAATCAACACCTTTTTAAAAATCTTTCTAAT
>CM052900.1:64405836-64443630 GCA_028534135.1 Potos flavus | reverse complement strand
ATAGGGTGGCTGGGTTATGGACATTGAGGAGGGTATGTGCTATGGTAAGTGCTGTGAAATGTGTACGCCTGAGGATCCACAGACATGTACCCTGGGGCAAATAATACATTGTGTGTTAATTAAAAAATAAAAAAAATAATAAAAAAGAAAAAAAAAAGTTAAAAAAAAAAAAGAACTTCGTAGATTGGTGCCATTATAGTCCTCAAATGGAGAAACCAAAGCTTGGAAGAGTGGGCATACTTGCTGCCATCTACACAACCAGCAAGGGCAAAGGAACTTTCAACTCATTTCAAAGGAACTTTCAACTCATTTGATCTCATTTAAAAAACCAGGGTTTTAGCCACCACACAATTTTGCTTCTTCACTGTTTTGGGATGTGGCCTCTATTTTCATTCCTGTGTCCTACAATCTGCAACTCTAACTCTGTAGGACATTAGTTACCTGTATAAAGCACCGATATTAAGATATATATATGATATAATTTTAAAACCATTTTGTTCCAGAAATAATAGGAGGGGCCCAATTATTTAGCTCAACTCTATTGAACTCTGCCTCCTGACCAAAAGGCATTTTGGCTGGAGGACAGAATTTCTTCACGACAATTATCACCAGTGCAGCAACCCAAAATTATATTACCAATAAAAAATATTTTAGTAGAAAAAAATGTGGCAGGTCTGCATAAACTCTGAAGGAATAACTTCCAGTGGTGATGTGAATATTTATGGTAATACCACATGGGAGAAAATAAGTTGGGTGGAGGGAGACAAAATACCAGAAGGCAGATAACATTGTTTCTTTTTTCTTTTTCAGATAACATTGTTTTAATTATGGTGTCACATAGGGTGCAACTTGAGTACCTTAAAATAGGGAGATTAGCCTGATTTAGTTAGGTGGGCCTAATCTAATTGTATGAGCCCCTAAAAGCAAGCATCTTTCTCCTGCGGGTAGCAGAGGGAAAGCCAGAGATGCTGAGCATGAGAAGGGTTCAGTGTGCCCTTTGTTGGCTTGTCGGTGAAGGGCTACATGTCAAGAAAGAGGAACCTCAGTTCTAAATCCTCCAGGAGCTGGATGCTGTCACTAACCTGAATGAGCCTGGAAGCAGAATTCTCAGAGACTCCAGAGAAGAGCCCAGCCCAGTCCATACCTTGAGTTCAGTTTGTGAGGCGCTGAGCAGAGAACATAGTTGAGCCACACAGTGTCTGGATTTTTGACCCACAGAATTGGGAGGCTATAAAGGTCCTTGTTTGTAATAGAAAACTAATGTAGCATATAAATGATCAATTTTTTCATATGACTTTTGTAAGAATTTTCAAAAAGAAAAATATTGCTCATTCTGAATAGTGAACGATATATGAGAATATTTATCATGCCAGGTAATTACTTGTTTGGTGAGGTGCAAAGGGGTATAAGGCAGAATTACTTGTTAATCATATTACCAATACTGTTGCAAAGTCATAATCTTTCCAGTGCCACTCTGTTTCAGGGCTACTTGGTTAGCCCTAGTTTAAATCCAGAAGCATATATGTTTTCTTTTCTTCAGGATAGACTGGAATATCCAGTCTATTATAGACACTAGAGAATTAGATTGTTTTCTTCAAGTCCAAACTACCAAGTAAGTGGTGTATATCAATCATTACAATAAAACATTTATTTTGCAAGGTAATAATAATGAGTTGCTAAAAAAAAAGATGTAGTGAAAACTAGCTGGATTTAATCTATTGGTTTGTCCATAGTCAGTGGATTCATGCTTTGCCATATGTAACAGCATTTCATAGTGTTACAAGTAAATAGTTCTAAGGGAAATTAGTAAGGAGTACATGTGGGGAAAACAGATATTGAGTTCAAAATTGGATATGAATTTTTGATTTGAAAAATAAAATCAGAAATCTGGGGATTTTTATTTCTTCTTTCCCCTTTTTGTTGTAGATTAATCTTAAAGATATCGGTGAAATCTATAAAGTACGCATTGGACATGACAACAGTGGAAAGGATCCTGCATGGTATCTGGAAGAAATTAGGCTTGAAAATATAGACACATGTGAGCTATATTGTCTAGCTGTTGACTCCTGGATAGCTGAGAATGAAAATGGTGGAGATCTATGGAAAGAAATGTCCATTGTAAGAACTAATAAAGCACCTTTACCAGGTATATGATTTCCTTTCCTTTGTATATGTATTAAAAATTAAAACAATTGAGATGATTTAGAAGGGAGATCGACAACCTTTTTCTGGAAAGGAGCAGACACTAAATACAATACGGTTTGTGGGCCATAAAATCTCTCCAAATAGTTCAGCTTTGCCAGGGTTGTGAAACAGCTTCTATAGATAAAATGTAAACTAACGGTGTGGCCGCATTCCAATAAAACTTCATTTGTGGACACTGAACTTGGAATTTCATATAAATTTCATTTGTTAAGAAATAGAATTCTGCTTTCGATTTTTTTTTTAACCATTAAGAAATGTAAAAAGCATTCTTAGCTCCTGCACTGTATAAAAACATGTGCCTGCAGATTTGACCCACAGGCTATAGCTTGCCTGCTCCTGATTTAGAATATTAGGTTTTAGGGTTAGTTCTTTTATGGCCGGTCAAAGGTGAAAATGTATATGCAAGGATGTATGCGTGTCATCAATTCATCTTTATGTAAACAGTTTTGCTAGCCATTTAAATGTGGCTTTCCTCCTGTGTTCCTATATTAACGAGTGTCAGCACTCATGAATTTGGAAGTGCCTGAATTCCCTTCCTCAGTTTTGCCTAAAAGTGAACTCACACATTGCTTTAATTGTCT
This sequence comes from Potos flavus, assembly GCA_028534135.1. NCBI lineage: Eukaryota > Metazoa > Chordata > Mammalia > Carnivora > Procyonidae > Potos > Potos flavus. Next base: position 64,440,844 of record CM052900.1, on the reverse strand, counting down.
CTCCCTCCATTCCCTGCATCTCTCTGACAACCACCTTATATTTGCCTCCACTGCTGTAGTGAAAATGTTCTCTCTCAATGGCTACTAATGGCTGTTTTGTTCCAAATTAAATTAGTGTGTGTGTGTGTGTGTGTGTGTGTGTGTGTGTGTGTGTTCTTGGTATCCTAGACCTGTCTACTATATTTGAGACTGTTGTTTCCTCATTTGAAGAGGAAGAGATTTCTAGAAGCTCTGGAACCAGACTTTCTGAGTTAATCTGGGCTTAGTGATGTGTTTAGCTGTGTCATCCTGGGCAAGATACTTAGCCTCTCTTAGCCAAAAATACTTTATCTAAGAAAGGAGATAAAAAATAGTGCTTATGTGATAGGATTATTTTAGGGACATGAGATAATGCACTTAGTCTTTAGAATAATGTACTTATGGTACTTTGTTCCTGGCACATAGTAATCATTCAATAAATACTTGCTATTACCAACATTGTTATTAAACATCTCTCCCACCCTGACCACTATCACATGACACCAACCTAGTTCTTCACTGTTTTCCCTATTTTTTTCTATTTCTATCACTGGCTCCCCTTGGTTCTCCTTCCTTGAACATACAGATTTAAATGCTTGATTCTTCTCTACCCTCTTGAGCCTCTCTCTAACTTCTGTTGTTAACTCTACAGAGAGGTATAATACTTCATCTTCAGCCCTGTCTTCTTCCTTGCCTTGAGCCCCCATGTTCCATTAGATAATTCACCACCCCACCATGTCTAAGAACCATCCATGATCTATTCAGCCATTCCACACAAGTAAAGGTAAACACATGTATACAAACAGGTATTAGGTGTCAAGTGTTGCCAGGAATATGAAGAACCAGAGAATACAAAGATGATTCAGAAGGGGATTCCATTCCCCAGAAGTTATTCGGTTTTGTATATTCAGCTCTTATTTTAGCTGTAATGATTACTCTCTTTCTGCCTTCTCATCAGTTTCTTCTCTTCAACTTCTCTCACACATCTTCACTCCATAGCTCACTGATGCTTTGAGCACACCACACCTCCAACAGAAGTCACCACCGTTGCCCCTCCACTTCAGCCTGTTTTCTGTAAACCTACAGGGAGAGCCTGGTTTTTCTATACCAAATTCACATTGATTAGCCTCTCTCCCAGCATGAGCCCCATTTTACATATTCTCAATCCCTATTAGATTGATGCATGGCATGGGACACATGGGCTGTGTGTCACAGAAATACTTGTAGATTAATTCAGATACAGAAAAACAAGATTTAGGATAATACCAGCTTAATGAAAGGAGAAATATTTAATACTAATTCTTTGTATTTTTATATATTTTCACAGTTTATGAAAGTATTTCCTCATAGAAAATCTCAATACATAAATTTCTAGATCTTAACAGTTTTAGTGGCCCTACAGTTATATGAGAATGGCAATAGTATTCAGGAATATCAGAGACTGAAATGGAAAAGATAAAAGGGTCCTAAGAAATTGAGAATTACAGGTCATAGATACATAGATATCTATGATCATAGATACAGGAATCCTCAACAACATATTAGGAGACTGAATTCAACAATACATTAAAAGAATCATATACCATGATCAAGTGTGGATTTATTTCAAGGGTGCAAAAATGGTTCAACACCTACAAATCAGTTAATATGTTATGCCACTTTAACAAAATGAAGGATAAAAATCATATGATCATCTCAATAGATGCAGGAAAAGCATTTGACAAAATTCAACATCCATTTATGATAAAACTCTCAAAAAAGTGGGTATAGAGGGAATGTACTTCAATATAATAAAGGCCATATATGACAAACCCACAGCTAACATCATGTTCAGTGTTGAACAGTTAAAAGATCAGGAACAAGACAAGGATGACCACACCCATCATTTTTATTCAACATAATATTGGAAGCTCTAGCGAGAGCAATTAGGCAGAAAAAGAAATAAAAGGCATCCAAATTTAAAAGAAAGAAGCAAAATTGTCACTGCTCACAGCTGACATATTATTTATAGGAAGCCCAGATTCTCCATCATAAAACTATTAGAACTAATAAATGACTTAGGTAAAGCTGCAGGATACAAAGTCAATACACAAAAATCTGTTGCATTTTTTACACTAATCACAAACTATCAGAAAGAAATTAGGAAAACAATCCCATTTACAATTGCATTGAAAAGAATAAAATACATAGGAATAAATTTAATCAAGGAGGCAAAAGACCTATATATTGAAAATTATCAGACATTAATGAAAGAAATTGAAGAAGACAAAAATAAATGGAAAGATATTCCAGTACCAAAGCAATCTTGGGAAAGAAAAACAAAGCTGGAGGTATTGCACTTTCTGATTTCAAACTATATTATGAAGCAATCAAAACAGTCTGGTATTGGCATAAAAACAGATGCATTGGTCCACACGGCAAAATAGAGAGCCCAGAAATAAATCCATATATGTGTGGTCAATTAATTTATGACAGGAGCCAAGAATATACAGTAGGGAAAGGAAAATCTCTTCAATAGATGGTGCTGGGAAAACTGGACAGCTACATGTAAAAGAACAAAACTGGACTACTATCTAACACCATACACAAAAACTAACTCAAAACAGATTAAAGACTTGAACAGAAGACTTAAAACCATAGGGACACATGGGTGACTCAGTTGGTTAAGCGTCTCCCTTTGGCTTAGGTCATGATCGCAGAGTCCTGAGATCAAGCCCTGCACTGGGAGCCTGCTTCTCTCTCTGCCTGCTGCTTCCTCTACTTATTCTTTCTGTCTCTCTGACAAGTAAATACATAAAATCTTAAAAAAAAAAAAGACTTAAAGCCATAAAACTCCTAGAAGAAAATGTAGGAGGTAAGTTTCTTAACACAGATCTTCATGATTTTTTTAAAATCTGACATTGAAAGCAAAAACAACAACAACAAAAATAAGCAAGTGGGATTGCATCAAATTAAAAAGCTTCTGCACAAAAAAGGAAACCAGCAACAAAATGAAAAAGCAACTTACTGAATGGGAAAAAAATAATTGCAAATCATATATTTGACAAAGGGCTAGTAATCTAAAATATATAAAGAACTCATACAATTTAATAGGAAAAACAATCCAAATAAAAAATGGGCAGATTTCAAAGAAGTGATGTATGGAACCGATGGTAGCTACACTTGTGATGAACATAACATAGTGTGTGAACTTGTCAAATCATTACCCATTGCACACCTGAAACTGATGTACATTGTGTGTCAACTATACTCCAAAAAAAAAAAGAAAAAGACATTCAGATGGCTAACCAGTACATGAAAAAATGCTCAAATCATATCATCAGGGAATGTAAATCAAAACCAATGAGATATCACCTCATATCTGTTAGAATGGATAATATCAAAAAGGCAAGACATAACAAGTATTGGTGAGGATGTGGAGAAAAGGGAGCCCTTGTACATTCTCAGTGTTGGATTGGTGCAGGTACTGTGGACAACACTATGGAAGTTCATCAAAAAATTAAAAATAGAACTACCATATGATCCTGCTATTTCACTTCTGGGTATTCATCCAGAGAAAATGAAAACACTAATTTGAAAAGATATGAGGACCCGCAAATTTATTGCAGCATTATTTACAATAGCCAAGATAGGAGAACAACCTAAGCGACCATCCATGGATGAATGGATAAAGAAATTTTGGCATAATTATAATATATATACCAATAATTATATCAAACAATTATATATACCAAAATTATATAGATATTATACTATATATATGGTATATAATTATATGTGCTAGTGTACATTATATATATTTTGGTATATGTAATATAATTACATTTATATCATTATATAATTATTTGGTATAATACGAATAATTTTGGTATTTTATATATATGTATATGTGTGTATATATATGTTTGTGTATATATATATGTATATATATATATAAAATGAACTGTTATTCAGCCATAGAAAAGAATAAATATTGCCATTTGTGACAACATGGATGGACCTCAAGGGCATTTTGGCAGGTGACATAAGTCAGACAGAGAAAGGCATATACTGTATGATCTCTTTTATATGTGGAATCTAAAAACAAAAACAAACAAAAAACCTCAAGCTCATAGATGCACAGAATATATTGGTGGTTGCAAGAGGTGGGGGTAGGGGATAGGAGAAAAGAGGAACTGTTTTTTTTTCCCCTTAGTTTAAATAAATTGAATAAGAAAATTTTAAAAAAGATTCAGCATGTTCTGTTGCATAAATCATTTTAAACTGATGTTGGAGTGTTAGAAATACAGAGTATATAGGGAAAAATTAGAGCTGATATCTAGCATTTGGGGAAAAGATTTAGAATCCTACTATTCACCCTGTTGCTAATATCTGTCAAGAATCCATTCTGTTTTTTAAAAATGCTACGTGTATATACAGCACCTGGGTGGCTCAGTCCGTTACGCATCCCACTCTTGATTTTTGGCTCAGTTCATGATCTCAGGGGTGTGAGATTGAGCCCCATATCAGTCTCCATGCTGGGTGTGAAGCCCGCTTAAGATTCTCTCTCTCAGAAAGGGGAATCCTCCCACTGTTGGTGGGAATGCAAGCTGGTGTAGTCACTCTGGAAAACAGTATGGAGGTTCCTCAAAAAGTTGAAAATAGAGCTACCCTATGACCCAGCAATCACACTACTGGATATTTACCCTAAAGATACAAATGTAGTGATCTGAAGGGGCACGTGCACCCCAATGTTTATAGTTTATAACAGCAATGTCTACAATAGCCCAACTATGGAAAGAGCCTAGATGTCCATCAATAGATGAATAGATAAAGAAGACGTGGTATATATATACATACACACACACACACACACACACACACACACAATGAGATATTATGCAGCCATCAAAAAACCCAAATCTTGCCATTTGCAACGACATGGATGGAATTAAAGGATATGCTAAGCAAAATAAGTCAATCAGAGAGGGATAATTATCATATGATCTCGCTAATTTGAGGAATTTGAGAAGCAAGACAGAGGATCACAGAGGAAGGGAGGAAAAAATGAAACAAGATGAAACCAGAAAGGAAGATAAACCTTAAGAGACTCTTGGTCTCAGGAAACAAACAGGGTTGCTGGAGTGGAGGGGGAGGGAGGGATGGGGTGACGGGTTGATCAACGTGGGGAGGGTAGTGCTGTGAATTGTGTAAGACTGATGATTCACAGACCTGTACCCCTGAAACAAATAATACATTATATGTTAATTAAAAAAAAAAAAAAGAGTGAAGGGGCAAAAAAAAAAAAAAAAGATTCTCTCTTTCCCTCTCCCTCTGCTCCTCACCCCGCCTCTCCCCCTACCCAAAATGATGTATAGAAGGATTTTGAAATTCATGGTACCACTAAGAAACAGGAGAAATCATATTGGCATGCTATATTAGTTATTTCTCAATTTATAATGTTTTAAAAAGCTGCATGTTTTAAAAATGAACTTTATTTAAACTCTATTTGACAACTATTTCGTATTTCTTCCAATTCCTTCTTTGACATATACACGGTTTGTTACATGTAAAAAAAAAGTGGAAAGCAGTTGTATGGGGTTTTAAAAAGATCCAAGAAACAAAAGAAACTCCATTGTGCTTTAAATGAACTATTGATTTTGGGTTCATTTAACTTTAGCAGCAGTAAAGACTCAGCATGTCTCCCCTGCATCATTCTGTTCATCCTTTTCCCAAACTAGCTAATGAAACTTAATCCATTAACATTTCCCGTTTAAAGGCTGATTTCTTAGGTGAAGCACACTAGCCATTTCTACAATATTTTATCCTCCAAAATAATATAATGTAATACATGATACCTACAGCTAATCTGATCTAGTCATTTTTTTCCAGTTCTGACAAATCCATCTAGCTGCCCCTTTCCCAGTTTGATTATTTGCTCATTTAGGGGAAAATTGTTCAAATAAGAAAACGAAAAGACAATGACACCTCAATGTTCAGATTTAACTAGGGATCAAAACCTACTGGGGAGCAAGAAGCAGTCCAGGCATGCTGAGCATTGCTTTTGGAAAGTCATTCTTGGTGCCAAGAGGTTCATTTACTATTCTTGTGACATCAAGGAAAGCCACTGCAGAATCAAACCACTGAATTGATGCTTCTCTGGTTTGGGTTTGAAAGGAGGACTGAGGAGGGGTTGACCTTCAATATTTTGGGATTGTCTGTTCATCTGTCAAAATATTCTGTAGCTGGCCCAGGGAAGAGCACAAAGAATGATTATAGAGGAACTTTTTTTTAAAATGAAGCTATTAATACTTAGGTTTGCCAGGCTGGATAGAGTCCTAGGGACACTTGAGGGTTATATATTTTTTTAATTTAGTAGCACAAAAAGAGTGCTTTTCCTTGCAGTTGGCACTTATACTCTGAGCCAATTAATTTTGTGACTTTGCCTCTTCTTTTCAAAAGATTACTGGAATGCATTCAAAAGAAAGTTTTTTTTTTTTTTTTTGAGACTATTAGTCTATAAATCATCACTCTTTGGGGGCTGAGCTGGATTGCTGGTGGGATCAGAGCAGTCTCCTCTTGGAGACCAGCGCTGCCAAGCTGAGCCTGTTCATATGCACGGTTTCCACACCTTCCTCCAATTTGCTCACCATCTGCCATGTTTGTGGGGAAAGGCACCAAGAGCTGTTGATCATTGCTTGGTTCTCCTTAATGATCTTTAGTTAGTGGCCTGGTGGGCATGTCCAGGGTTGATAAGAAGGCTGACTCAGCTAACAGTGGCAGCTTCACAGGTTCTGGCTCCAGGCTTTTTTCAGGGGAGACCCATGATAATGGGAGGGGAGGTTTGGGGGCCACAACTGTGGCTGAAGAAATGTTTGATGCTAGGTTTTGGTGAGCCTGAAGGAAGCATGGTTCACTTCCAAACAAGAAATAACTCTCAGAGAATGTTAGAAAGTACCATCATAATAGAAATGCATCTGCTTTAAAATATTTGTATTTATCAGATTTTAAGTAGTGGAAAAATAAGTGTCTCTCTGAACACTTAAAGAAAACCTACAGCAAATTTTGGATAACAGCTGAGCTAAGTTTGAAAAAGCAAGCCAGCTTTCTGTAATGCTTTAGCCTTTACTGCAATACCCATGCTCAAGGGGAAAATGTGGGCTTCAGAGACAGACAGACCCTTTCATTGATGAGACATCTGACATGCAAAGAAGGGGAGTCTGGCTTCCAAACTTCCATCTCAATCACAGGCTTTGTGAACTGGGGGAAGTTACGCAAGTTTTCTCAGTCAGTCAGTTTGCCTGTGAAATGGAACATATAATACCTATTGTTAGAAGGATTGCCACATAATTCACCATCCAAACCAGGACATTTCTGAGAGAGAGAGGAAAGGCTCTGTTAGTGCACGAGAACAATGAGCATCAATTGCGACCATTCCAAGGCAAAGGAGGAATGGGGTCACCCATTGGGTTTTCAGCAGGAGGGTATGAATATGGTATTTTTTAAATTTTATTTATTTATCTGACAGAGAGAGAGAGTGTGTGAGAGCACAGCTAGGGGACAGAGGGAGAGGGAGAAGCAGGCTCTCTGCTGAGCAGGAAGCCCGATGTGGGGCTCGATCCCAGGACCCCGGGATCATGACCTGAGCTGAAGGCAGCATCTTAACCAACTGAGCCACTCAGGCGCCCCTGAATATGGTATTTGTCACAGGGGAGGCACTCAACACACACTAAATTAATTTCTTTGTTTTTTCCCTTCAACTTGTTTTTCCCTCCTGCTTCCTTCATACCATGTAGCTGATATCATGATGGGAGGGCAAACACAAAGAACTATTTGGGATTAGGAAAGGCTATTATTCTCAATCCCACAGCCAGAACAGCCTTCTTAAAATATCAATCAGATTGTGTCACTCCTTCGCTTACTAAAAACTCCATTGTTGATGGTGCCAGGCAAGCTGTCTCCTCAGCCCTTAAGGCTCTGTCCTTCTATCCTGTCTTCTGGCCTGTGCCTTCATCAGGCCTCTGCATGGCCAACTCCTTCACCTTTGTTCAGGTTTCTGGTCCAAGGGACCTCCTCTGTCCCTTGGAGAATTACCTTGGAGAAATACCTGGAGATTTCTTTCTTTCCTTCCTTCCTTCCTTCCTTCCGTCCTTCCTTCCTTCTTTCCTTCCTCTCTCTCTCTTTCTTTTTTCTTTTCTTTTCTTTCTTTCTTTCTTTCTTTCTTTCTTTCTTTCTTTCTTTCTTTCTTTCTTTCTTTCTTTCTTTCTTTTTCTTTCTGATTTTATTTATTTATTTATTTGAGAGAGAGAACAGTAGCGGGGGTGGGACAAGGAGAGGGGAGAAGGACAAGCAGGATCCCCACTGAGCGGGGAGCCCGACATAGAGCTTGATTCCAGAACCCTGAGATCATGACCTGAGCCAAAGTTGGAGGCTTAAGTGACTGAGCCACCCAGGCACCCCATTCAGGAGACCTTCTATAAAATATGAAGAAATTCTACTCCCTTCCCACTCTGGCACTTCTCTCTACAGCTCAAACGTATTTCTTTTTCAGCAATAAGATAAGTATTTTCAACCAAGAGGCACATAAAGATTCAGTCCTAAACCACCAGTGTACGTGGTCTTGGGTCACAAACCTTCAGTGCAGACTGAAGTGTCTGCACGTGTTTAACACTGAATCTCATTTACCATCTGTTCCTGAGATCAAAGTTCTTTGGGCAGTTTGTATCAACATGAGCACACCATGACGAGTGCTGAGAAAGCTTAATTCTTGGTGACCTGAGAGAAAGCACTAAACAGTCCATTAATTAAATCAAATTAAAGCTTCAGCCAAGGGGTTCGTCTTGGGGAAGTTCAGCTGCACTGCCTGGAGAACTCTACAGGTACCAGAGCCAATGCTCCTATTTCGGAGGTGGTACAGGCAGTCCTCCATGCTCACCAGCACTGCAGGTGCCTCGTGCAGAGAGGAGCTGCCTCCCATGGGAAGGAATGTAGACAGCCCTGGCAGGGCAAAGTCCTACAGTGTTACCTAGGAACATTTGAGCATAATGACTAACGACATGGCACCAGGAAGTCCCCCTAAACGTAGATAATTACATTTCACTTTTCCTATTAGTAAAGTTTTCAGAAAAAAACCCCGCGAAATTTACATTCCCTGAAAATACTGTGTACACTTTGGAAGAGATGGGGACACAAATGTAAAATTCATGGCCTTCTAAACTTTTTTCCTTAGACTCTGTGATTATTTGTTTATGACATCCAAGGTTAGGAGACCTGAGATGTTTTGAGAGTTTGTCTCCCAGGATGGAGAAAAAGACACTGAGAGATCATGGCCCCAGGACCATGCGCTAGTTGGAGAGACTTGGGGGACCAACTGCTCCAGAGACATTTGATGCCACTGTTCTAAATTGGAGAGTTAAATATTTAGAAGGGCTTCGGTGTACAGTCTTCCAGTGAGGACCCTATTTAAGATTTAAGGTCCTCCGAGTTTCACTGAAGTATTGATGTGATGCGCTCAACACAATACATGGAGTGTGTGTGTGTGTGTGTGTGTGTGTCCATCTACACACATTTGCACAGAAGCATGTCTCTCTAGGGTAAGTCCCAAAAGTCACCACCCAGTGAAAATTTGAACAATGCATCCTGGGAGGAGAATGGAAGTCTGCAATTTTGGGGATACAGCTGGAGGAAAGATATTTTTATATGACTATATTTTTTATTTAATAGATGGGGAATTTTTTGGGCAGCATATTTGAGAACTCCTGGATGGTTTGGATAAAAAGAGAATAACACCACTGAGCCATACTGCACAAGGAAGATGAGGCAGCATTTCAAATGAGCTCACTTTGGAGGAGCATCTAGCACCAGTCTGGTAGGGAGGTCTTGACAATACCAGTTCCCTGCCCCCCCTTCCCTTCTGCAGTGACTTCCTGGGACTGCTGGTCCTCTCTGGACACTCCAGGGTCAGAGTCTGGGAGGCCAAAATCACTCACCCACTCCTACACATATAGATCTAGGAGACAAAGCCAAAGGGCCAGAAACAAGTGGACCCTGAAAGAAACTGGGGAATGAGAGCAAAGTTGGGAGCAAAAGGGCCTGGGAAGGTAGCCTTGGTTTAAGGCACAGTTCTGGGTATAGAGCAGCCATAGCCCATTCTAAATGATTCATACTTGAACGGTTTTGGGGGCGACCAATAAAGATCAGTACACACCATTTTTTGATAGGTGGGTGGATTATTAAGCATTCCTTTATTCATACTCTTCAGTAAACATTTACATGTACTGGGAGCTGGGGGTTCAGAACTGAAAAAGATGTGAGCCCTGCGCTTACAGCGTATGAGATTTAGGAGGGGAGACCAAGATGCCCAGTACACAGGTATGTGCACTCCGGGGCAAGGGGGGTATGTTTGGCTCGAGGGCAGACCATGGCTTGGACTACAGACAAATCTGTGAATGCAGCCAACTGCTTCATAGAGCATCAGTGATCTCAGGTGACTTTCATAGCAGAATTACCAAATATTCTTTAATGATTTATTCAAAATCATCCTAAATTGAGAAGATAGCTTCCCTTTAGGCTATTTCTCTGGCAGTAGCTGTTTTAATGTAGGAGGAAAATGTCCTGGTTCAAAAATTTTATTATGACATTCTAATACTAATGAATGGTATACTGTGGAATAAGGCAGCAGCCTGCTTCTTTCCATATTTACTTCCATGGCTGACTTTATTTGGTCATCAGTACTTCTTCAGTTTGATCTTGACATCTTAGATTGGGTTAGTGGTGGTCCTTTCCTCCTGAACCATACACTGGCCCTCCATGACCCTACGGACTCCATTTAGTTCTGCAAAGGAACTTCTGGCATCTAAATATTTAAAACATTCCATTCCAGTAGCTTTGTGAAAAGGCTGCCTTATCACCATACACCTTGAGTATGTATGTGGTACCTGGGGTAATCAAGAAGTGGGCTACCAAGGGAATGAAAAACTTCTTGGAATGATAAAATATTAAGAGGTGATCCTTCAAATGGAATTCAGATTAAAATTTCAGGATTGTACTAAATATAATATATTTTATAAACAGTTAATTGGATTCAATTCCTTTACATGTTCATTAAAAAATCAGGCAGGTATAGGTATGAGACAATCATTCTGGATATCCTCCAGTTTACTCCCTCTGCATTGTTTTTATCATCATGTCATGGATTTGAATCTTCACAATCATGACTCTGAGGGCTGCAAAAATATAACTTTTTTCATGCTTCATAGCTAATTAAAACCACACCTCTCCTAGAGAAACTTTTTGGAGGTGATAGAAATATTCTCTATCTTGATGGTGGTGGTAGTTACAGGACTTGTAAACATTTCCCCAAACTCATCAAACTGTATACTTTGAAAGAGTGAAATTTGCCACATTTAAATCATATTTCTACAAACATGACATAAAAATAGCCCAATCCCCTGTTTCCATGGATGATGGAAATTTTAATCATTGTAACTCAATATAAGCTCAGTCACTTCCATATAAAGCTTAGTTTCTTTTGGTCAAAAATTTGTCAATTCAGAGTTCTCATTCTGCTCCCATCCCTACTCCATGTCACCCTCAGTACCTGGATGTCACCCTCAGATATGAAGAAGACCCTTGGTATGGCTATCCCTGAGGCATCTCATTCTACTTCCTCTTTAGGTATCACTTTCTCCCTCTTCTGCCGAAGGAAACACATGTCCTACCATGGCTTTGTTTTCCCTCTCCTAAACTTCCAGTGAAAAATCACATTTAATCAATTTTTTTCAGCCCCCTTCCCAGCCATGTGACATTTTTAATATATCCTTGTGTCTTAGAAATTATACACACACACACACACACACACACACACACACACACACACACACACATTTAACTCTATGCTTGCTATAGTAAGCAGAGACTAAAGAATCTAAGATTTCTTGAAAGGAAATCTTAAGGATTCTATTTATGGAGATGTTAATGCTTGGAGTTGATGCTGATAAATCATCATTAACAAATGCTTGGCACAGCTTCTGGTCTAAAATGATGTCTGAGGGGAAAAGAAAAACCAACCTGCAGGTGGAAACTTGATTTTTGTGTCACTAATAAAGTGATATTAAATCTTACTATGTAGGCCACAAGTTTGTCAGCCCAAAGAATGCTGAGCTTTGACAGTGATACGTGTGCTATGCATTCCTTGAAAGATGGGAAAAGTTTTGAAATGACTATAAGTATAGGGAAATATAAGAATGAGAGAGTTGAAGGTGATGACATTGAGAACACAAGTGAAACAAATGGCCTCCCCACCCCTTGCCCCCCGCAACAGTGAAAATCTATTGTTTAGCTAGGAACTGAATTGGATGACAGTTGTGGCAAACAGGCAGACAAGCAATGTTATTATTGGGTGCTTATGGCAGACTTTATCTGAGTGAGTAAGGCTCACAGCAGCTGAGGCTCCTGACTAATTGTCCGAAAGAAAAATTTAACATCAACTATGGTAAAAAAGAATATTAGAAAATTGGAGGCAAAAATGTCCAATATTTATGGATAACCTAAAGTAACAAGTTAACTCTTTCAATACTTTTAGCTAAATCATGGTGAGAGATGTGTATTAATAACTATTTAAAATCTGGTGCTTTAAGAATAGTTATTTGCAGCCAGAACGATTGATTAGTAATACTTGTCTTTCACTATGTTCGAGTAAAGTGATCTCTTCCATTCTGTATAACATCCATGTCTAGAAACCCAGCCTTGAAATTTTCAAGTATTTGATGTAATTATAAATTTTCTCCTAACTCACATTTTTGACTTACTATTGATCTCCCTTAGGATTTCACCTCCCTGTGTGGAGGGGTCCTTCTCTTAGAATAGAGATAATTTGTTAGCCTTCCACATTTTTACAACAATGCCAGTCTTTTAGCTAGAACATATGGCCCTGCCTTTGAATCAACAACCCTGAGACCTGACTTGCACGCCCAAGGAGGGAGACTGAACAAAGAATTCTCTGAGATCTTCGCTTGCTAAGACGTTTAAAACACATAATATTTTAGAGTGCATCTAAGCAACATGTAAACTAGGCATTCTTTACATTCTTTAAATTCTTCCTTTCTTTACATTAAAGGAAGAATTTTGTATTGTTTTATGGATCATGAAAAAGTTTGAACTTAGACTCTATTGTTATGAATTTAGCATTAAAAAACCTACATGCTTCTGTTGAAGAACTATACCAAATGCTTAGTGAATTACGTAACACTGTACAATTAAAGTTGAGTTGATGTTAAAGATTTCAGCAAAATGTATGTTTCTCTGGGTGGGATTATATGTTTTCTTCCAATTTCCAATTCAAACTATGTATCTCTCTTTGATGTGGTTTGAGAATAAAATTTAGTACTCAACTATGTTATCCACTTTGTTCTAAATATGTGGTACATTTAATTCTCTTTGAATTTTAGATGGCAAGTGATTTTTTTTTTTCCTTTGGTGCTCGTGTACTAAACTTAATTTACAGCAGCTTCTTGGAATACAATGTTAAGAAATATTTAAGTTGTGTGTAGATAGCAGGCAAGGTGCATGATTTGATCATGGGACAATGGGTACATTGGTTGTACAATGTGTACAGTCTATAGTGATTGAGGGAGCACTGAATGTTGTTCTTTGTCCCCTAAGTATATGATCTCTGTCCTAAATAATTTTTGATATGTCCTTTTTTAGACCTTTAACAATTAATTTTTTTACTTTAGATGTGTTTAAATCTTTTAAATGTCTTCATTTTTTTTTTAAAAAGTTGTAAACAAGTTCACTCTTCCTCTGAAACAATGAAAAAATTCTCAGTAAACAGAAGCAAGGCTTCCCTATTAAGATTTCCGATCATGCCTGTCCACATACTTGCTTTTATGAAGAATTCTAGTATAAGTTTTGACTTAATTCAGTTCAGGCTGCTGCCCAGGTTATAAGACCAGATCTTCTTTATGGGAAGTTTAAAGGATTTCTTTGGTTGTCCTAAATTCATGAGAAGTGTTCTAATTTTCTGCTTAAGCTCAGCTGGGTTTCACTCTGGGGTATTTTAGAATATATAAGACTGCTCAAAGAAACCGATTTATCTTCTCTGCTTACACCATTTCCCAGTATACCACATTTGTCTTTTTAAAGGTCAGAAACGATGGAAACAGGCAATGTTTCTCACTTACCTTGTTTTCTTACTTGTTGGATTTTCATGTCTGCGTTCTTTGGAAAATGTTAATGTGAATTTCTATAAATGCAACTGTTCAATTGCACAGAGTACGAGTTATAAAGTGTTCTAGGACTTGGAATAAAAAGTACTCATTGTGTCCAAGATATTATTCATATTAGTTGTATCAGCAAGAGCAATCTCTTTTCTAATTAGCGACTTCTGCTGGTGTCTCAGAAATTGCCTTAATTCTAAGGTCAAATAGGGTGGATTATAATTTGCTGGTACCTCCTTGGTCTCTTTTTAAAAAATTTAAATTTGTATCTCTCTAAGATCTTTGTATTTTTTTCCCTCTCAAGCGTGCTATTAAAAATCTCCATTATTGGAGTAGTGATCTCTGTGAGGTAGCAGCATGAATGACCAGCTCTGATTAGAACAGCCAAACTTCAGGGGGAAAGTTGCCACTTTCATCTAATTAAGAGAGAGGAAAGTTTTTTTTTTTTTTAAGTACAATTTTTCATAATACCTATGAAAGTATGGTGGATAATAAAGGTGCATAATTAAAATAATAGATAATAAAAATAAAAGTGCATAGATAGTGCATAGATAATAAAATAAAAGTGCATAATTACTAACAATAATTATTTTGAAACCGTAGTTTGGGGAAAAGCTGTCTTATGAATGAGGTAAACATGGGATAGCCAAGAATCTGTTTGAATGGGGTCTGCGTGAGGAAAAGAGCTGGGACCAACCACCACAGAGAAACTCATGTCAGCTAGATTAGGCAACATTCTGATTGTTTTTCAAGGTATCTAATACATTCAGAGAGAAAATAAAAATGAGAAAGATAATATCGGATTTCTGACATTTCAGTGGTGGTTTATGAGATCTACATGTACACGGGCAGGAAGCCAGGTGCAGAGACAGAATCTAACGTGCTTATCAACCTCTTTGGCACCAGAGGAGATTCAGGGAACCGAAGACTTCATCAATCCCAAAATAACAAAGTCAAGTTTCGGCGTGGACAGGTAATAGAAAGATCTTTATCGATTTTTACCTACCATCCTTCCTCTAATTTCTATAACTAAAAAGGCACACAGAAAATTCCAGAGCTGCTCATTTGATACCAATTAGGAAGTACGGGGAGGTGTGGGCACTTCTTGGTGTGCATCTGGGGCTGAGTGGAGGTGGGTTTAACCAGGGCCAGTACAACCATGAGCAACTCCTAGTTTTTTCTGCTATTAAAAACCAAAACCAAAACAACCAAGATTATACTTCCAGCTGGGGCAGTCTAGCTCGTAACAAAGTGACTATCTTGCTGACAGCTAGAAACATTTGATAAATACTTTTTAAAATTGGTTTTAAAGGCATTGGATGGCTGTCAAGGGCCAGTTAAGCTACCAGTTAGGGTGTGAGGGGCCAACATCTGGGATAGAAAGGAGGTGTGGAGGAGAAGCTGGTATTCAGGATCGCTTTCTACCATTTGTAAGCGGAAGCTTAGAAGCAAGGAAGCCAATCAGAGAGTGGCCATGGAGAGCCCCAGATGCCCCGTGGAGATTTAGAAGGTCTCAGAGGGCTGGGATTCAGTCTGGACCCAGCAGTAAAGAGAGGCCTTCACAAACTTCCACTTGCAAAGTGGGACCTTCATGTGAGTTCTCCCAAAGCAGAGCCTGGGACAGGTCCTGTGAATGGTTAATGGGGAGGGGAGTGATCCTAAGAAGCACAGTGAAGGCATGAATGTAGAGGAAAGAAGGAAAGAGGAGCCAAGGTACATATGCATTCTTGAGGTCACCTCTGTTGACAGCAATGACCTCCAGGACCTCCGGTGACATGGGCACCAATGACAGTGGTGACTAAAGCAGTCGAGCAGGAAGAAGCACAGTCCTGGGGCGATGCACACGCAACTCTGTCCCGAGGCTCCCTCCATCCACAGGCCCAGTGGGCAGCAGGCACCAGACGGCCAAGGCAAGACCTACACAGAAAACGACAAAATATTATTTGGAAAATTTTTAAAAAGTCATAAATTGATAGAGATACACTATGTTCCTGGATTGGAAGAGTCGATATAAATGCTCACTTTTCTCCTGATTTGCAGTTTCAATGCAATAGCAATCAAAATCCCATAATTATTTTTGATAGAAATTGGCAATCTAATTCTAAAATTTATGTGGAAGGGCAATAAGTCAAATATATCCCAAATAATTGGGAAGATTATTAAGAGAAAAACAAAGCTAGAGTGCTCACACTAGCAGATATTGAGATTTATTGTAAAGTTAAAATAATTAAGATAGCATTAATTGGTACAAGGCAAGATAAATAGAACAAAGAAACAGAATAGAGCCAGAAAAAGATCCACGTGTCTTGCTGATGATGTGCAGCATCAGGGAAAGGCAGCATATTGGACATCAATTATGATATCCAAGAAATTATGAGCCCTATTTTACACTAAGCCCCCGAATCAATTTCATATAAATTTAGGCCTCAATGGGAAAGGTAAAACAATCAAGTATTTAGAAGAGACTGCAAGAGAAAAACCTTTGTGATCTTGGGGGTAGATTAGGATTTAAAAAAACTTTTAATGGTGGTCAAATACACATAATATGAATGTTACCACTTTAACAATTTTTAAGGGTACAATTTAGTGGCATTGAGCACATTCATTCTCATTGTTGTGCTACCATCACCACCATCCAGCTCCAGAACTTTTCATCTTGCAGAACCAAAGCTATACCCATCAAAAAATACATTCCATTCTCAACCCAGCCCCAGGCAGCCACCATTCTACTTTATGTCTTTGTGACTTTGACTCACTTACGAAATTCATCTAAGTGAAATCAAAGAGTATTTGTCTTTTCGAGGCTGACTTATTTCACTCAGTACAATGTCTTCCAAGCTCATCTGTATTGTGTTGTAGCATATGTATTTTCCTTTTTTAAAAAGGATTTTAAAAAATCCTTTTAAAGAATTTCCTTTTTTTAAAAGGTTGAATAATATTCCATTATGTGTATGGACAAGATTTCATTTATCCATTCATTACTGTGAATGCAATTGGATTGCTTCCACATTTTGGCTATAGCAGCATTGTGGATAATTTATGTACATGCGTGTACACATATAGACTAAGATTTTAAAGACAAAACAAAGAAAGCACTAAGTATAAAGGAAAAAAGATAAATTTACACCATTTTAATAAAGACTTCTCTTCCTTAAGGAACCATGAAGAAAGTAAAAATGCAAATCACAAAGTGGGAGAAGACATTGTAAAATATATTCTGGCAAAGGACTTGTTTCCAAACTATATACAGGACACCAACAAATCAACAAGAAAACAGCTCAATTTAAAACATGGCATGACACTTGAATATGTCCTTTTTATTTTAATTTTTTAAAAGATTTATTTATTTGACAGAGAGAGACACAGCCAGAGAGGGAACACAAGCAGGGGGAGTGGGAGAGTGGGAAGCAGGCTTCCCGCTGAGCAGGGAGCAGGTCCTCGATCCGAGGACCCTGGGATCATGACCTGAGCTGAAGGCAGACACTTAACTGACTGAGCAACCCAGGTGCCCCTGAATATGTTTTTTAAAAAGAGGATATCTTTTTATTTATCTTTTTAAAAGATATTTTAAAAATATCTTTTTTAAAAAGAGGATATCCAAATAGCCAATAAACATGAAAGGTGTATCCAACTTTGTTAGTAATCAGGAAAATACAATGAAAACCATAATCAAGGGTCACTGTGCATAAACAGATGGCTTAAACTTGAAAAGAATGACAATACCAAGTATTGAGTAGCTGTGGAGCACTTTGACCTCTCACACATTGAGCGCACACAGTGTGAAGTGGTATAAGCATTTTGGAAAAATAGACTATCTACTAATGCTCTATAACCCAGTAGTTCCCCATCAGAAACATATACAAATATACACAAAAAGACACGTCAAGAATGTTCTGAGTACTGTTATTTATAATACCCCAAATCCAGAAATAATTGTTGTTCATAAGTAGTAGAATGGATAAATAATGTGGAATAATATTCACTAATGAAAATGAACAAAATGTTGTTAAATAAAGCAACATGGCTAAATTCCACAAAGGTTGAGTAAAACAAGCCAGGCAGAAAAAACATACTGTATGATTCTGTTTACGGTCCTAGACCTGGAAAAACTAATTAAAAGTCAGAATAGTGGTTATTTTGGGTAATATTAGGACTGTGATGGGTCATGGAGGGGTCTTGGTGTGCTGTTAATGTTGTATCATTTGCATGGATGTGTGCATTCAGTGTGTTGTGTATTTTAATTTGTAGACTACATAGCTAGCTAATAGTTTATTTTAAAACTTCATTTGTATATGCATGCACATGTAGCTATTGCAATGCATAGTTGATTTAGAAACAAAAGTTACTGAGAAGCAGACACCAATGGTGGAGAGCGTACATTTTGGAGGCAGATTGCTGGGGGCTGAGTCCAGGCTTAGTCTCTCACTAGACGTTGATCTTGGGTAAGTAACTGAACTCTGTATGTCTCCATCTGTTCAACTGTAAAATAAGACAATGAGCAGTACTTACCTCATGGGTTGTTCTGAGGATTAAATATATGAAAAACACTTAGAAGAGCTTGTGTATAGTGAGGGCAATATCAACTATTATTATCACTACTAATGGTAGATTTAAATGGTATGATTACATGTTTAAAATCTTTTTCACATTTATTTAGACTGTATGATTAAGGAAGGCAAAAATTATATAACTTGCTTGTATTTGTCTCACAAGGCATAGAGTAGGACTGCATATTAAATAGTAAGTGGAAATTTTTTATAGTTTAGTAATAGTAATGATATAGCAATACATAGCAATATAGTGATGGACTGATATAGTACTATAATGCTTTTTTTTCCTAGAGAAAGGAAATATCCTAATGGTCATTCAGTTTATTTTTGTTATCACACAGGTTGATATTTTTTCCATGGAGGCGGTGTCTCTGGGAAAACTGAAGAAAGTTCTGATTAGTCATGATGGGACAGGTCCAGGTAAGATGTGCTTTCTTGGTAAGAAATCTGTTTTGAAAATTTATTAAAAGTAACATAAAAAGCAAGTGAAAGAAAAAGACAAATATACAGGTCATGTAAAGTTGAGATGAGAAAATAATTTTCTTTTTTTTAAAGGATTTATTATTTATTTATTTATTTTAGACAGAGACAGCAGGAGGAGGGACAGAGAGGGAGGGAAAGAGAGACTCTCAAGCAGACTCCCCTCTGAATGCAGAGCCCAACACGGGGCTCCATCTCAAGACCCTGAGATCATGGCCTAAACTGAAATTAAGAGTTGGACACTTAACTGACTGGGCCACTGAAAATAATTTTCTTTTAAGAAATTATAGAGTTAGATGAAATTTTGTCAGGTTAGGTTTATTATATGACTTAAGAAATTCACCGCTATGTTACTATGAAGGAAATTTCCCAAGAAGACAAAAACTTTATTGTGTGTGTATATGTGCCCACACACAAAATTTCCAGACCCACTAGACAGTGTTCAAAATTGCATCTATCATGTTTCCTGCAGATGTGTTCTCCTCTGTCCCCCACCACACACTCTTCAGCAAACTAGCAACTTGAGAATCATTTTTTATTTCTCCTTTTCCTCCCGGCCTTCTACTCCCTTCACATCTATTAACCAAGCCCTGTCAATTCTACCTCATTAATACCTTCTGTAGAGCCATTCAATTCAAACTTACGTGTTTGTCTCTAGAACCTGTATTCTTTACTGCTAGAATGCAGCTACACATCACAACTTATATCATAGTATTGAAACCATTTATTACATTTATTTCTATACTCCTTTTTATCTTCTGCTTAATTTTGAGTTTTTGAAGTCTGGTATTATATCTTATTCATCTTTACACTCTTTCCTAGTATAGCGCTGAATAGTATGGAAGTTTAATTAATGACCATTTATTGAACGTATAGATTTAAGTCAGTGGAACAGTTTTGCGTAAAATCCTTGAAAAAGAATGAGGAGAGCTTAAAATGGCCTTTGCAAGAAAGAAACGTGTTTATTCTGGATGTGAACCAAAGAGAAAGGAAGAAGAAAAGGGAAGGTAGCAGCGTATGGAAAGAATGGACACGTGGTAAAATGAGCTCAGGATCATATAGGGGAAATTATTAGAAAGAGACAGAATGAGAAATTGAATAGAAAGACACAGTATGCTGCCTTCTCTACACGGTGTCGCTGTAGAGGGGTATGACTTTTGCATTATTTTCATGATGGATGGAAACTGGCATCTGCTTGACTTTATGCCAAATCTCCCCTGCAAACAGTGTGGGGATTTGCAGAACAGCCGGCCAGAGGCGAGACTGGAGACTGGGGCGTGGGTCAGAACAGAGCAGTTAGCAGAAATCCCTGGCTTCATCAGGCTGTCATTTCAGAAAACTATTTTGAGACTCCTCTTGGAGATGAGTGAAGGAAGCCCCAAATTACTTAAAGGGCCAATGTCGAGGGACTGTGGAAACAGGAGTCACAGCACATCAATCACAGGGGACCGTTTCTGGTGAAAGGAAGCTGAGTCAGGGAATTACATGAGGGGGGAAACCACACATATGAAGGCTGCTCTGTCATTACCAAGGCTGGTTGATACAAAGAATAAAAATGACAGAAGGAAAAAGGAAACAAACATTGTGATTTTAAATATGCTGAAGGAGCTAAATGACTCACATGGAAAATGCTTCGGGCTGAAGACGCAACAAAGTTCTAAATATCAATTTTCTCCAATGAAGCATTGATGAACAAAACCTGTGCAGGTATGGGAATGACTTCAGCTAAATCCTCAAGGCTTATTTTCCCTTCTCATTTGTAAAAAGAGAAGCTAACTTACCACATTATTCTTTTAACTTCAATGCAGTTGTATCTGTAGATATTCACTCTCAAATAGAATAATAGAAAGCTTGAGGAAAGCCCTACCTTTTTTTTTTAATGAAAACTTTAGACTTTATTCTCAACTCTCAATTTCCTTTTTCTTCAGACTTCTGAGTCTCTTATATTCTGCACTAATTTTTTTTATTAACATATAATGTATTATTTGCCCCCGGGTACATGTCTGTGAATCATCAGAAAGCCCTACCTTTTTTGCAAAGTTTGTAAAACTTCAGAGTACTCAGGAATTATCTGAGTGTCTTAAAACAAACAAGATAGATTCCCGGGCCCACCCCAGAGATTATGATCCAGTAGGTATTGAGTTATCAGAAATAAGCTTTTAATAATATGTATTTTTTTAAAAATATGTATTTTATAATATAAATATAAAATATATAAAACAAATATTTTGTTATATATTTCATATTTTATTATATATCTTAATGTATTTATTATATATTATATATGTATAATATGTGTATATAAGCAGTTTGAGGGATTCTGATTCATGTGGTCCTCAAAGCAGTCAATAGCAAGTACTGCTTTCTATGTCAGAGTTCTTTGCTGAGGGGCTGCTATGTGCCAGGCATTTTGCCAGAGACTGGGCATTCAAATGTGAAGAAGATGTGGGTGGTCCCTGCCCTCGTAGGCAGGGCCTAGTGGGGGCAGACACATATGAAATAAGCAAGTGTAATAAAATATGATTCATAGTCTGAAAGTGACCCTTGGAGTGCTATTGGACATATGGCAAGGGTACTTAGCATAGTCCAGAAGAACAAGTTCTCTGAGAAAAGATGAAAACTTGGTAGGCTCAGGGTGAGAGCTAGGTTTTGGTGTGATACTTGGAAATTTTGATGATTTTCTCTGACTGATGGGATGAGACTACTTGAAATTCAATTTTGGGAAATTGAAAGGACAGGCATACCTCCAAGATATTGCAGGTTCTGTTCCAGACCACTGCAATAAAGCAAATATTATAATACAGTGAGTCGAATGAATTCTTTGGTTTCCCAGTGAATATGAAAGTTCTGTTTACACTATACTGTAGTCTATTAAGTGTGCAATAGCGTTATGTCTAAGAAAACAACATATGTACCTTAATTAAAAAATACCCTATTGCTAAAAGATGCTAACCATCATTTGAACTTGCACCGAGTAGTAGTTACTGATCACAGATCACCATAACAAATACTATAATAATGAAAAAGTTTGAAATAATGCAAGAATTACCAAAAAGTGACACAGAGACATGAAGTGAGCAAATGTTGGGAAAACGGTGGAGACAGACCTGTTCCATGCAGGGCTGCCACAAATCTTCAATTTGTAGAAACTGCAGTATCCACAAAGTACAATAAAGCAAAGAACAATAAAATAAGGTATGCCTGTAATTACTTTAACATTCTTTTAAAATTATTTAAACTCTCCTTCCTATATGCTGCACACTCTTTCATTAAAATAAAAAATACCATGATAGGGTATCTAGGCTATGTTTTCCTTTTTTTTCTTTTCGAAATGTGGATGATATAAATGCAATAACCAACCATACAAGTTAATCCCAGAACATTATTGATATCAGTGCTCCTGCCTGTGTTCACTGCACCCATCCTCCCCCCAAGGTAGACATCCTGAGTTTTTTTCTTTATCATTTCTTGGTATTCCTATCGTTGCTTAAAAAAAAGTCTCTATTATTATATCGGCATCCCTGAAAATGCTTCTGATAGTTTTTGTGCTTTGTAAAAATCATGATATGCCATATGGAATCTCACATGACTTGATTTTTTTTTTTCACTCAAAATTATGTTTCCAAGATTCAACCACTTTCTTGTGTGGTGCTCTAGATAATGTTTTCATGACCGTAATATTCTACTGCATGATTACACATAATGAATTTATTCATCTCTTGTTAATGGTTGATCGTGTCATTTCCAGTCTGGCTGTCACAGACAGAAATGAACACTCTTGTGCGTGTCCTCTGGTGCATGGAAGGCAGAGTTCCTCCAGTGGTGGTTCCCAGGTGGGGGTGATTGTGCCTCCCCCAGGGACACTTGGCAATGTCTGGAGATTTGTTTTGGCTGGCACACTGGGAATGAGGTGCTACTGGTACCTGCTGGGTAGAGGCCTGGGCTGCTGCTCATCATCCTTTGATGTACAGGAGAGCCCCACAACCAAGAATTGTCAGGCCCAATGTCTCAGTGGTGCTGAGGCTGAGAAACCCTGCTCCAGGTTAAATCCATAGAAGTTAATTGCTGGGCCAAAAACTATGGATTCTATTCAGCTTTATAAAATAAACTGCTTTTTCAAAAGTGATTTTACTAAGTTTTACTCTTACAGTATATAAGCATTTCTATTGTTTCACAGTCTCACAAACACCTGGTACACTTAATTTTGGGGTATAATATGGTATCTCACTATGGTCTTAATTTATATTTCCCTGATTCCTAAGAAGCGTGAGCTTGCCCTTTCTTTCTTTCTCTCTTTCTTTCTTTCTTTCTTTCTTTCTTTCTTTCTTTCTTTCTTTCTTTCTTTCTTTCTTTCTTTCTTTCTTCTTTCTTTCTTTCTTTCTTTCTTTCTTCTTTCTTTCTTTCTTTGTTTCTTTCTTTCTTTCTTTTCTTTTTGTCTATTGAATTTCCTTTTCTGTGGAAATACATGTTCTTATCTATAATATTTATGGTAAAGGCAAAGGATGTCTAATAAGAAATGCTCAGAAAGGGTTTTAAAAAGATAGAAGCAAAAAATAAATAAATAAATAAATAAATACATACATAAATAAATAAATAAAATAAAATAAAATAAAAAGATAGAAGCTGGTTTCCCACCCAGGTAACAGTTCCAAAGTGAGTAGTTACGATGGGTGTGCTCTAGCCAGTCATCGGGGACCAGTTCCTTGCATCTTGTTATTATATCATCATTTGGACCTCTTCCTTCTCTGAGTGGGCACAGCTGGTCACAGCACATAGAAAATAGAGAAAATCCCTGGCAACAGTGTCTTTCAAGCAAGTGAGGTAGAAACTGCTCACACTACTTCTGGTCACATCCCATTACTGAGAAGTTAGTCATACAATTATCTCCAGCTGCAAAGCCATCTGGGAAACATGGCTCTAACATTGCAGTGGTTGTAGAGGGGGACATCAACTAGCAGTTACTACCACCAATATCTGTGCAGTGGGGTATATTTTGATAAGCTAAAATTCCTAATTTTAATGTCTTCCAATTTAACAATATGGTATTTTTTCTAATCAGATCTTCTATCTTAAGAAAGCTTTCTCTACCCCTGGGGCATTAGAAAGGAAGAAGGAAGGAAGGAAGGAAGGAAAGAAGGAAGGAAGGAAGGAAGGAAGGAAGGAAGGAAGGAAGGAAGGAAGGAAGGAAGGAAGGGAGGAAGGAAGGAAAAGAGGGAGGGAGGGAGGGAGGAAGGAAGGAAAAAAAAATATAAATTCTTGTCCTCATGCCATGCTAACTGTAACTGCATA
This sequence comes from Potos flavus, assembly GCA_028534135.1. Taxonomy (NCBI): domain Eukaryota; kingdom Metazoa; phylum Chordata; class Mammalia; order Carnivora; family Procyonidae; genus Potos; species Potos flavus. The sequence goes on along the minus strand of CM052900.1, from coordinate 64,416,309 downwards.
AAGTACAAACTTCACTGCCACGTCCTCAGTCCACAAATCACTGTGTACATAACAGATGTGCATTCTGATCAGTGATCAATCACTTTACGTCTTTCACAGTCTGTTACACAGTTCATGCACAGACAGCAAAGCCTATAGCTATATTGACTACTTGCCTCTTAGTAATAAATGCATATGACATTCAACAAAAATGTACAATTCAAAGATACAAGCACATCAAAGAAACAAAAGTGAGAATGCTGGGATGGACATTGAAATCAAACATAAATGAAGTTAGTCATATAAGAAATATCTGACTGTGGGAATGTTGCCAATGTCACCATTGGAGAGACTTTAAATAAACAGCTCAAGGAACCTAAAGAAGGGACCTTATGACCATGAATGAGGGTGACAAAAAAGATGAACATGTCCTGGAGGAAGTGATGCTACTAAAAACTTTCCATTAAAGCAACTCCAAGAGATGTTTTATGACACTGGAAGCACAGAGGGTAAAATGGAGGAAGCTGGTGGAAACTTAGAAAGGAGACAATTTGCAAGGGCTAGAAAAGATGCTTGCTCTTTTTTTTTTTTCACTGTTCATTTAATTTTTTTAATTTAAATTCAATTAATTAACATATAGTGTATTATTAGTTTCAGAGGTAGAAGTCAGTGATTCATCAGTCTTATGTAATACCCAGTGCTCATTACATCATGCGCCCTCCTTAATGCCCATCACCCAGTTACCCATCCCCCCTCCTCCCCTCCAACAACCCTCAGTTTGTTTCTTATGATTAAGAGTCTCTTATGGTTTGTTTCCCTGTCTGATTTCATCTTGTTTTATTTTTCCCTCTCTTCCCCCATGATCCTCTGTTTTCTTTCTTAAATTCCACATATGAGTGAGATCATATAGTAATTATCTTTCTCTGACTGACTTATTTTGCTTAGCATTACCCTCTAGTTTCATCCATGTCATTGCAAATGGCAAGATTTAATTTTTTTGGTGGCTGAGTAGTGTTTCATTGTGTGTGTGTGTGTGTATCTATCATCTATCTATCTATCTATCTATCTATCTATCTATCTATCTATCTATCTATCTATATCTCACATCTTCTTTATCCATTCATCTGTTGATGGACATCTGGGCTTTTTCCATAGGTTGGCTATTGTGGACATCGCTGCTATAAACGCAGGGGTTCAGGTGCCCCTTCAGATCACCGCATTTATATCTTTGTGGTAAATACTTAGAGTGCAATTGCTGGGTTATAGTGTAGCTCTGTTTTCAACTTTTTGAGGAAGCTCCATACTGTTTTCTGGAGTGGCTGTACCAGCTTGCATTCCCACCAACAGTGTAAGAGGGTTCCCCTTTTTCCACATCCTCATCAAAATATGTCCTTTCCTGACGTTAATTTTAACCATTCTCACTGGTGTAAGGTGGTGGTATCTCATTGTGGTTTTGATTTGTAGTTCCCTGATGATGAGTGATGTTGAGCATTTTTTCATGTGTCTGTTAGCCATATGTATGTCTTCTTTGGAGAAATGTCTGTTCATGCCTTCTGCCCATTTCTTAATTGGATTATTTGTTCTTTGGGTGCTGAGTTTGAAAAGTTGGATTTTGGATACTAGCCCTTTATCTGATAAGATATTTGCAAATCTCTTCTCCCATTCTGTTGGTTGTCTTTTGATTTTGTCAAATGTTTCCTTTGCTGTGCAAAAGCTTTTTATCTTGATGAAGTCCCAGTATTTCATTTTTGGCTTTGTTTCCCTTGCCTTTGGAGACGTGACTAGCAAGAAGTTGCTGCAGCCAAGGTAACAGAGGTTGCTGCCTGTGTTCTCTGCTAGAATTTCGATGGACTCCTGTCTCACATTCAGGTTTTTCATCCATCTTGAGTCTATTTTTTGTATGGTGTAAGAAGATGGTCCAGTTCCATTCTTCTGTATGTGGCTGTCCAATTTTCCCAACACCATTTGTTGAAGAGACTGTCTTTTTTTCTATTGGATATTCTTTCCTGCTTTGTTGAAGATTAGTTGTCCATAAAGTTGAGGGTCCATTTCTGAGTTCTCTGTTCTGTTCCATTGATCCATGTGTCTGTTATTGTACCAGTACCGTACTGTCTTGATGACCACAGCTTTGTAATAGAGCTTAAAGCCTGGCATTGTGATGCCACCAGCTTTGGCTTTCTTTTTCAACGTTCCTCTGGTTATTCAGGATTGCAAAGATGCTTGCTCTTTATTGCAAGTTGTGATGAAAGAAAAAAGGTAAGCACTATTTGGTATACTCTTGATAAGTTTTTTTTTAGCAAAGAAATGTACTTTTTAATTCTCACTGTTTCTAATGTTTTTCAGTTACAGTGTACTAAATATTACTGTGATATTTTTTCATTTTCTTATACATTTGTAACTGACAGGGAGTTTTTGATATTTTGGCAAAAATATTTAACAAGTGAACAGTCATAATTTTCTTCATTGATGAAGATGGTGTTTTCAGCAAGCAGTCGTTCATATACTTCTGCACTGAGAACAAAGCACAGACTGTTTGTAACGAGTTTGTATAGATGTACAGGTCAATTCTGAGTCCTTTCTCTGGTTCCATCAGTAAATTTATCTATGCCAGCACCAATTCTGTATTGTCTGAATTAGTATAGACTTATAACAAATGTTTGTCATTAGAAGGATGATTCACCTACTTTATCTAATTCAGGAGTGTCTGGGATATTCTTGGGCTTCACATATCTGTATACGTTTTCTCATTTGCTTGTCAATTTTCTTGTAAAATCTTAGGGTGAATTTGATTTAATTATATTCAAGCTTTAGATTAGTTTGAGAGAAACTGACATCTCTATAATTTCTTCACTCTCAGGAATATGGAATAGTTCCTTATGTCTTCTTTGCTGTTATGCTTAATTTATTTATTTAATTTATTAAAGATTTATTTATTTTAGAGAGAGAGACCCAGAGTGTGTGTGGGGGAGAGGGAGAGGGAGAGAGAGAATCCCAAGCATACTTCCTGCTGAGAGCAGAACCCAAGGTGGGAGGGACCTCAATCCCACTACCCATGAGATCCATGAGATCATGACCTGAGCCAAAATCAAGAGTTGGATGCTTAACCCTACTGAGCCACCCAGGCACCCCAATAATTTATAAATTATACTGTATCTGTTTTTAGATTTATCACTACATTCTTAAATTTTTATAGCAATTCAACATGATTGCTTTCATTGAACTATGCTTCTTAACGCTTCCTTTCTGGTCAATAGAAATGTAATGGATTTTTATATATTTATTATGTAATCATTTTTTCTCATCTCTCACTATCTTCCGCAACTTCTTGGGGTTCTTAATTTAAAAAGTCACACTACACATGGATGATGACAGTTCTGTTTCTTCTTTCCCAAAATTTAGTACTTTTCATTCTCCTTCCTTCCTCTGTTTCTCTTTCCTCTTTACTTAATTGCATTGACAAATGCAGTAATCAGTGATAACTTCTAGATTTTCATCATTAAGAGTGATGATTATTGTGACTTTACATTATGATTTAAATCTATCAACCCTCTATAAATAATACACTGAAACGTATTTATAGGAATTTATTTCTTTTTGTTCTTGGTCCTTAAATACTTTTAAAGGAATTTAAAGAATTTGTCCCTGATAGGGAATCTTCTCTTTTCCTCTGCTTCTACTACTCTGAATAATAAGGTCTCTCACTCACACTTTAATTTCTTTTCTGATATAAATGGAAGTGCATATTTTGGACCCAGATTTTGAACATTTGGACAGTCTAGGAATAAAATCACAACAGTAGTATATTTTATGTTAAAGAAAGTGATCTCCTTTGTCGCTTTAAACAGGTAACGGATGGTTTCTTGAGAGCATTGTTGTTAAGTCTGAAGGGGAAGATGGCAATCAAGAGGTGCTGTTTCCATGCAACAGGTATGCTATTACTTAATTACTCATTATGCAGAATTATGCTTCCCTCTGTCCAGTTCATTTTAGCTGCTTCATCAGCAATCCATGTCCCCAGCCACCTGGTCACATCACCCCTTCCTTTAATACCAGAGCTGAAGGCCTCTCTCCTCAACAAGCTGTTCCTTACAGCACTAGCAGTTCTCTCTTTATTTGTATTATTTAATATTTTTCTCTTCTGGAATAAACATGCTTAAATGGAAAGAAAAATGGATTAAGACTTAGAAAACTGGTTCTCGATGTGTTTCTCAAATACTTGCTGTGCTCCTGCCGGTTCTGCAAACAGGGGTGCTACCATCAACTTCCCAGACATTCAATTCCCTCATATGTAAAATGGGAATAATACCTGTTCCTCCTAGCTCATCGGACTCATTTAAAATCAAATGAAGTTATGTATATGAGCTGTGAGCTCTAAAGCATTATTCTAATGTGGTAGAGATGGAATATAAATTAGGAGACTCAAGTTGCAAAGGCAGGTCTGTAACTCCTAGGCCACTTATAGGTGTATCACTTACACTCTCCGATCTTCAGTTTCAGAATTTTATGATGAGAATGTTTAAATCAGGTATCTCACTCCTTTTTTAGGGTTGTTATGAATTGAATATCAAATCCATCCTTACACAAAGTGCACTATGAATAGAAATTACAAAACTAATTTCCCTCCATTATTAATTAATCTATAGAATATATTGATTCATTCATTCAGTCATTGTATAAATAGTAACTGACCAGCTATCAAGAAATGGAGTAAAGAGATCCAGTGATAAGGCATATAGTCCTTGCCTGAAAGGACTCAGTGGATGTCCATGTGAGAATGAGCAATAACGTCCTCAGGGCCATGATAGAGACCTATGTGAGAGTCCAGGTGCCGAGGTGGGTGTCTATGTGATTACACATTCCTCGAACCTAAAGAACTCAGGCACTGTGTTTATTCATTTGTTGATCTGTTTATGCATGCAGAAACTGAATGCCTCCCAGGTGTCAGGCCCTATGCCAAGTCCTGTATATATGGAGATAAAAAAAATGAAGCACCCTTGTCTTGAAGGAGCTCCCATTTAATGCTAGGATAAGGCAGGAGGGATGTGATACCAAATGAAGCCACAAAGCTGGGTGTGCTCTGAGTTTAGCAGGTGTTTTGGCGTTATTGTCTCCTAGAGTGCTGTATGCTCTTTCAGACATATAGAGAAACACGACGGTTGACTGAATGGATTTTACCCTACAATACTTAGTTCTAGGAAATATCGATTCTTTAGAAACTTAATAAGGAGTTGCATTCTGTATGAACAAAATGCATAACACTTCTCTGATCTTTGGTTTGTTTGTTTTCTACATACACATCCATTTAAAATGCACGTGCATCATAGTAGTTATGGCCATTGTATAAATATTCAAGCTCTGGGAAGAGATCCTATATTTTTATTTTCTACAAGAATTTATTTATTTTTTTATTAATAGGCAATGAAAAGAGCAATGATTGAAGTTTCTCAGAACTTGCTTTGAATTACAGCTCCTTCACTGACTAGTGCTGCTGCGAGTCTCAGTTTATTCTTATATAAAATAGCAGTAATAACACCTATTTGGCAGGGTTGTTTGAAGACTTCACACTGTGTACATAAAGTAACTGCAAAAGTGCTTTGCAATTATTAGAAGCTCCATGATGATAAATGATATTATCGTGGAAGCAGTTTTGAATTAAATAAATCTTTAGATATAATGCCATACATGCAAATGAAGGAGGAAAGCTCACTTTTATTTCTAGATCATATGTGTAGTAATTAGAAGACTCCAAATAATTTACTAACTTTTATTTATTTATTTTTTAAAGATTTATTTATTTATTTGAGAGAGAGAGCATGGGGGTGGGGTGAAGATTATTGAGAGATGGAGAGAGAAACTTTAGCATACTTCCTTGCTAAATGCAGAGCCCCACTCGGGTCTCAATCCCACTACCCTAAGATCGTGATCTGAGCTGAAACCAAGAGTAGGGCGCTTAACTGACTGCACCACCAAGGTGCCCCACTAACTTTTATTTTTAAAAATCTAGATATGCGCAGTCCAATATGGTAGCCACTAACTACATACAGCTTGCACATGTAAATTAATTAAAATAAAATGAAATTAAAAATTCAGTTCCTGGGCTATACTAGTTACCTTTCAAGCACTCAGTAACCACAGATGGTTAGTGGCTACTCTAGTGGGCAGCATATATACAACATTTGGTTCTAAATCTCATCCAGATATTTTATATCATATGAAGTTATTATTAATATTATACAATATAGTTTTATTGCTCTGTATACTATAGTAACTATGGAATAACACAAGGAACAAATAAAAGAGTTCTATTTTTATAAATGTGTCACATTTTAAAAATCAAGAATCATCCAGAACAGGTGATAATAGTCATATTCTCTTCAGAGCTGAAATTAATTTTACTGGCAATGCAAAGGAATAGAAGTCAAGATGGAGGTGACTTCTTTCTTTAGGACCTAACATTTTGGAATAATTACAAACCTTAGAAATTAGATGTGTAACAAACCAAGTGATATGAATGAAAAGCCTTAAACATTTTACTGCATGAAACTACTATATCATATTGAATACTGCACACAGACATACTATTGCACTGTTATCATCAACTGAACTATAAGAGTATTAACAGGGTTTCCCTTGTTTATTCTCTTTGAGGGCCCTGGATTACCTGAGTAACAAAAAAAGAGGGACATTTTCTTACTATTATTCCCTTAAAGGTGAAGAAACCATAATAACATTGACAATGAGAAAAATGTCACCTAAAGAGATTAAATGATGTGCACAAGTTGTAGATGAGTTAGTCAGGTCTCTTCGTCCCTTGCACACTTTTGGGAATTTTAATTTAGTGTCTATCATTCTATTGTTCCCATTTTATCCCCAGAGTTTTGTGCATTATCCTCTAATGAAGAAGTCCCAGTGCAAATTATCGAGTTCCCTATAAAACTGATTTTTTGGAAATTCTACTGAGATTTGGGGTGTTTAGAAGACACAGACTTTGCTAGTTTTCCCAGCATACCTTATCCATTTAGACTCAAGTCCCCTTCTATTTATGAGAAAAGAAAAGGTCTCTGGAGAGCAAATTATTTGGGACTTTATTGTGGAATAAGAAAAGCAAACAGAGAGGGCATTTACTCTGTTGTGGGCTCTCGAAGGTTTACACATCTGTCTTCTGCTTCGCGGGGAGAAAATCAAGGAGTGCCCATCGCTAACATGTCACGCACTCATACCATGGAATGGGCTCCATGATGGAGCCCGAGCTTCACACAGCAGCTCCTGTGAGCCTCACAGCTGACCTCTAGGAGGCTATGTGATACTTGTAGTTCACAGATGAGGAAGCTGAGGAACACAGAGATGAAGCATCTTACCCAACCCGTGATTAGTGGAATCAGCATTCAGATGGAGGTGGATGTGATTCTAGAACTGCCCTATTCGATAGGGGAGCCACCAGATATATGTCTACTGAACTTCTGAACTGCGCTTATTCCGAACTGAGAGGTGATGTAGGTATAAGGTACATATCAGCTATCAAAAATTAGAATGAATAAGAATATAATTGTATTAGTCTGTTTGGGCTGCTATGACAAAATACTATAGGCTGGGTGGCTTCTATACAACAGAGATTTATTTTTCACAGTTCTGGGGGCTAGAAGCCCAAGATTAGGGTACCAGCAGGGCTGGGTTCTGACAAAGGCCCTCTATAAGCTGCAAACTGTCTACTTGCTGTGTTCTCATGTGGTAGAGAAAGCAAGGGATCTCTCTGGAGCCTCATCTATAAAAGTACTAATCCCATTCAGGAGGGACCTCATGACTTGAAGCACCTCAGAAAATTTCAACATATGAATTTGGGCAGGGGGTGGAGGCAACAAACATTCACTTCTTTTATATTTATTAAAATGAAAAAAATATTAAAAGTAATTTCACCTTTTTAACTTTTTTTTTATATACATGGCTTATGTTATATTTCTCTTGAAGAGTGCTGTTCTCGAATCTGAGGTTTGAGCCACCGTATACACCTACCAGTCACACAAAAGGAGAGACATAAAGGCTTCCACTAAGGAAATACCAAATGAGAAATTTTTACTGATTTTATGATATATTAGAATATCTGTAATGTTACCATAGGACGTTCCTAAAATTGAGCATTTTAGGATGAATCAATGTAATGTTGCAACTAAAGTATAAGGCAAAGGTTTGCTGAAGTTGCACTCCTAAAGATCATTTGGTATAGCCTGAAATCTTAAATGCTTTTTAAAATTTCTGTGGTTCTCCCTGAAGATCTCTTTAAATTCTTTCTGTATTTTATTTTCAGGTCTGAATAATGCGTCTTTAAATTCTCTCTCATATTAATTATCTTCCCTCTTCCCATGGCAGATGGCTAGATGAATACCAAGATGATGGCAGGACTGAACGAGAATTGTTTGCAGAAAGTAGCTACCGTACAGGAGAGACTGAGTCTGTGGCCTCCTGATGGGTTCAACGTGTGTCTGTTGCTCCATGGTGCCTTCAAAAGGCTATTGATCTGCTGGTGATAGGATGTTTGCCCTCCTCTCATACTGGAAAAAACAACTGGGGAGGTCAGCTTGTACTGGACCCATCCTTTGCTTTTGAGAACTTCAACAGTTGGGAGAAGAATCAGCCAATAACAGACCAAGATTAGTCTATGATAGATGGGGTAGGGACACACACTTTTTCTTCTTATGGGTGAAATAGGTGAAGGGGATTAAGAGTATACTTATGATGAGCACTGAAGAATGTATAGAATTGTTGAATCACTTTATTGTACACCTGAAACTGATATAGCACTGTATATTAACTGCACTGGAATTAATTTCTTAAAAAAACATTGTTAAGCAGAGAAAGACAATTATCATATGGTTTCACTCATATGTGGAATAAAAGAAACAGCCCAGAGGGAAAACTGAATGGGCAGTCATCAGAGAGGGAGAAAAACCATGAGAGATTCTTAACTATAAGAAACAAACTTGAGGGTTACTGGAGGGGAGGTGGGGGATGGGGTAACCAGGTGATGGACATTAAGGAGGGCATGTGATGTGATAAGCATTGGGTTTTATATGCAACTGATGAATTCATTGAATATTACATCTGAAACTAAGTATGTACTTCATGTTGGCTAATTAAATTTAAATTAGAAAAATAAAAATAAAAGTACACTGGTGTGAGAAAAAAAATATTGTTTTTCCTCATTCCTTTTTCAGAAAATCTGACACGTGCTGTTTACTGAAATGTTAGGTGACTTTAGTAGAAGGTAACTAAAGAGATCCATAACATTTGGTAACTGTAAAACACTTTTATAACACATATGTTAGTTTTAAAGCAGAAGTCTTATTCTAGATAATGGAATGTCTCTCTTAGCATTGATGGCTATATAAAGAAGAAAATGTGAAAAGAAAATGATTGGGTTAAATCACATTCTCAATGCACTTCACGCTGAATCATGTCAGCTTGGTCTTTTGGGAGCTGGTTGCTGGGGCTGTGGTGGACAGCCACTGAGCCCTATGCAGGGGACACATATGGAGGCAGACATCTTCTGTCCATTTGTTGCTTCCTCAGTTAGCCTCAAATACTTGCCAACTTGTTGCCACTGGCAGCTTCTTCTAACCCTTCAAATTGGCACATGAGATAAAACCCACATGAGAGGCCATGGCCTGGCTTTGATATCAAAGCGACCTGTGTTTGAATCTCAGTTCTGCCACTGTGAAGAGGATAGTATTATCACATTTTGCAGATGAGGCAGCTGAGACTTAGAGAGGTTTGTCTAAGCTCAGAGAATGAAATAAATAGGACAGCAGAATTTGAACCCAGTTGTCTCACTCCACAGTCTCTATGCACATACCGGTGACCCTGTCTGTCTTCCTCCACAGGTTTTCAGGTATCCCGTGAGATCTCACAGATGGTCCCAAGCAGTCAAATCTTGCACACCACCTTCCTGTTCTCGTCATATGCAGATGCCACCTGTACCATTATATACTTAACACTTTTTTTCCCTTAAACTCTCTTTAAATCAGGTCATTTGGGGCTGGAGGGAACGTAACCTCATTCTAAACTATATTCATAATATCCATGAAATCATTGATGTTGTCACATTTTTTAAAAAAGATTTTATTTATTTATTTCACAGAGAGACATAGCAAGAGAGAGAACACAAGCAGGGGGAATGGGAGAGGGAGAAGCAGGCTTCCTGCTGACCAGGGAGCCTGATGCGGGGCTCCATCCCAGGACCCTGGGATCATGACCAGTCCCAAGGCAGATGCTTAATGACTGAGCTACCCAGGCACCCCTTTGTTGTCACATTTTTTCCCTAAAACACATTAAGATGAATTTATATGCAACAAAAATTTTAGGTTAGTCTATACGTTCCCTAAAATTTTCTTATAAATGCCCAGTGGTACTGGCATATAGTGATCAGTTTCAATAAATGGAAGGCATCTTTGTCATAGTTTACCTTTTACCAATCCGTGACGAAAGACTAATCCAGTCCTT